>CP142453.1:32337500-32897500 GCA_038049695.1 Cinnamomum chago | reverse complement strand
CTTTCTTATATATTAAGTTGCTAATTAAGGTGATAGTTGTGTACTACTCATTTCTCATCTTCATTTGATTCTATTTGGTTCATCATTTTTAACTATTTTTTATATGAATCCTAAGTATTCAATTCCTATATATTTTAATACAAACAAACATGCCCTAAAGGCATGGTTGTCAACTTAAGCAGGTCATTTTTGGCTGTATATGACAAGGAGTGGTCCATTGGAGCGAAGCATGTCCAATGTATGCCGAATGATATATGGTCTTTGCAAGTTCACAGAAGCGATGAGATGTGGTATTTTGGTCTCTCACAAAGTAGAATGAATGAAAGAGGTTTGTCATAAAAAGGGCCCATTTCTTTCTTTCCTTTTTTTCCTTCGTTTTTTACTCTACTTTGGTAAATACACCCACACGTACATGCACCCTTCTCATCAAGTCCCACACCATGAGTGCTACAACTAGGAATTGACCCCGGGTTGTTTATGAGGGAAGTGCCTCATCATCGAGCAATCGGTGGATTTGCACGATGGACTGTTAGAAAAAAAATAACATATAGTTGAGATGGATCGCCTGAGTCGCAGGTCATGCTTTCCTTAAGAGAATGAACTAGATTAATGTCTTCTATGTGGTGGTTAAAGATAATAACTACCATGCCAACTTCTAAGCCCACATTTGCTACCTGGCCCATTATTCGTTCTTAATGCAGAAACAAGACAACCCAAACCAAACTGGGTATGAGCTAACCCAAGTTACGACCAAATTGTCCAGCTTTAAATAGACACTGGGTCGGCCAAAATTAGGCTAAGTAAGTAGCAAAAGATGGCCTTCTCAAGCAGTCATAATGCTATAAGCCCAAGCCCAAGCCCAAATCCAAGCCCATGCCCTTTCACACCATCTCAATGGATATACAAAAATAAGCATATATAAATTCCTTTTTCATTTCAATCATATCCGATGTGGGATTCTGGTTGAGAAGCGTGAACGATTTTCTTTCCTATTTTGAAATTTCCCAATATTCCTCCACAATTTAAAAAATTTCTAACAGTCCCCAATAATTTTGGAAAATAACAAATAAATGGCATGGTGTTATGGCTCTTGGAAATGAAAGCATAAATGAGGGTGTATATAGACTTAAACCCCCACTTAGTCCAAGTATATCAAAGCTTATTGAGGTACTTAGTGAACTTCGTCTTGAAAGGGCCTCATTTGGTAAGTCAGTTATACTGAACACAAATATTTCCTAAAAGCTATTGGTGTTCTTAGAAGCCCGCACGTTAATGGCCATGTGAGTTCATCTTGGTTTAGTAAGTGATCTAAGAGGAGTACCCCAGGTCCCATAGGGAGCGGCCTCACTCACACACTTAAATAAATAGGTGAGCCTATCTGAAGTGCATCTGTATGACCTGCACCCCTCTATACAAACATAGACCCATTAAGAGTAACAACTCAGCCTCCATTTTCATACAGACATGCACTAATAATCCTTGGATAGGGATAGAGGTTTTCATCTCTCTATTTTAGTGCACAACTCATCACAACTATGACTTGTTCTTCCCATTGAACCCGAAAGATTTGATACTATCTCTTAGTCAGGTTGGGTTGCCATCACATGTGATAATTATATGAAGGCTTAAACCCCATCCCCCGGACACTGTCTAAATCATTTTCTTGCAATGGCCTTACTAAAAAGACCCGCTAAATTGGCCTTTGATCGAATATACTTGATGATGCCAAAAAGTGGTTTAGGGTACCACCGGTCAAGTGATATGCAATAAATATGAAAATTAATGAAGAGAGAGAGAGAGAGGAGGTTTATAGTGGTTCGGTCGGTGTGACCTACGTCCACTTAAAGTGATCACTTTACTGCTCTGGGGAGGAGATTACAAAGTAGTCAGATACAATGATAGTGAGAAAAATCAATTCGCCCTCCTCCGTTAGTAGGGCTCTCCTTTTATAGTCTTTCCCCAATGGGTAGGGAGAGTCTTCAGCGATCTCCAACGATGTGCGCTCCAATCTGGTAGAATCTCCCGCACTGTCCTCAACAGATGAGCACAGATGAGCAGGTAAGATCTTCCGCACTGTCCTCAACAGATAAGCATAGATGAGCAGGTAAGATCTCCCGCACTGTCCTCAACAGATGAGCAGACTTGGTGAAAGTAGGTAGATGAAACGACATGCTGACTTCGTCCTTCAGTGGATTCGGATCCGGCCTCAATGGGTAGATCAAGACCTTGGCTCATCACGAACTAAGGTCAGTTCGACCTGACCCATCATCGTGGACCGAGCCTCTTGGGCCTAACCTGTTATTGCGGGCCGACTTACTTGGGCCTGACCCATCATTTGCCCCTCAATGTATCGCGTCAAAGAAGGCTTTGAAAGGGAGACATTAGTAAAATCCAAGCTTCTTCATGCCAAATAATTTGTAGCTTTTCTGAACACTGAACCCCCTTTTAATATATGCCCATAGAGCACTGGGCGCGGGCGCTGGTGCTGGCGAGGAACGTGAAGGAGCTGGGCGCCTAGCCTGGGCGAGGAGCATGGAGGAGATGGGCGCCCAGCCTAGGCGAGGCTGTGGCGCGGGCACGTGGGCGAGCAGGTGCTGGTGCCCAAGGGGGCGCGGGCGCGCCGAGGGCACTGCTGCTGGGCGCCCTGGGCGCTGCCTTTTTTTTTTTTTTATATATATATATATATATTTTTTTATTTGGGAAATTTCTATAGGCCAAAACAAGTGCAGATCATGTCAAGATTTGATGAGCAAATAGGCAAGTGGGCCCCACTGCCTTTACTTTCTAGATGGCAGACTCTCTCCATTAACTTTGGGGTGCTGATCAGGTGGACAACACCAACAAAGTCAACCAAGGATTATTAATGACACATGTTGGGCGAGCATGCCCATGAATATGGGGACGCCTTTTTTTTTTTTTTTTTATGTTCTTTATGATGGGAGCAAGAGGCAGGGACGCCCAGCACTTGGGCGCCCAGCACTTGGAAGGGGCGCCCATCATGTGGCATTTTTTTTTTTTTTTTTTTTTTTATTGTTTGTTTGTCACAAAGGAGAGAGGGCAGCCATTGATACTCCTTGTTGTTCAGAGAAAGAAAAAACCCATGGCACAGCAAAGGAAGCTACGAGACCATCAATCGCCGCGAAGTGCGGGCGACGGACGGCCAGCAGGCGATGGGGACGTTGGACGGGCTGCTGCAGGCAGCGGACTGGGAAAGGGCGAGGCGCCGCTGGACCCCACTTGGACTGCTGCGTTGAACGCTTCTCGGGACGAGACACGGGGCGCCCGCACCGTGCTGCTGGCGAGAAGACCGTTGGACGGGGCCAGGGCCGGTCCTGAATTTTTCAGGGCCCAGGGCAAGAGCAAAAGTTAGGCCTCTTCAGCCATCATATATGATAATATCATTGGTGGGCCCCACTGATGTGAAAAATTGGCAATGGGTTGATGATGCCCGAGTATAACTATTTGAAAAAAAAGAGAAGAAAGAAAACTCAGACCAGAATTTAAGCATCATATATGGGGAATTAAAAATCATTGGTGGGCCCCACTAACAAATGAGAAGAACGGGTGTAGGGCTGAAGGCTTGATGATCTATTTGTAAAAAAAAAAAAAACCCTAAATCATCCCAACACTAGACCAGATTCTCCCAGAATTTCAGCCATCAAATATAAAATATCATTGGTGGGCCCCTCTGATGGATGCTCAAATAAGTGATGCAATAAGCACTCTCAGATGATTTGATGATGAGTCTATTAATGCCCAGGACGATGGAATCCATTGGATGAGCCCTGCCCACACCAAATGATTGAAAAAAAAAAAATAGAAGGGATTTTGGGAATTTTGGGCCCCCTCAAAAAATGGGCCCGGGGCAAGGGCACTTACAGCCCTTGCCCAGGGCCGGCCCTGGACGGGGCGCCCCAGGTGCTGCTGGCGAGAAGACCGTTGGAGGTGGGGGCGCCCCTGCTGTGGGCATGGAGACGTCCGGACGGGGCGCTGTGGCTGCGATGCACGATCAAGCGCCTGGGGCGCCCCGGACGCTGGCGGCCAAGCACTGCTGCTGCAGGCATTGGGCGCCTCAGGCAGCGACGGCCAGGTTGCGGGCGGCGCGGTCCCGGGCGAGCAGGCACCGGTGGCCGAGCGGACGCCAGTGGACGAGCGCCAGTTGCGGCAGACGGCAAACGATCGGGCGAGCAGCCCTCTTGGCTTGCAGGCGGACGGCCCCCCGGGCGCGGGCGTGCAGGCGGACGACCCCCTTGGCGCGGGCAGCCAGGGCCCTGTGGCTGCTGAGATGGGCGCCCCAGGCGCAGGCAGCCAGTCCTCAGGGCTGCAGACCTGGGGCGCCCCCGGGCTCGGGCGGCCACGCGATGCGGTTGCAAACGACGGGCGGCCAGGCGCCTCTGGTGTCGGGCGAGGCTCCACGATGCGCGCGCCAGGTGGGTGAGGCGCCAGTGGGCGACGATGGCAAGACGTGGGGCTCCCCAACTCAGGGCGCCCCTACTGCAGGCAGGCGAGGCAGGGGCCCGGGCGCCCCTGCTGCTGGGCGTGTAGCTCTCGGTCTCGGTGGGCGTGCACATGTAGAGGGCGCCCATGTGGCTGGTGGTGGTGGGCGCCCAGCCTGTTACTGGGCGCTGCTGCTGGTGCGGGGCGCCCAGCCTGTAGCTGGATAGAACAGTTTCATTCTCTGATTTACCGTCCCATTACGAGTGGGGGCCCTTGTTCCTTAGCAAGACTGACACAACTGGTGACATTTGGATTAACTACATTAGATGTCATGGCTAATGCACGTGGCCCCTTTAGGTTCATTGTCTTGGTGTCCACTGCAGCAGGTGCATGCATTTGTACTAGTCTTTGTTGCCTTTTGAGTTGAAATGATCAAGTTGACCACTTCACCCTGGGCGTGCAGGTGCATGGGCGAGGAGGTGCTGGTAGGTGCGGGCGCGCGGGAGAGCGCGGGAGAGCACGGGCGCGGGCGCAGGAGAGCGCGGGCGCTGAGATCTGCTGCGGGCGAGTAGTTCTGTCGCGGGTGACTGCTGGGCGCCCAGCCTGTTGGTGATGCTGGTGGGCGCTCAGCCATGGGCGAACAATTACTCCTTTTTTTTTTTTTGAAAAACTTCTGGAGGCCAAAATAGCTGTTTCTGAACCTATTTTAGACTTTTGACACCATTAATCACCGCCATAGGCGGTGAGTTCTGGGGCTCGTCGAGAGCTTAGATTTAATTTGTACACCCCGTTTTGGAGCACCTTGGGCGAGCCTGGGCTGCTTGGGAGAGCCAGGGCTGCCTTGGGGGAGCCGGGGCTGCCTTGCGAGCTTTGGGCGCTATGGAGGATGCTGGCCTTCGCGTGCAAACATTAAGAGGCACCACTTTGGACGAGCTAAGTGGGTCAGGCACCGCTGGAGATAGGCTGCCTGTTTGAGAGTAGGTCAAGCTTTTTGACGACCCGCGAGAGAGCCGCTAAGCTGGAGATAGGCTGCCTGTTTGAGAACAGTGCAGAGGTAGGCCAAGCTTTTTTGGCGACCCGCGAGAGAGCCGCTAAGCTGGAGATAGGCTGCCTGTTTGAGAACAATGCAGAGGTAGGCCAAGCTTTTTTGGCGACCCGCGAGAGAGCCGCTAAGCTGGAGATAGGCTGCCTGTTTGAGAACAGTGCAGAGGTAGGCCAAGCTTTTTGACGACCCGCGAGAGAGCCGCTAAGCTGGAGATAGGTTGCCTGTTTAAAAACAGTGCAGAGGCAAGTCACGCTTTTTTGGGCGACCCACGAGATGATTCACCTCGCCTACACCTGTTGATTTCCTCAGCGTTCATATATTTTTGAGCTTTTGCCAATAGTTCTGGCATGCTCTTTGGTGGTCGCTTCATTACTGAAAAGAGGAATCTGGATGAACGGAGGCCTCCCAGAAAGGCGGTCATGGCGACTTTGTCATTGGGCTCCTCGACTTGGAGGACCTCCTCGTTAAAACGAGTGAGGTAACTCCTCAGACTCTCATCTCGGTCCTGTTTTATGCTGAGCAGGTGGGTGGCAGGCTTCTGGGGGCGGTGTCCTCCAATGAAGTGCGACACGAAGGACTTGCTTAGCTCTGCAAAGGTGGAGATTGAGGCTGGGGCCAGACTGGAGAACCATTGCCGTGCGGAGCCCTTCAGGGTGGTTAGAAATGCTTTACACATGATCTCGTTAGAGATGTTGTGTAGTTGCATTAGGGTTTTGTATGTTTCCAAGTGATCCAACGGGTCCTTGGTCCCATCAAAGGTCTCCATAGTTGGCATTTTGAATTTTCTAGGGAGTGGATAGTTTGCCACCGAGGGTTTGAACGGTGTATCCGTTCGTTGTACCAGATAGTCAATGGATTCTGATACCTGTGCCCTCATGGCATTGAAGACGTTGCCGATCTGATTTTGCATCTCTTTGATCTTCTCGTCCCAAAGGTTGGGAGCTTCTCTGGATTGACCTTGGAACTGGCTCTCGTCTTCCAGGTTGTAATTTCCACTTCCCTCCTCCTGGAAATCAGGATCCTCATGATTGGAAGCAGAGGGAGGAGGTGGAAGTCCACCATGGTTCGACCCGCCTGCGACTCCTCCAGGGGGAGGAGGTACGTCGAGGTGAGCGCGGCCTTCAGGATCGACCAGTAGTCTTCCGTGCGGGACGACAGGCGGAGCTTCAGCAGATGTCCCCTGGGCGTGGGCGCCATGATGGCGGGCGCCCAGGGCGCCATGAGGATGGGCGCCCAGGGCTTGGGCGCCCAGCTGCAGTCCTCCACCCTGGGCGCCCAGGGGATGGGCGCCCAGGTGAAGGCGGCCTCGGTTGGCGCCTCGGCCCCGGGCACCGTGTTGACGGGCGCTCGGGTGAGGTGCCCCTCTGCGTGGAGCGACCGGTTGCTCCGAGAGAGGTGCTTCCTGTGGTCCTGCACCTAGTGCTCCTCCCTGACTCGCCAGCATGAGCTGCAGTATTTGTTGGTTCTGAGTTACCAACTGCTGCATGGTCTCCAGCATCTGCTGGGGAGAGGGAGCGGGAGCATTCGGTGCAAGGTTGGTTGGTGGAGGATTACCCTCGCCCTCGCGCGAGGGGTTACCATCTTGTCGCCTTGTTGACCTGGTGATCGGCATGGCTTTTTGAAAAAAGGAAATTCTTTTCGTTTCCCACAGACGGCGCCAAACTGATGATGCCAAAAAGTGGTTTAGGGCACCACCGGTCAAGTGATATGCAATAAATATGAAAATTAATGAAGAGAGAGAGAGAGAGAGGAGGTTTATAGTGGTTCGGTCGGTGTGACCTACGTCCACTTAAAGTGATCACTTTACTGCTCTGGGGAGGAGATTACAAAGTAGTCAGATACAATGATAGTGAGAAAAATCAATTCGCCCTCCTCCGTTAGTAGGGCTCTCCTTTTATAGTCTTTCCCCAATGGGTAGGGAGAGTCTTCAGCGATCTCCAACGATGTGCGCTCCAATCTGGTAGAATCTCCCACACTGTCCTCAACAGATGAGCACAGATGAGCAAGTAAGATCTTCCGCACTGTCCTCAACAGATAAGCACAGATGAGCAGGTAAGATCTCCCGCACTGTCCTCAACAGATGAGCAGACTTGGTGAAAGTAGGTAGATGAAACGACATGCTGACTTCGTCCTTCAGTGGATTCGGATCCGGCCTCAATGGGTAGATCAAGACCTTGGCTCATCACGGACTAAGGTCAGTTCGACCTGACCCATCATCGTGGACCGAGCCTCTTGGGCCTAACCTGTTATTGCGGGCCGACTTACTTGGGCCTGACCCATCAATACTCAATAAAGATAACTCTGTCAGGAATGAGTTCCGCACATTGCATGCCTTAAGGCAATGTGCCTAGACTTACCGTTGCATGTACCATCCTATTTCCATAACAGCATTAAAATACTGTCACAATATAAAGAAATAGCCAATTAATATCAGTTTAATGCCAGAGAAATATCTCCCTTAACCAATCAGTTTCTTTGCCCACCCGCAAATAATGCAATGACACCATGCATGGCATGGTTGGAAAACTCTCCCGAGTCATATCATTTTTACAAAGGACCGCGTCAAGAATAGGGGAGACTCATCCGAGTTATCTAATTTTAATAAGATGTTTGCATTCCGAAAAATTTAATAAGAAAATCAAATTTTAAACAATTAAAGTTTATTTATAAGTAATATGCATGAGGTTTGGAGTCAGTAATTTAAAAATGATGATTAGAATATAATTTGAAACTTGTATTTGATCTTTTACATTTGATATTTGGACTAACCAATTATGAAATATGCAATATTTTTTTATTTTACTTTCCTCATTGTAGTTCTTTTCTTGCACATATAAATTTCTTAATTTGAATTGATTATCATGAATGCAAATAAATAAATAGGTTTTTATATTTTACAAGTAATAGATTCATTTTTAGATATTTTTAAAATTATTTAAAATAAAATATGACTCTCTCGAGTCACCGCGTTTACTTTATCTGAATTATTATTTTGCATTGGACGAATAGAGTACGAGTCACAAGATTTCCAACCTTAATGCATGGCCCTAGATTGTAAAGACTCATCCACATGTGGAATTTACAAGTATCATAACCCTTATCCAAATATTAGGGACAATTACCGTACGAAAGGTATTAAACCTGACAATAGTCTCAGAACAGCTGGAAAATGTATATTTACCATAAAACTGTTCGATTTGTAGGATATCCTAGGGATGTAGGACATCCTACAATCACTTGAACAATCCATTTTTTTTTCTTGATTATGGGATCACCAAACCACCATCCAAACCGTTGGATAGCTGTATGATGTAAGAACTAATATAGCATCAAATTTGAACCGTTGATCTATCACGATTATCGAGAAATTTGCAAAAACAAAAAACATGGCTTATAATTTGTTCTTATAATTTACAAAACAATGTGACTTTTTTGCAAATTTCTCGATAATCGTGATAAATCAACTATTCAAATTTGGTGCGATATTAGTTCCCACACTCATACAGCTATCCAACGGTTTGGGTGGTGGGTCTTCCTGCTTTTGATTGTGGGATATCCTACATCCCGTAGGATATCGCAAGTTTTCTAACTGTTATGGGGCTATTGTCAGCTTTGATACCTTCCGTACGGTAATTATCTCCAAATATTACCGGTTTACCTCACAAGTTATAGCAACCAAAGACACCATGGGTACCTTCGAACAATCGTCCTTCTACCTTTCAAGTACAACTAGATTCCTCTATGCCATGCACAATTACCAAATACACAACGAGTATCATCCTAATGCATGTGACAGGGTTACTAAAAAACTACTCAACACCCCCACTATATTATCAATGTCAAAAACATAAGTGAATCTCATATGTTAATTATCAATGCTTGACCAAATACCAATAGGATGCGCAAAAAGTATAATTTAAGGGTCACACTTTGGGAGTAAAGTCTAGCCCATAGATGGGATTTAGTTATGACCATAGCCACCTAATTTCTTAGTAATTTGGAACAAACATGGCTTGGCCATCAATCGAGTGAATAAACTGTCACGACCCGAGCCCGAGATCAGAGTCATTAGGGTTAAACCCCGGGTCGCGATGACATCATACTTACTCCCGTAAACCCCGAATTAACCAAAGTTAAGACGAAATCAACAAGGGATCTTACATACATACCTGCCAATGTACAATTGTGCGGAAACATATATATGTAGACATTGACAACCATTTAAAACTAAACAATTGCTTTACATAAAAGTAAAGTCAATAAACATATCTCACAAGCCAACCACTGCATATTTAAATACAATGCAGGTGATCACCACTTACTATTCAAAATTAATATACAAGTATCTATCAAAACATTTCTTAAAACGTTCTTTTCTTGGCACTCTGATCTATGTCCATTCGATTAAACCTCCTGGGGGTATCGGATGGGCAATCTCAGCTGGCAGCGCGGTCTCTGCGGGACCGACATGGGCAACTGGGCCCGTAATATCATCAATAACACTGTGAACACGACGGTTCAACAATGTATATACAATTCTATGACAATATATGTTATTTCTGTCAATTCATTGACTTAGCAATTCTAGACAATCAATATCCATAATATTGCCCTGTACAATAATCACAAGTAATAACAGTAATTGAGTTGGCAACTAGCACATTATTGGTTTCATTTCAATTCTGTTCTTCTAAAAGGAAGCTTTCAGTCTTCACATTTAAGCCATCATTACATTACTCGCATTTATTACTGGCTTATCAGTGGAACTCTTTGGTCCAATTTGACTTTACAGTCTGTATTATTAGGTGGTTTATCAAATAAGACTTTTCAGTCTAATATATGTGTGGGATCTACCAGTGTCTTGATCAGAGATCACTGACATCACCACGGAGCTCCGGAACACCCCATCCATCTGCTGTAGCAGGATTGTTCATTAATTGGTTGTTACATTTAGTAATCAGTCATTCATTCAATATTTCCTTGAGTATTCATTTAGTGTGGCTCAATGTTGAGCTTAAGAAACCACCATGTAGTGCCAAACTCATAACTCCAATTTACTAAATCATTCCATCCAATCCTATTCCAATTCTAAACAATTATCTAAACCAAACAATTGAGTGAAACGTTTGTTATCAATGCACGTGTTACTGTAGATGACATTACTTAGTTAAATTGTGCATTAAGATAACCTTAGCTAACACTTATGAAGGTTTAGATATAACTAATATTAACCTCACTGATTAGGCTTTTAATTCAGATAAGTCACAATCTATCTCATGATTCGACTTAAACTAAAGGAGTATTTATGATCATAAAAATGATCTTAGTTTACGTAAAAATCCAAAACCCACTGGACCCAATCGAGAGGACCGCTAGGTCCGATCGATTGGCCAAATTTTACTCAATATCAATAATTTCGGCCAAGTTCAGTTACCTCAGCGGCTACCTGGTGGTCAGCCGAAACTGCACTAGCGGTTGGCCGAAATACTGTTGGCTGCTAGCCGAAAGTTGGCTGGCGGCTAGCCGAACCAAGTTCGGTTAGCTACGGTCAGCTTTCCAGAAGCTGATTTTCTGACAGGGATTTCTGACTCGATTTCGATCAGCTCAACGGTCACCTTGCGGCTAGCCGAGATTTAAATTTCAGCTAACCGAACTTCTGTGGTCAGCTGGCAGTCAGCTTTCCAAAAGCTGACACAACTATGGATTTCTGGCGGTCAGCCCCGCGGTTAGCTCTGCGGCTAGCCGAAATTCACCCAGAAGCTCATTTCCGAGCTTCAGAAGTTCTGAACAAAATCCATATTTTTGAACTCCTTGAGTTCATACAAGTTCTATAAAATCATAAAGCACTAGAAAGGTATATACTTGCCTCTATTTGGAGATTAATCCACAAAACCCCTTGCCTAGCTTGGATTTGAGGTGGAACTTCTCAATTTGAAGACTTCCTTCCAAGAGAAGCTCAAGAAGAAGATGAAGATGAAGATGAACTTCTTCACTTGGATCACCCAAAGCTTCAGCCTTGTGCTTGATGGAAATGAATGGAAGAAGAAGAAGACAAATGGAAAATGAGTCTAGGGTTGCTGGAACTGAGAAATGAGATGAATGAACTCACCTCATCTATATATAAGCTATTTTTGCATTTAAGTCCATAATCTCTATTCATTTACAATTCGAGTCAAATGAATGTCCATTTGCTCCATTACTCGTCGAATGACTTCAAGTCTTTTACGAAAGTTTACGTGCTCGTCGAGATACACGTGTTGGTATCCAGAGTTTCCGTATTTGACAAAATACATATAAACTCGTATTTACGAAAAAGTCTTTAATTCTCTTAGTTTGAGTCTAAATCTCATCCAATTCATTTAATCTCTTTCTTTAACATTTCATTATGCTCAAATCATTTATTTTCGGCTAATTCAATTCCATTAGGCTATAAACCACCGTTAGCTTAATTAAATATAATTAATTAGCTTAATTTCAATTAATCAGAGTTAACTTGGGACAGGGCCTAACATAAACCAAACTGGAGTGAGTAGGCACAATAGAGAATGTTCCTCAAAGTTCCTTTTGATAATATCAAGTAAGTCATTGTGCATGGAAGAAACATGTAAACACAAACCACTGCAAAGTTTGAGCCATTATCAAGGGTTCACTCCCACAATAAGCTTAAAGAATGTGCATTGATAAAGTAGGTCTATAAAAATAATAGGTGCCTTGTTTTAAATCAATTTCCTTATTTTTTTTCTTTTCTAGGGATTAAATTAAATTAAAAAAATATCTAAGATTTGTTGAAAAAATCTCTAAACAATCCCCCACAATTTGGAAAATAATAAATTAAAAGACCCTTCAATTTAAAAACTACAAATAGGCCCCTCAACATTACAAACTGAATATAGAAACTCATAATTAAAAAAAAAAGTCATCTAGACCCGGGGGGAAAATAATATACTTTCGTACATACCCTGCATGCATAAAATTACAACCATGATAACGTATCAAATTATCAAAATGCAAAGAAACTAATGGCATTTTTTAAGGCCTAAAAGAATTTTTTTTATTAAATTCCTAACCACTCTACGACTTTTCTTCCGGCTGCAGGGGTTAACGAATTTGGACTCCATGTTAGAGTCTATATATGCAGGTCTCTTTCGTAAGGCTTCAAAGATATCGCAGCCCATCCAAAAGTGTATATCTAAACACTATTGGACTTGGTATCATCTGAACCGATGCTCGAAAAAAATATTATTATATCCTTCTAGAACCATAGGAATGCACCATGAATAGTTATAATATGAAGGACTAATTTTAGAGTGTGATTGCATTCAAAATAACTTCCTCATAGAGTGTTTTTTTTTTTTTTTTTTTTTTTTTTTTGTTATTGGAGGGTTTCCAACCCTTGAGTTGGACTAATTTCTTCGGGCCCAGAGAGAAGTTGGGCAAACTTCCTCATAGAGTTAGGCCTTAAACCCAAAGAAGGATCATTGACATTAATCGAATCCATAAGTGTCACTAGCGAGGCACATTTGATCATCGTCATCATGAGCAATAATGATCAAGAACATTGATGCTACATGAGACCACCAAGATACAGATACAACTCAATGATCAACAATATCATGTACTGCTCAAAAAATTTAATCAATTAATAAAAAATTACCTACTATCCGAAATAATATGTTTGAATTTCAGGTACCAATACCTATTATGCATCATGGTTAAAAGTGTTAGAAGTAGGTGGGCCTCGTAGATGGATTTTCAAAACTTTTTGACCCACTTGACTCAAAGATCAAGTACCCATAAGGCCATAAACCACATTCAGGATGCAATCCCTCCATCTCATTAATTATGTACAACAATAAACTCTATCTAGAAGATAGAAATCAGCAACAAAAAATCCACAACATCCAATGAAATAAATTATACCTTTAGAGCTCGGTTGTGCTCTATTGAAGAAGAAGACTTGCTTGATAAAGAAACTCTTTTTTTGTAAACAACTTAGGATCTCCAAGACCTCTTAGTCTTCCACGCTATATCCCGTATCAGATTTCTTCTCTAAAGGAGATGGGTGCTTAGAGGAGAACTAAGAGAGAGAGAGAGAGAGGAGAAATTCGTACAACACTCGTACTTAGGGAGCTTGGGCGTGGATTTTCATGTAGGACGTCCAAGGGGTGTTCCCCTTCTTATAGCCTTGGCAACCTCCCTTACTAATTAAAATATTAGTCCAACTTCCATTAAGAATTAGTAACTTTCTCCTTTCTAATTATTATAGAAGTTTCACTTCTACAATAATTTGTCACTTACTATTACCACTATTACTTCAAATAGAAATAGTAATTTTCTAATTCATTCCTTTTAGAGTTCAAGTAGGATTAGTATCTTTCTAATAACTTGGGCCAAATAATATATAAATGCAATTGCACTCCAGTCTTAAGAATAAATTACAAAGATGACCCTAAACTTCTCAATTACCACAAGTAGACCCCTCTATCAATATTCATGGATCAATTGAATTAAACATGTCCCTTCCAATTTTAGATCCACATCTTATTATCCTTGAGCCCCAATTAATTACAGTGATCATCAGTACCATCCAATTAACTCTTAATCGAGATGGGTGAGCACTTACTAATGACAAATCCATTAATTGGCACAAGGGGATAATATAGATAGATTCCATCTTAACCATCGAATGTTCTCACAGTTCTACTATTACGTACTTAAGACACCGATGTGTTGACCTACAGTTGGCCTCACTCATTGGTGACTCAAAGCAAATGAATAGACGAAAACTTGAGTTCATCAATGTCTCATGATTGAGAGTCAATTGATAGGGAATTATGATAGCAGACCTTAAAATAAAAACAATATTTCATAAGGTGCTTCTCATGGTCCTTCAATACATCTAATGTATCAGCACCATGATCAGAATCTTACATTTTGATGATCGAGACAAATCATACTATCTCATAGTGATCAAAGTGCTGCAACCTTATTAGATGAGATGCCCAGTCTCATCACTGGTTGTGCAGATATTTAAGTATAAGATTTGTGACAAATGTCTCTCGTATGTGGATCTCATCCATATACATATATCACATCTAATATACAAATGAGGCTCGGTTCATCTTATGAACCATCATGTCATAAGTATTGGTTATGTGCATAAATTAACAAAACATCATTCATCTCATGAAAGGAAAGCATGATTTTATTGATAAATAAATAAATTAATCAATTTATTACATCATCTGATGGATTGAGACCATACAAGGTATAGGGCTGAGGCTGAGCTCCCACCCAAAGTTCAAAATTCTCGAAAACCCCAAGCAAATTATGAAAATTAATATATCTTTTTTCTTACATTTGTCCCTTTCTCAATATTTTCTTACAGAACGCAACCCCCCTCCCCCAGTGAGAACATTATGGGTCTGCCCTTGTCTGTTTGTCATTCAAATCCTCCTTCCTATACGTTATTAAATGCCATGGGATTTACACCGATCTAAATGGAGTAAACAGTTGGATCAAGTAATCATAATTCTTTTTTATATAGACCATTAAATTTTGTGGGTCACAGTGAGATAGATCTGAAATCATCAGCCAGGCCCACTTGAATATTTCTATCCTCACATCACCCTCGATTGGTGGGGGCACCAAGTGGGCTAGCTCCTCAAGCTGTCTCACACGTTTAAAGAAATCGATACAAAATATCACCGTGACACATGAATACATGATTCCCACCATAATATATATCTCTGATGGTCATGTCTAAAAATTTACCCAAATTCATTTTGGGTTTTTCACCCCAAACCAAAAATAGGGTCCAGTACCAAAACTTGAACCTATGGACAAAACCCTTGTTTGACTAATCAGAGGGCCCACCAGATTAATGAACTTGATCACCCAGATAGTATCAAAGCATTTAGATAAGGATTCGATACCATCATGCTAACTAACAAACAGATAACAGCTAACAATCTACAACTGAATCATACATATAATGTAAGTACTTATATTCGTCAATGGATAAAAAGGCCACGAGCCTCACACAAGACAAAGCCAGCACACCCAAGCAAACACAATGGAGAACATGTTTTGGCTCGTGCATGTCGCAGGTGACACGAGCCTTATATAATATGAGCCCAATGACTTTAGTAGGTATACCCATTTTGACATTTAAATAAATGTATATAGAGGACGGTGACATGGCCCACTTGGGTCAGAAAACGATGTGTGGGACCATATATAGAGTATTTATATTTTACATATGGGTTTTATTTTATTGACAATTCTCTATACATAAATTTGTAACCAACTTGCCTATGGGCCTATCTGGGGCCATGCCCAACTCGGACGTGGTAGGAGATGAAAAAATCTCAATCAATTATTTTCATATTAAACCCTTGTATCCAAATCCCCTGTTTCAACGAAAGAGGGGAACACTGTTTGGGTCAATTGGCAAGCTCCATGTGGCACGTGATGATTGGTCCAAACTGGCTCCCCCTATTTGAACCAAACAGGGGATCCGGACTCTAAACCCTTGGGCTTGAGTTTATTAGTTTTTGAAAGTGTTGTTTATTTAGATCTCAATAGAATAATGAGTAACAATTAGATGCGTGTCAGATTCAGACTTATGGTAATTCATGGAGTTAGTAGTGTGAGAGGGGTAACTTTATCGTAGGTGGCCCTAAATGTACTAGAGTGGACCACACATAAGAACCATGTGGATGGTGAATATTGAGACACATAAGAACCATGTGGATGGTGAATATTGAGAGAGAGAGAGAGAGTCCTTACTAGTTTTAGTCCTTTATATGTGAATTAATAAAAATAATGAGTAAGAGAAACAACTTGGACCTAATGGAATCCTTTTTATTAAAATAATCTCCTTTTTATTGACTCTATTCTTTTGGCTGTTAATTTTTATAGACTCGGCTCAGTTTTTGGACGGTGGGTTGGAGGGGCCTAGAACTGGACATCAGGTCTGATTTAACCATGAATTGTTAAAAGTTTGGTGGACATGCATCCTATAGGCTATGTTGGTCATCGACCAAACTGGCACAGAATTATATCATTTTACTTTTTTGGGGGTAAACAATAAATCATAACAATGTGGCCGATAATCACACATTTCCGTGAACATGCTTGTGCTTTTTTTTTTTTTTTTTTTACCCAGCTAAAGGGCTTGGACTCCGCCCTCAAGTGAGAGTAGTAGACCTCAGGTGAGATGATGGAATTCTTTGGCTTTCGAATCTTGAGCAACCGGAGACATGACACTTCTTATCACTAAGGTAAGAGGCCGTTCTCATGCACTAATGCATGTTCGAATACTGATACCTATCCACGGATTGATAATTTTGTTGGCCAAAACTTAGGGTCCATTAGTATTAAATTTGAGTGGGGCCTTTGTCCTGGCTCATTCATGACTGTTGTATGGACGGATATTCGTTCTTCCACATTTGGTCCCACCAGATGAAATTGATTTTCAGTCACCGAAAGATGGACAACATGGCCCGCACCTATAAGGATCATTTGGGCCTTGCAAGACCCACTTTCGGATCCGGATCCCCTGTTTGGACGAATCAGTGGCTGCCATACAAGGGGGTGGTAGGAAAGAGAAGCGCTTTATTTATTGGCTGCCATACAAGGGTTAGCTAACCCTTTATTTATTACCATAAAGTTTAACCATCTTTAACTATAAATTATTTCGAGAGCTGTTGTGCGCGTGCGTGAGGAAGCGCGAAATCTGCAATTATACAATCATGTCTCTCTTGATTTTACATTATTCGGCAAAACCACCTACGTCAATGACAAAATAACAATACTCACATCTTTACTCTCTTGGGTTATAGATTACATTGTATATATAGTCTCCGCTTTCTTAGACGTGGACTTAAGTGTTTTGTTGAACTACGTAAAATCTTCATCTCTCTCTTGTGTGGCATGTTTGTTCAATCGCAGGTTTTTCGCATTTCTGCACATAAGCGTACAATAATATTCCACATGATAAAGCTCAAATTAGTGTCAAATTGGGCCTAGCGTATATTTAAAAGGGGTTGTTCCTGTGGTGTACGTACTAAGTGTGAAGGAGGTAGATTAATCAAATGTAGGCTTAACACAGAGAGATATATACTACAAATGAACAATATATGGTCATCCCTTAAATGAATATCAACTTCTATAGTTAAATAATTGGATTTGTTAAGCTAACCCTATATCTGAGATGTAAAGTTAAGAAGATGACGATAATTGTACCAGAAACAGCACTATCCTCAAAGGGGTTGTGGACATAAAATTTTAAGAAAGTATCAAGTTATATAAAGATCCATCATAATCATAGTGTGAAAGGGGTTTCGCTTATAAGAATCTTAACCAGGACAGCTGCTTGGGAGAAACTGTATTTATGCTAATTGATGGTATGTAAGAGACATCTTAAAATATTAAGAGAAATAAACATCACTTTCTCAATTCTCTAATCCATGTTAGTTTTCCTTCTTAAGTGGGTATATATACATTTGAAGGTCCCATAGCTCTGCTCCTATCATCAAAGGTCGTTCTCATTCCTATCATAATAGCAGTCTTTAACACTCTTCTGCAATCATGTTAGCTCTCTCTCCCTCTTCTTGGTTCTCTCCCTCTTCTTGGTTCCCAACTTTTGGATGGCCATCGGATGATAACATAGGCCAAGACCAAAACCGGTGGACTGAGGATTATGATCACCCTTTCATCAACTACAATATTAGAGAAATTGATGGCTTAGATTCATGTTTTAGGATCTCCTCTCCACAACTGATGGGAGCAATTGACGGTCACAAGATATCTCCGGCGACCAGTGAAGACATATCGCCGAACTTGAAGAAGATGAGCCACAACGCCAATGAACGTGATCGGAGAAAGAAATTGAACAGTTTGTACTACACTCTCCGGTCTCTTCTTCCTGTATCAGAACAAAAGGTTGGTGTCAATTTATCCATCTTATGATTTTGTTCTACTTGCTTCTAGGGGTGCAACTTGGGCTGATGGATTGGGTTTAGGGTCAATACTCGACCCAGATCTTATATATATGAGCTAACTCAAGTCCTAACCTGAAACCGACTTAACCCTATGAGCCCTACTCTGATTTCTGAAAGGGTCAACTTTTCCGGACGTAACCCTCCTTCGCCGAAGACTCGCCATCATCATTAACGCTTTGTCACAACTATGTTGGGGTTGGCTATATAAATTATGTTTCTCCATTCCGATATATCCTGACTAAAATCTTCACTGAACTATATTCTTAATAGCTTGGGAAATGCTTCTATGAGAGATATCTCTCACCTTAAATGAGAGATAATAATATACAATACCAACAACTTAATTGTGAGGGCCTCACCCATATCTCTCATATAAGGTGAGAGATATTTTTTATAGGAGCATCTTCCTTCTTAATATGTTAATATGTACTTGATTTTGAGCAACCCCATATGTACCTGAATTTAAATCAATTTGATTGTCAAGCTTTAGAATGATGCAAACCCAAAGATGCTCGACCTAATGTGGGTAGGGAATCTGCAATCTGAGTCGGGCTTGCATCCAGGATTTTTGAATTTCATTTGGGGTCAGGATTGATTGGTTTTGAGTTACCCTAAGTACAATTGGACTAGGGCTTGGTTGAGCCCAATTCCTGGAACTGACCTGCCCACGTTGCACACTTAACCATGCACATTAGAAATGCAAGGTTAATGTGTGAACATAGATCAAAAAGGATCTTGATGAATCATCCCAGTCCAATCACCCTATGGCGTCCACTGAAAGAAAGAATGGGTCCATAATGGGCTGGCCATTCACTTGTGTGTCCAATAGTCCAATGGATTCTACAGAGACATGTTTTCATTTTGCGTAATCATTGCCTTAACTGCAGAAGTTGAGCATTCCAGCCACTGTGTCTCTAGTCTTGAAGTACATTCCAGAGCTTAAAAAACAAGTAGAGAGGCTAACCCAGAGGAAGGAAGAGATTCTGTCACAGATCTCATCACAAAGTGACCTCACCCATCTCATCAACGGCAGAAAAGATGCCAATGGCCCATTGGGGTCATCATCCTTTCCATCGATCTCAACCACCCAAGTAGATGAGAGAGAGGTTGTTGTTCAGATTTGCACTTCAGACATACAGAGCATTGCACTTTCTGAGATTGTATCAAAGTTGGAGGAAGAGGGCCTTCAAATGCAGAATGCTTCATCTTTCACTGCCGCTGGGGGCAAGGTCTTCCATAATCTCCACCTCCAGGTACCTTTCCTCTTCATACAAATTGGACTGTAAATGGGCCGGGCTAGGATGCTGGAAAATATACAAATTTGAAAAGGTTCGCCAGAAGGCCCATCCTGATTGTTTCAAACACTTGACAGCCATAGATTGGGTTAGACCTAATGCTTTAAACATCTAGTTTGGACCTCATTAAATACTCATTTTTCCAAATTATGACATAGAAATACATAAAAAAGAATATTTTATATATATATTAAATTATTTCACTGTATCTACAAAAGAATATGCAACATGTATTATATATACATATATTGTTAGGCCCATGCAGCTGGCCCCTTTTCTTGTTTAAGATTTGGGTGTTCAGGTCGTTGGGTATAAAACCCATGGAACTAAATCCAGGCCCAAATTTCGTTTGGGTCCGTGCAGTGGGCGTGAAGTTGAATCTGGACCTGAATTAAAAATGGATAGGAGTTTCGGGCCCTTACTCGATTTTTTTTTTTTTTTTTGTTCAGGTTTAGGGATCCCATTTTATTGCTGATGAGTATGATTTATATGTGTTCTTTTATTTTCCTACCACAACACCAAAAACAGGAAATTGGAACGGAAAAGCGTTCCCAATCCTTCCGTTCCTAATCCGTTAAACCGTTCCAAAAACAGGAAATTGGAACGCTTTAACGGATTAGGAACGGTTGGTACCAAATTGGAACGGAAATTGGAACGCTTTTGGAACGGTTTAACGGATTAGGAACGGAAGGATTAGGAACGCTTTTCCGTTCCAATTTCCTGTTTTTGGTGTTGTGTACTTACATTATTTGATGATGATGATGATGATGATGATGATGTGGATGTGGATGTGGATGATGATGACGATGTCGATGATGACAACAATATAATAATAATGATGTGATTTTCCAGATTTTAACATGGTGATTGATAACACCTGAATGGGTTATCGTACAATATTGGGTGAGGAATAATAATAGTTTTCTGGTTGACAGATGGAGGATTCGGTGAAGATAGAGTGTGGACTGTTGAGTGAGAAGCTGATGTCGTTCTACAGGAACAAGGAAGAGTTGAATGTATCATACGCTGGTTTTTGTTAGCTAACAAAGTTTTTGTTTGATATTTCGTCGGTGCAATGCACTGTTCTTGTAGTTGTTGCAAAAAGAGAGAGAGAATCTAGTTCCTACTTTGCCAGGTTTGTTGTATAGAATCTTATTGTCTCATATTATATATGGTTGTATATTTTGTAACTTAATTTGGGCTGAGCCTATCAGGTGATGGATACGTATGGGCTGGATGAAAAACAGATACATATTGCTCATACAGCTGATAAATGCCGGTGCTTCGGCTATATGGACGTAATTTCAATTTTCAGCTGAAGTAAACAATAGTCAGTGCCACCCTACATATCAACGAGTAGATGTAGCCAATATACAAGTGGCTCAGTTGGGGAGGCACTAGGTAGCTATATCTCTTGAAAATTATCATGGATCCAGTGAGGTAGCTCGGTGACACACTTTCCTTCTATAGAAACAATTTTGGATCAATCCATGCTTGTAGCGCTGATGATGGTGAAGGATTTTGTCTGCAATGGTGGACCCAAGATTTTGACTATTGGGGGGGTGGGGTTAAGATAGTCACTTGAAAAAGACCCCCAGTACCCCCGACCCCTTTTCACTTTAACCTAAATAGTAAAACCATTTTCATCTCCTTCCCTCCCTCTCAAAAATCACCATCTCAGGCCACTAAAATCCGGCATCGACACCAGTGCAGTGACATCGTCCCTCCCTCCGGCAGGGCAGGTACTCATCTCGTTCTCCCTCTCTCTCTCTCTCTCATTAGCTCTCATTAGGTAAAAAAAGAGAATGAAAGGGTGTTTGTTCTCCCGAAGACAATGTTTGTTTTTCCTTGGAGTATTATGCTGCTGCTGATGTCCCATGCCGATTCGGACCACCCCCTATTTAAGGTCATAAAGATGGTAATAGATATACCACTGTTTTTGGAAAAGAAAATTAACATGTTTCCTAGCTTATGCCATTTTTAGAAATTACACACCGTTGTGTATATTGTTTCATTCTTTCTTGCCAAATACTTTGCTAGGTTTTTTTTTGCACATATTTGTCCATCACTTCTGCCAATAGTTGATGAGTACAAGTTGGGATAAAACAACTCAAACCCAAGTGTCAAGTGATCCCACAGGTAGAGGATGTGAGTCCCTTTGCCAAAGTTAGACCCATGTATTCATAAAACCGGAACTTGTAAGTTGTAAATGCACTCAAATTTTTTGGTTCCGATTTGAAAGCTGGAAAGTTAAAAGAATTTCTATTGGAGCATTGTCTGAATTATCTTATGTCCATCAATTGGATTGACAAATGCTCAATGATACCAAACATTTTAAAAGAAAAAATATAGAAAATTCTATAAGCCCCGTGGGTAAAAGGACAAAAGGGTATCACCTTTTCCAACTTTTAGTTTCAAGGCTGGCTGGAGACAGTTTAAGGCCTAAAAAGACAATCGTAAATTAGGCTTTTTCTATTTTTTAATATTATTATAAATATTTTATTTAAAATCTATTTTTTCATTTTTTGTGATGCAAAATCACTAATTAAATTTTTATATTCAAATTTTACTAACATTTCTTTTTCAATTGATAGCATGGCTAATCTACTTAATCTTTCTTGTAACATCATTAATCGTTGGTATAGTGGTAGTTCGCTTTTGTATCAAATTGATAGAAGGGTCACACTCCATACGCTTTTAAAAGGCTTTAAAATGTGATCTATATGTTAGTGCCACATTTCAGTGTGCACTGTGTTTGTGTTGTCAATTCCATGCCAATATGACCAAGAAGATCTTGCCTCTCAAAGTACCTCACGAAAGATTAATTTCAAGGTGTTTATCAAGCTTTTGGAAGGACCGGATTCGTCAAAGAAAGACTCCAGATGTGTTTGTCAACCTTATCAGGTATTTTAGACCCAGACCAGACCTTAAAACCCTCGAAAAAAGTTCTGTTTTAAAGCCTGATTTCAAACTCTTACTCTCAGCTAAAACAATCATGCAGAAAGAAGGTTCAGTGACCTTTCGGTCACCTAGCAGCTGGCCCCTTTGTAAAAAGCGGCTAACTGCCAGGTAACCGAAAACCTACGGTTACTTTTTCAGAGAGCAAAATTTTCATCTGATATGGAGTTCGGTCACCTAGCGGTCATATAGCGGCTAATCGCCGAGTACCCTAGTAGCTAACCGCAAAGGTAACCGAAACTCACGGTTAGTTTTCCCAAGAGCTCCTTGTTTCTGGACCTTCACTCGGTCACCTCACGGCTAACTGCTAAGGCTACCGACGGCTAACCGTGAGCTGACCGAATTAGAAAATTTGACTGTTGTATCAGGGAAATTGAAAAAGGGCTAGCCGAGGTGCTATGAGGCAAGCCGCCAAAAC
Organism: Cinnamomum chago; assembly: GCA_038049695.1. Lineage (NCBI taxonomy): Eukaryota > Viridiplantae > Streptophyta > Magnoliopsida > Laurales > Lauraceae > Cinnamomum > Cinnamomum chago. The sequence continues at coordinate 32,874,340 of CP142453.1, read as the reverse complement.
TAGTCATTGGGATTTTGTCTATAAATAGTCGGAGCTCGTTTTGCATTAAACGAAGTCCTTTTTTTTTTTTAAGAGCTTCCTTTGCTACTTTCTCCCCATCAATCTTAAGCTCTCAAACCTCTTCCAAAACACTCTTGTGTTAGATCTAGGAAAATCCAAGAGCTTCATTAGCTCCAAGATGAGTGTGTTGTGAGGAATAACTTCTTCTAAGATCCCTTATTCTACGAAATCCTTACCATTGCAATCCTAGAAGACCAAACCTCTGAACCTTGGTTGTGCAACACATTGGAAGCATCTTTTTCAAACACCAAGACGCCATTAAGAGGTGAAAGCTTCGACTACGGTCAAGAGCTCCTTCGAACACTTTCGATCTGTTCGATCTTCATCAAAGGCATGTGTTCACCCTTTCTCAAACTTTTACAAAATGTGTATAATGTGGTAGTGGTTCAGATCTGTGTGACTAAATCACTCTAAGATTGTGTGAGGGGGAGTAGATCTGTGTGATCGAACCTCGATAATAAAATTGAGGTAGAATCAGTACTTGTGTAGTTTGATTCTTTATAGTGAAACCAAGGGACTGTGTGACCCTTGAGAGTGGATGTAGGTCTGTGTGACCGGACCACTATAAATTCCCAGTGTCTATTTCTCCATTTCTATCTTAAGTGCATGATTTACATATCTATATGTTGTGGAGAATGATACATATGATATTTCATCATTGAGTTTAATTGACACACACACTTGTGCTTATTAACATAAAACTAATTGTGTCATATCTTTAATTGTTTAAGGACTCTCATGTTGAACACATATTCCGCATAAGTTATACTCTTATTTGTGTTTGTTTTTTTAATTATTCTGGTTGGGATTAAAATTGGACTAAGAAGATTAAAATTGGCAAAAGAATTCAATTAGTCCTATTCACCCTTCCTCTAGGACTTATTCATTGCCCTAGCCTGCACTTTCAATTGGTATCAGAGAGTAGGTTACTCCCCAAAGGCTTAACAACCCGGAGTAGATCTCCTTCCAGTTACTAGTGCCAATGTCTAACCTAGAAGGTAGAGCAGTAAACAGACCCACATTGTTTGATGGTACAAACTATGCCTTTTGGAAAGCCGGAATGACTGTTTTCATCAAATCCCTTGGTGGACCTGTATGGGATGCTGTAAAGGATGGATGGACTCCTCCTACAGTCATAGTTGTAGATAGGGCTGCACAGAACCGGACCGCAGACCGGACCGGACCGGTTTTGAAAAACCGGTTATATCCGGTCCGGTCCGGTCCGGTCCGGACCGGTTTTGAAAAACCGATTATATCCGGTCCGGTCCGGTCCGGTCAGGACCTTTTAAAAACCAGTCTGGACCGGACCGGACCGGATTAATAATAAAAAAAAAATTTAATTTTTTTAATACAAAACTTTAAGTATAAAAAATTCCCAAGTCAAATACCATAGTGAAATCGAAGATCTAGTTTCTTACATTTAGAAAAAGAGGCAGGAAATTGGCTGAAAATGAAAAAATAAAATAAAAACTTAAAAAAAAAAAAATAACTAATGAAACCGGTCCGGACCACTTAAGTGGTCCAGACCGGATCATTTTGGACCGGACTGGACCACTTATAAGTGGTCCGGTCCGGTCCTCTCATTTAAGCCGGACCGAAAATCCGGTCCGACCGGATTCCGGTCCAAAAATCGGACCGGATTTCCGGTTGTGCAGCCCTAGTTGTAGATGGCACTATCCAGCCTCTTGCAAAGGCCAGATGGTCAGCTGATCAGAAGGCAATGAGAGATAGTGATGCAAAAGCATTGAATGCCATAACTTGTGCCATGACTATTGAGGAGTGCAAAAAGATTATGACATGTGCCACATCTAAACAAGCTTGGGAGCTTTTAGAAACAAATTATGAAGGAACAACCATTGTTAAAGAGCCAAGCTTCAAATGTTGACTTCCCAATTTTAATCTCTAAGAATGAGGGAAAACGAAGTGTTCGATGAATTTCAAACAAAGTTAATGGTTATTGTGAATGAGATGTGGTCACTTGGTGAACAAATTCCGGAAGGCAAAATATGTAGCAAAATCCTCAGGTCTCTACCCGATAGATTTCACCCCAAAGTGACCTACATAGAAGAATACAATGACCCAGAAACTATAAAAGTAGAAGAAGTATCTGGTAATATTAGAACTTTTGAGATGAAATTGAATAATACATCTAAGAAATCCAAAGATAAGAAGTCAATTGCTTTAAAAACTTCAATTCTCAACCATCCCCTTCTAAAGAATAAAATAATGAGAAAGAAAGCGATAATGAAGATGTTGCTTTACTTGCTAAGAGATTTCTAAAACATTTTAAGAAGAAGAATTCAAATTTTAAATCTTTTGATAAAGGTAGAAACAAAGTCAGCTCTTCCTCTAAGAGTCAACATAGAAAAGTGAAATGCTATAACTGTCAAAAGTTTAGACATATATCATCTGAGTATCAAAAGGAAAAAAAGAAAAAGACACTTGTAGCAACATGGGATGATGACTCATCTGAATCTGAAACCGAATCAAGTGAATCACATCAAGATGAGCCAGAAAACTACACCATTTTGATGGCTAGAAGTCTCTGTGATCCATCAGTTAAGATGAATGAAAGTTCTGAAAAATATGATATTGATGAATCTGAGAATGGATATGAATATGACAATCCAGATAATGATAACAACGAAGAAGATCTTCAAGAAACCTATGATAGACTCTATGATGAGAGCTGCAAACTAATTAAAATTATGAGCAAACAAAATACCAAGATCAAATTCTTAAAAGACAAATTTGGAACTTTGAATGATGAAAAGAATATCTTAACTAATGAACTTCATGAAATCAATGCTAAATTTCAAATTGCTAGTAATTATATAAGAAAGTTTACGAGTGAAAAGAATGAAACTGAAACTCTAAAAGAATTAATCACTCAATTGAAAAATCAAGTCACCCAACTAATATGGTACAAAGAAAAGTATGGGTATTCTTTTACTCATGGAGAAGAAAAGTTTGAAAGACTATTTAGGATGGGTAAGTATAAAAGAGACAAAACTGGGCTTGGATACAACAAAAAGATAAAACAAAATCCCAATGTCTCTACTAAGTTTAAAAGGAGAAGCTTCCTCAAGTAACTAAAACACCTCTAAAGTTATATGTCATTCTTGTGGAAGAAAAGGACATGTCAAATATGATTGTAAAGTGAAACAAATCAAAAGACAGGCCTATAGAAATAAACAAACTAAAACATCTTATCATAAAAATCTCTCTTTTCCACAAAAATTAAATGAATTGATGAAACAAATTGACCAACTAAAAATTCAATTCAATAATCATGCTAAAATATATTCTAAGAAAACTTTTCATCAACATGATTCTAATAAAAACAACGTCTCAAGGTTCTAGTGGAACTTCATCCACTCAAAGGCACATGTGGGTACCCAAAAGCCTGTTAGTTCACATAGCCCTTAAAGCTGGAGACCAATCCTTATGGTTTCTGGATAGTGGATGTTCTAGACACATGACTGGGGATAAAACACTATTTTTCAAATTAACTGATTATGATGGTGGAACTGTTACTTTTGGTGATGGTAATGTTGCTAAAGTTGTTGGAAAGAGTACTCTAAATGTTCCGAACTTGCCTCCATTAGAAGATGTTTTATGTGTTGATGGTTTGAAACATAACTTACTTAACATTTCGCAAATATGTGATAAAGATCATGCTGTCATCTTTACTAGTTATGGTTGTGAGATCTCTAAAAATGGAAAGGTGACTCTAAGAGGTCTTAGAAACCAAGAAAACTGCTATGTTGTTGGTGACCACAAAGAATCATCAAGCTCAGCTTGTTACATTGCTCATCTTGATGAAGCCCAATTATGGCATCAAAGACTTGGACATGTGAACCATAGAGACTTGTCCAAGTTGAACAAGTATGTAAAGGGTCTTCCACTAATCAGCAGGAGGTCAAAAACAGTTTATGGAGAGTGCCAAAAGGGTAAACAAATCAGAAACTCTCACAAAAAGACTAAGTCTCTGAAGACTTCTAGACCCTTAGAGCTTCTCCACATGGACCTGGTTGGTCCAACTAAGAAAGAGAGTAGAGGTGGTAGAAAATACTTTCTTGTTATTGTTGATGATTATTCTAGATTCACTTGGGTTGCATTCTTAAGAGAAAAATATGATGCATATGTTGAATTCAAAAAGATTATGAAAAGTATCCAAGTTGAAAAAGGAAGAGCAATTGCTAGAATAAGAAGTGATCATGGTGGTGAATTTGAAAATTCCAAATTTGAAAAATATTGTGATGAGTATGGAATTCACCATGAATTTTCTGCCCCAAAAACTCCTCAACAAAATGGAGTTGCTGAAAGAAAGAATAAAGTTTTCCACAGTTATGCTTCATGGAAAGAATGTTCCTAGAGATCTATGGTTTGAAGCAGTGAGTAAGGCTTGTTACATCATAAACAGGGTATACTTGAGAATTGTCTTGGATAAAATTGCTTATGAACTATGGCATGAGAAAAAGCCTAACATTAGCTACTTTAAAAATTTTGGTAGTAAATGCTATATACTCAAGGATAGAGAACATTTGAGCAAGTTTGACTCAAAAAGTGATGAAGGCGTTTTTATTGGCTATTCTCAAAACAGTCGTGCATATAGAGTATTAAACATAAACATTGGAGCCATACAAGAATCTATAAATGTTGTCATTGATGACAAAGTAAAGGATTCCAGTAATCAAGAAAACCCTAATAATGATGAGATAAATGTCCCCACTGCAAACTTGGATGAGTCTCTAATCTCTAAGGATTTGGTAAATGTGAAGCATCATCCTATGGACCAAATTCTGAGAGATCCCTTGGTTGGTGTCAAAACTAGAAGTCAAATTGAAAACATTGTTAGCTTTCTTTGCTTTACTTCTACTATTGAACCTAAATCTATTGATGAAGCTTTTTCTGATGATTGTTGGATAAATGCTATGCAAGAAGAGCTAAATCAGTTTGCTAGAAATGAAGTTTGAGAATTAGTACCTAGGCCTGATGACAAAAATATTATAGGTACCAAATGGATTTATAAAAATAAACTTGATGAAAATGGCACCATAGTTAGAAACAAGGTCAGGTTAGTTGCCCAAGGTTATTATAAAATTGAAGGAATAGATTTTGAAGAAACATTTGTTCCTGCTGCTAGACTTGAATCCATTATAATCTTACTTGCCATTGCTTGCTCCTTGAGGTTTAAATTATATCAAATGGATGTCAAAAGTGCTTTTCTAATTGGATTTTTAGAAGAAGAAGTTTATATTAAGCAACCTAAAGGGTTTGAAGACCCCAAGCAGCCTAAACATGTGTATTATCTTAAAAAGGTTCTCTATAGTCTCAAACAAGCCCCTAGAGCTTGGTATGAAAGGCTCACACAATTCCTGATTAATCATAATTTTGAAAGGGGTAGTGTTGATAAAACTCTATTTATTCAAAGAACAAATGACACCATATTGATTGCTCAAATTTATGTTGATGATATTGTACTTGGTTCTACTTGTAATGAGTTTAACATAAAAGTTTGCTAATCTTATGAAGTCTGAGTTTGAAATGAGCATGGTTTGTGAACTTAATTTCTTTTTATGATTACAAGTAAAACAATTGTCTGATGGAATGTTTGTTTCTCAAAAGGTTTGGATTAGACTCAGCCAAACACATGAACACACCAATGAGCACAACACTCAAATTATCTAAGGAATCGAGGGGAAAGAGTGTTGATCCTAGTATGTATAGAAGCATGATAGGGAGTCTTATATCTTACAGCTAGTAGACCTGATATTGCATTTAGTGTAGGAGCTTATGCCAGATATCAATCAGATCCCAAAGAAACTCATTTGAAAGCAATTAAGAGAATCATTAGATATGTGTCAGGGACTTCAGGATATGGCTTATGGTATCCATATGATTCACCTATTTGCATTGCTGGATACTCAGATGCCGATTGGGCTGGAAATGTGGATGATAGAAAATCTACTGGTGGTGGGTGCTTCTGTAACGCCCTAATTTTGAATACCGAGAAAGTCGTCAAAATATCCGAAGTTGGCACGCTACTTCCCGGAAAGTCCGAGAACTTCCACGATCATAGGTCTGCAGTGAGTTTAGACACCTCATTTTGACCCCCTATGATAGCCTTACACACTTATCATATATAATGATTCCCCCATTTCACCCATAATTGAATGGTTAATGGCATAATTCAAATTAATTAATGACGATGAAGATGCTTGTTGATAATTCTAGACTTAGTTCGACGATTCATAGAAATTGTGAGAGAAAAGGCCGAATCACGTTGAGATCTCGAGTTCAACCCACTACTAATACCAGACATGGACTACAACACTATCCAAGCCCCTTCCAGACTATATAGAACACACTCGGGTTCCTAGAGAGATTACACCTAGTTTGCCCAAGTACGATATGATTAGCATGAATTAGGAGGTTGGGATCATTGATCCAAGTATCTCTTACTTTTCTTGACCTCTGACCATTAGGCTCTATAGACTACAAGATTCTACGTTCCGAGAGCTTTCCGACGATATATAGAATGTCCAATTCCGACCAACGGATCAAAAGATATGGCCCTCGGAAGACTACACAAGTGATACCGCACCAGGGACACACTTGGGCACCAATATAGGTGCGCCCAAATTCCAAGCTGTGGGTGCGCCCAGGTTCCAAGGACACACTTGGGCGCACACACAGGTGCGCCCAAGTCTCTGGTTACCCTAGAACACACTTTAGTGCACATTTAGGTTGGTTCCTCTCCACTCTTTATAGTTCTGGCCCAATCTCATTCCGAAAACAATCTAAAATCAAACCCCAAGCCCATTCGACCCAGAAGATAACATGGGCGCACACATAGTTCTAAAATCCACTTGGGCGCCCCCATAAGTGCGCCCAAGTCTAATTTCCTTTGCTTTAGTCCAAATTCAACCCGAACCAAACCCTAGGTCAACTTAACCCCAAGTCCCTGCCATTTGCTGACTTTTGATCATTATGATGTATGGACCAACAGATTCTACATTTCAAGAGCTTTCCAACGATTTATAGAACGTCCAATTCCGACCAACGGTCCAAGAGTTATGGCCCACGAAAGATTGCCCTAAAGATCCCCCCACTAGAGACAACTAGGGTGGCGCCCAAGTTTCAGCCTGTGCTTGGGCGCACACACAGGTGCGCCCAGGTCTCCCATTGCCCTAGGAAAGCACTTGAAAACATACTTAGATGGATTTCGCTCTATCTTTCGCAGTCCCGACCTGACCTCAACCCAGAAATAGTCCGAAACCGAACTCAAAGCCCACTTAGCCCCAAAATGGAACATGGGCGCACCTGTGTGTGCGCCCAAGTTCCCAGGCCAACATGGGCGCACCTGTGTTTGCGCCCAAGCTCCCCATAACCCTAGACTTGCCTTGGTTTGCGTGAAACCTCTGGAAACTCGTGCAAACAGCAGCCCTAACCCCTTCTCCACGAAAGAAACCCTTATATAAGGATCTCTTATATCATTTTACAAAGGAGGCTACCAAAAAAAAGAATAGAAAAGCTAGAAGAAAAGAGAGAAAAAGAGGGTAGCCACCATAACCATAGAGAGAGCTTTAGATCTAGAAGGAAGAAGAAGAAGAGGAGCTTTCTGGTTTCCTCAGATTAGCAATGGAGAAAGCTTCCAAAGGGCATGGATCTGCGCGAAAGCTTCGACCTAGAACTTGAAGGACACGATTCAAACCGGTATTTCTAGATTAGGTTCTTTTCAATCAACATTCAGTATCATTAATGCTTAGAAATATGCTTAGGATCATGCATGCATTGTAGATCTGCATTAATAGTAGTATTTTTCAGTAGATCTAATACTTAGCAATCATCTGTTATTAGTAACATGCTTAGGATCATCCTTACTCTGTAGATCTGCATTATTTCTAGCACAAGAATCAACAGGAAAATATCAATAATCCAACCTAGGTAATGATCCACATTCGGGTCCGGGTTTATCTCAGGTAATTTGATCTCTAAATAGAGTCTCAGATGCCAATGAATACTGTGTTTGGTGCTCCTGAAGTTACGGGCATCATTGACAACGTTTAAGGATCGAATCATTGTAGATTATACAACCAAGACCTGGTCCCCACGAGTCAAGGTTGGGCCACACCATCGACTCGAGCTTGGCACATCAATAATAGTCCATTTGGATGGTCAATGGGCCCCACAAACAATCACAACCTCAAAATGTGAAAACTGAAAAATCACTGTATGCAGTGTCCTCGATCGACCCGGCACAAGGCTGGTCGACCGAGTGCACTAGTCTGTCAGGATGTTAACTCCCAGGTCGACCCTCTGCGCAGTGTGCTCGGTCGACCTCCTAGCCTGGTCGGTCAACCGAGTGCTCTGGAAATAAGGGGTCAAGCACCTGACAGGCAATGTCCTGATCTCAAGAGTTTACTGTGTGTCCGATCGACCTCCTGGCCTGGGCGGTCGACCACATACACAAGGAAACCTGGAAAAGATGTCCCAGCTCTCTGAAATTTTTCACTACAAATCTCCCGGGTCGACCGAGAACACAGGATGTCTGTTTCTGAGGGAGAATCCATCTCCCAATTAATTCCTGCAGGGTCTGTGTGCTCGGTCGACTTGGGACAGGGTCCGGTCGACCGCGGACACTGGACCTGCACATCCTACAGAACCTTAACTGAGACTTGAATTTTCTAGTTTCTAGTGTGCTCGGTCGACCCGACTGCAGGTCGGTCGACCGAGTACACGTAACCTGTAGAATTTCAGATTTCTAAAATTTCTTCTACTCAATCCAATTTTCCATCAAACTCATCTAAATCTCGTCCAAACATCACAAGATCAACATAAAACATAAAAAGCACTTCAATACTCAACCATTCATCACCAAATGGGACATTGATCTTTCAAATGAGAGAACTCATCCATCAATGGCCATAAATCCTTGAAACTAAGCTCAAATGGTAGATCTAACATAATTGCAACAATTGAATTGAAAATTACATAATCAAAAGAGAAGAAAACATGCATTCTATGCTAAATAGGTATATTGCACTTGCCTTGATCAAATTGCAAAATTGTAGAGAGAGAAAAGAGAGGTCCAAGCTATAAAATGAAATCCCAAGCTCTTATAACCTCCATATACACCAAACAGCCCCAAAACTCAGATCTATAGAGATCTCTAACTCCTACACCCACGTCCACAAGAGAATTGCTATAAGGAAGGAGATCTAGAGAGAGAAAATAAGAAATCTAAGGAGAAAGAACTAGATGAAGAAAAATACCTTGATTGGAAGGAAGAGAAGAGATTAGCAAGAAGAAAGAGCTCCTTAAGATAGGTAGTAGTTGTAGCTTGTAGCAGATGATCTTCTTCTTCTTGGTTGGGTTCTAGATCTAGGGTTTGAGAGAGAGAGGGAGAAGAGATGGGAGAATTTGAGGAAAATGAGAGAGGGAATTGTAGCTAGAGTATGGGATATGGATGAATGTAGTATATATAGGTTGGGTTTGGGCTAGGTACAAAAATACCCTTTTGGTTAACATAGGATTAGGGTTAGAGTCATCGGTAGTTTGGTCTTTAGGTGGGAATCTAGAAGCTTCTCAAGTGGATTAACCCCTATAGTAAATATTAATTACTAGCTAAGACCTCTAACTAATTAGCTAACTCAAAATTATAAAAGAGACCTTATTAACTCTATAATTTACGACAAAGGCCTAATTAGGAAAAATACCTATCTACCCTTACTAATCCCTAATAAATAGTATAGTTAGCTAATATTGGCTATTATATAGTATTTATCCAAAAGTGAGGCCCACAAGGGGTGGGACCTCATAGCTTCTACCTAGGAAACTGTCTAGTTGCTTGGCATAGCAAGAAACAATCATTCATTTCCTTATCTACAGCTAAGGCAGAGTATATAGCAGCTGAAAGTGGTTGTACTCAAATGCTATGGATGAAACAAATGCTCAAAGACTATGGTATTGAACAAGGTAACATGAACTTGTGCTGTGATAACACCAGTGCTATCAATATCTCTAAAAACCCCGTCCAACACTCTAGAACTAAGCATATTGATATCAGACATCATTTCATTAGAGAATTGGTTGAAGAGGGAGTCATAGTATTAGAGCATATTCTTATAGAGAAACAACTAGCAGACATTTTGACAAAACCTTTGGATGTTTCAAATTTTGAAAATATGAGAAAATCCCTTTGGTGTTTGTGCTATTAGATAATCTCTCCATATTTGTTTGTTCTGTGTGTTTTAGTATTCTTTAAATTATTTTTAAGTTCAGTCTTATATATATAAGGGAATGTGGCTAGCCGTGGACTCCTTTGGCGGCTAACCGCCACGTCAGTACTGCAACTTAAAAACAGCACAGAACCTATTTTTTTGTTCTCTCTCTTTTTCGGTTCTTATTCCTTTTCTTAGCTGGTTGTTTGGTTTTCATCTCCCCTTATCTCAAAAGGTCACCCCATTTCCTTTTTCTTTTTTTGTTCTTTAATTTCGATTTCTCATTGTTATTGACATTGTGTTTTCTATTCTCGTTTGTGTGTTTTTCTCTCCTTCTCTTCGTAGGGCTTTCCAACCTCTATCCATACTCTTTCTCTCTTCCATTTTCATTTGCTCACCTATTGCTGGATATCTTGCTTTATCTCATCATTGTATCTACTAGATTGTGTTGTGTTTTCTCATTATCTTTTCTTGTGCACTCTAACTGCCTGTAGAAATGCCTCCTAGAATGAAGACAGTTGTGAACTGCCCCTCTAAACGTGGATGATCTACTCCCAGCTCTTCTTCTCGTAAATAAAGGTCGTCTCCCTCTCCTCCATCCTCTTAGACCACCTCACTTGCTCTTAATCCTCTGACTCCCTCCTCCTCCACCTTAATCAGGCCTTGCTGTTTTCAAATCTAATGCCAAAATGCTGACTGCCATGAAATCCAGATCAATTATGGTTGAACGACGCACTTTGCGCAATGTTGTGAATCCCATGAGATGGGAGTCATCCTTGCTCAGATTGGATGGGATTGGATGGGATAACATCTTCGATTGGGGAGACAAAGCCTATCATTCTCTTGTCTATGTCATGTATGCATCTATCACTAATGTAGTGTCCACAGTTGACTCCTGCCTAGTCATTGTTGCCTTTCAAAATGGAGAAGTTACCATTGACCCAAATCGTATTTCGTCAATTATAAATATTCCCTTGAACCCAAATGGCCTATCCATTGTTGCTGACAGCCTTACTTAAGCTGAAAAGGCTTAAGCTACTCTAGTTCTCTACGGATATCCTGCTTCATGGGATCGCAAAAAGAACTTCCTTCCCTTAGGAGTCTTGACTCCAAAATACAGGTTATTGCACCACATCTTCACCTTTAATGTTTATCCTCGTAAAGGGAATATGATCGAATTAACTACCTATATGGTCAATGTCCTTTCCAAAGTGGTTACTAGTGTTCCCATGTGCCTCCCTTCTCTAATCTGTAGGACAATTGTTCGTTTTCATCTGTCCAATGCCACTAAGACCGCAGCCCCCTTTGGCTTCCTTATGTCCCAATTAGCTCGTTCTTATGGTGTTGTCCACCCTAATGAGACCCCTATTTCTCATACACCTTTCGGCAATGCAAATATTATTCAAATGAACCTTCAACCTAATGAAGAAGCAAGGCACGTACCCCCTCATGCAGAGGTTTCAGTACCACAACACCAAGTCCCTTTAGCCCCACAACAGTAGGATCCTCCAGAGCTCGCTTCTCATGCTTCACATAGTCAGGCTCCTCCTTCAGTTGTTCTCAGGAGTGTTGTAGAACGGTTGGATGCCTTCGAGTACCGTCAGTCCAAAACTGAAAAGCTTCTAAAGAAGGCTCTAAAATATCTGAGTGGATTGTCCAAGGCTTGCCGTGACAATGATTTTTCTACCATGCCTCCATCTCCTTCACCTCCATCTGATTAGTTCTTTTTGGGATTTTTAGCCACATGTGTTTTATTGGTTATTCTCATTTTGGTGGTGTTTTGGGTTTGTGGCTAACTTCTCTGACATGTTTCTTTTTGCTAACTCATACTTTTGGATGGATGTTTTCTGATCGTTATTTCAATCCATAAATGTTCTTCTGGTTTTAATGTTTGAATGGATGGACTAACTGCTTTTCTCTGAATTGATTTCTATATTGCTATATGTTTTCTCTCTTTGCCGCTCTTACATCTCCTTGTCAATTTCTAACAAAAAGAGGGAGAGAATTGTTGTATTGATTGCTGAGTGGGAGAAATAGTTCAGGGGGAGAGATGATCTCTTTCAAGATAAATGTATGTTACAGGCACAAATTAAGGGGGAGAATTTTTTTTCTCCATAGCCTATGCTAACAAGGGAAGAATTTTCCAAATTCTGAATTTTTCTGATTATACTAACAAGGGAGATTCCCATAATGCTTTGTGTTTGTTAGTATTGTGCTTTTACAGGTAAATCTTCTCAAAACACAAATGAAGAGCTCGCCACACAAGTCTTGATTTCTTTGGCTGTTGAAATTGTTTGAATGTATAAAAGGTTTTGTACTTGTGAATGGTTGTATGTTGAGCTGTATTATGTATCTACTTGTTTAGATGAATAGGTTAGTTGGTTTTGTCATGAAATTGACAAAGGGGGAGATTGTTAGTGCCACATTTCAGTGTGCACTATGTTTGTGTTGTCAATTCCGTGCCAATATGACCAAGAAGATCTTGCCTCTCAAAGTACCTTAAGAAAGATTAATTTCAAGGTGTTTATCAAGCTTTTGGAAGGACCGGATTCGTCAAAGAAAGACTTCACATGTGTTTGCCAACCTTATCAGGTATTTTAAACCCAAACCAGACCTTAGAACCCTTGGAAAAAGTTTTGTTTTAAAGCCTGTTTTAAAACTCTTACTCTCAGCTAAAACAGTCATGCAGAAAAAAGGTTCAGTGACCTTTCGGTCACCTGGTGGCTTGCCCTTTTGTAAAAGGCGGCTAACCGCCAGGTAACCGAAAACCTACGGTTACTTTTCTAGAGAGCAAAATTTTCATCTGATATGGAGTTTGGTCACCTAGCGGTCATCTAGCGGCTAATTGTCGAGTACCCTAGTAGCTAGCCGCAAAGTAACCGAAACCCACGGTTAGTTTTCCCGAGAGCTCCTTGTTTCTGGACTTTCACTCGGTTAACTCAGCGGTTACCTCACGGCTACCTGCCAATGCCACCGACGGCTAACCGTGAGCTAACCGAATTAGAAAATTTGACCATTGTCTCAGGGAAATTGAAAAGGGGCTAGTCGAGGTGCTATGAGGCTAGGCTAGCCGCCAAAACTAGCCATTGGGATTTTGTCTATAAATAGTTGGAGCTCGTTTTGCTTTAAACGAAGTCCTTTTTTTTTAAAGCTTCATTTGCTACTTTCTCCCCATCAATCTTATGCACTTGTGTCAGATCTCTCAAGAATGGGTGAAAAAATCGTATATGTTATATTCATTTGATAATGTAGCAATACATGGGTTATATATAGAGACTGGAGAGTTATTCTAGGAAATAATATATAAAGAGAATAATTTTGATCATGTAATCTATCCTATAATCTTGCATAGTTGACTTTGTCCTCTCAGAATAATAAGATATGTACAACTCATTTGACACTCCCCCTCAAGTTGGGGCATATATGTCATCAATGCCCAACTTACTAAGTGAGCTGTGAAAAACTCTGCCGGTGACTGCTTTGGTGAGGACATCTGCAAGTTGATCTTCAGATTTAACAAACAGTCTCTCAATGATCTTGGCCTCGAGTTTCTCCTTGATGAAATGTTTGTCAACTTCAACATGTTTGGTCCTATCATGTTGCACTTGATTATGTGCGATGTCTATTGAGGCCTTGTTATCACAATGTAGTTGCATGGCACGTTTGGGTTTGGATCCCAAATCCCTCAACAAATTATGTATCCAGAGTAGCTCACATACTCCATGTGCCATACCTCGATATTCTGCTTCAGCACTCGATCGAGACACCACTTTCTGTTCTTACTGCGCCAAGAGACTAAATTGCCTCCCACAAAAGTAAAGTAGCCAGATGTTGACTACCTGTCAGTAATAGAACCAGCCCAATCTGCATCAGTGTACCCTTGAACATCTAGATGACCATGCTTTGAGAACATCAATCCTTTTCCAGGAGCTGACTTCAAATATTTTAGAATCCGATTCACAGCATCCATGTGTGCCTCACTTGGTGCATGCATGAACTGACTCACCACACTCACTGCATATGCTATATCTGGTCTAGTATGTGATAGGTGGATCAACTTACCAACAAGACGTTGATATCTTTCCTTGTTGGTGGGTACCTGGTCAGGATATTCACCAAGTTTATGATTCACCTCCATTGGGGTATCAGCTGGCTGGCAAGCTAACATTCCAGTTTCAGTTAAAATGTCAAGGAAATATTTCCTTTGTAATAGAAATATTCCTTGTTCTGAACGAGCCACTTCAATACCTAAAAAATACTTCAGAGCACCAAGATCTTTCATCTCAAACTCACCGGCTAAATAACGTTGCAATGCTGCCTTTTCCTCTAGGTCATTTCCTATAACCACCATGTCATCAACATACACAATAAGGGCAGTGACCTTACCTTTCTTATGTTTCAAGAAAATAGTATGATCTGAGTTACTTTGCTTGTAACCGAAATTCTTCATTGATTTGCTGAACCTTCCAAACCATGCTCTAGGTGGTTGCTTCAATCCATAAAGAGATTTTCTTAGTTTACACACCTTGTTGTTCTGACTGGACCCCATCTTGCATCCTGGAGGGGGTCCATATAGACTTCTTCTTGTAGGTCTCCATGCAGGAAGGCATTTTTCACATCAAACTGATGTAATGGCCAATCCAGGTTTGCTGCCAGAGAAAGAAGCACCCGAATTGTGTTGATCTTGGCTACAGGAGCAAAGGTCTCCCCATAGTTAATCCCATAAGTCTGAGTGTAACCTTTTGCCACTAGTCTTGCTTTGTATCGTTCAATGGTCTCATCTGCCTTGAACTTTACTGTATATATCCATCTGCAACCTACTATTTTCTTCCCTTTAGGCAGGGCAGTCATCTCCCAAGTGGAGTTCTTTTGGAGGGCCTCCATTTCTTCATTCATTGCTTAAGTCCACCTCGGATCTTTCAAAGCTTCCTGCACATTACTTGGAATAGATACAGTGGATAATTGACATCCAAATGATGCACACGATGGAGATAGCCTATGTAGAGACACATGATTAGCAATAGGGTATTTAACCTTGGCTTTAGGGTAAGGGTCATATTGTTGTCTAGAGATTCCTCTAGTTGTACGAGGGGGCAACTGATAACCTGTGTTCCTGTATGACTCGACTCAGGTAAAGGGCTAGAGTGTGAGTTTGAGTGTCGGTTACCTGTGGAGGATCCTGAAGACCTGATTGGATGAGTGGTGGTGGTATTGTTGGAGGGAAAGTATCTGAAACACTATCTAGAGTCTCCAGCTCTTGCGGCTCTTGCTCTTGATGTACCTCTGTAGTTGGTGACTCAGCAGTCACCACATCCTTAGGTGTTGTCTGAGGTTGCTGGTCTGACATAGGCTGATCTGAAACACTATGTGGAATTTGGATGATCTGATTCTGAGTATCTTCTGCAAAGATAGAGCTCTCCCCCTGCAGGGGATGCTCTGAATCTCCCCCTGAGTAATAAAACTCACTCTCATTGAAAGTAACATCTGCTGTAACATGCAAGGTCTGAGTAGGGGGATGGAAACACTTATAGCCCTTCTGAGTGGCATAATACCCCACAAAGACACAACATAGGGCACATGGATCAAGTTTGCTACGCTAGTGTGGATATACCTGGATATAAGCAACACAGCCAATACACGTGGTTCAAGATTTGGTGTGGACAGCATGGTGAGGAGAGTGGTCAATGTCTGAATTGGAGTTTGATACTGGAGAGTACTGGATGGTGTCTATTTATGAGGTACGCAGCTGAACATAAGGCCTCCCCCAAAAAATGATGAGGCATATGGGCCACAAATAAAGAGGCACGGACAACTTCCAGGAGATGACAATTCTTACGTTCTGCTACACCATTCTGTTGTGATGAACATGTGGTTTGATGAACAATACCCTTTTGGCTTAAAAAATTATGTAGGTTGTTGTTGACGTACTCTCCTCCATTGTCCGACCTCAGTGTTGTGATTTTCTTGTCAAATTGAGTAGCAACATATTGATGAAATTGCTTGAATTTGGCAGTGACTTCGCTTTTCTGTTTCATGGGAAAGACCTAGGTCATCCTGGTGCAATCATCTATAAATGTCACAAACCACTTAAAACCACTAATAGTAAGAACTCTTGATGGACCCCAAACATCAGAATGGATAATCATGAAAGGCATAGAACTTTTATTCAATCGTAATGGGTAAGAAATACGATGGCTTTTCGCCAAAGCACAAGTTTCACAATGAAAGTCTGATGCAACAAACTGGGAAAACAAATATGGAAATAAAAGTTTCAAATAACCAAAAGAAACATGTCCTAATCGTCTATGCCACAACCAAATATTTTTCATCCTGACGGACTCGTCCCCTCTCACATGATTTGCTTTACCCAATCGCTTACAACAATCTTCTGTCAAGTCCAGATAATACAACTTTCCTCTCCTAGTACCACATCCAATCACGGCCCTGGTGAGAAGATCCTGAAAAAGACAATACAATGGCCAAAAACACACAGTACAATTAAGGGAATCAATGATTTGAGGAACAGATAACATATCATAGTCGAGTGAAGGAACAACCAAAATATGATCTAGACTTAATGATGATGTAAGAGATAGGGACCCTTCTCCCAGTACTGGGGAAGTAGTTCCATTGGCACTAGCAACATGTGTTTGGCTTGATGGTTTGGTAGAGTGAAGTCCAGTGAAACTAGATGTCATATGATCAGTAGCACCAGTGTCAATAATCCATGATCTATAACAAGTAAGTGAAGATGTGCAGGAGGAAGTACCTGAGGTGGCCAAGGCCTTGGAGCCAAATGTACTTGATGGAGGTTCTGATCCAGTCTCTTGGGATGACTCAGTTGATGAGAATGAGGCTCTGCTTGAATCCCTCTTTCGCCCTTTTAGAACCCATCCTTCTGGATAACCAATGATCTCATAACAGCCCTTAATTGTAGGGTTTTCTAAACCACACTTGGTACATTTCATTGGAGGCCGGTTACGAGTAGAACCTGAGTTCTGAGTGGGTAACCGAGATTGCTTGGACCTTGCAGCGACTAAAACTGCGGCATCAGGTGAGACACTAGTTTCAGACATGATTCCCTATCGGTTACTCTCTCTTTTAAAATGTGCATATGCTGCCTCAAGTTCAAGTTTAGGCTCCATCCTCAAAATCTCTCCTCGGATTTGGTCAAAATTATTGTCCAAACCTGCAAGAAAGATATAAACTCGGAGACGATCAATCTCTTTGCATCTAGTTTCAATATCTATTGGATCCTTCATATTACTTGGACTTAATTGATCAAGCTCTTGAAAGATCTCAGTGAGCTCACTGTAGTAATTGGCAACAGGCGCTCCATTCTGTGGCTTCGTGAATGACCTTTTGTGTAGATCATAGATCTTTGCCTCATCTGAACCATCAGATTATGTTTTCTTGATTGCATCCCAGACTTGCTTGGTTGTATCATAACGGATAAACCGTTTCATCTAATTGGGTTGCATGGCATCAAATAACCAACTCTGCACTTGGCAATCTGACGCACGCCATTTGTTGTATGTCGGGTCTGTGGCTGCAGGTTGGGTCATATCACCGGTCAAGTGACCATGTTTCTCTTGTCCGGCAATCTTCATCTCCATGACTTGATGCCATAAAGAAAAATTATGTTCATCCAATTTGATTCCAGTGGAGAAGTTGGAGTTGTCTCCTTGGATGGTGACAATCTGGGTGGTTGAATTTGATTTGTTGGAGTCGTCCTCACTTGCCATGATGACGACTCAATGGATGATGAATGTCTCTGGTTTCTGGGCTTGTATGGTGGCTGTGGCTGCGAAAGCGAAGGGTTAGGTCAAGAGACAGTCATGATCGACTGCTCTAATACCATCTCAAGAATGGGTGAAAAATCATATGTTATATTCATTTGATAATGTAGCAATACATGGGTTATATATAGAGACTGGAAAGCTATTCTAGGAAATAATATATACAGAGAATAATTCTGATCCTGTAATCTATCCTATAATCTTGCATAGTTGACTCTATCCTCTCAGAATAATAAGATATGTACAGCTCATTTGACAAGATCTAGGAAAATCCAAGAGCTTCATTAGCTCCAAGATGAGTGTGTTGTGAGGAAGAGCTTCTTCTAGGATCCCTTATTCTACGAAATCCTTACCATTGCAATCCTAGAAGACCAGACCTCTGAACTTTGGTTGTGCAACACGTTGGAAGCATCTTTTTCAAACACCAAGACGCTGTCAAGAGGTGAAAGCTTCGACTACGGTCAAGAGCTCCTTCGAACACTTTCGATCTTCATTATAGGCATGTGTTCACCCTTTCACAAACTTTTACAAAATGTGTATAATGTGGTAGTGGTTCAGATATGTGTGACTAAATCACTCTAAGATTGTGTGAGGGGGAGTAGATCTGTGTGATCGATCCTCGGTAACAAAATTGAGGTAGAATCACTACTTGTGTAGTTTGATTCTTTATAGTGAAACCAAGGGACTGTGTAATCCTTGAGAGTGGATATAGGTTTGTGTGACTGAACCACTATAAATTCCCGGTATCTATTTCTCCATTTCTATCTCAAGTGCATGATTTACATATCTATATGTTGTGGAGAATGATACGTATGATATTTCATCATTGAGCTTAATTGACACACACACTTGTGCTTATTAACATAAAACTAATTATGTCATATCTTTAATTGTTTAAGCACTCTCATGTTGAAACCACACCCCCCCCCCCCCCCCCCCCCCCCCCCCCCCCCCCCGCCCGGGACTTATTCATTGGCCCTAGCCTGCACTTTCACTATAAAAGATGCCCATGTCTATCGATTAAGGGTCAGGGGCAAGGATGCAACATCTAATGTATTAGAACAAAGGGATACTAAAATGGGCAACTTCTAATGTGTTAGAACAAATGGATACTAAAATGGGCTTGCATCTCAACCGACCATAAATACCTGGTAAAGAATTACTCTATCATATATTTAACTAAAGCAGTAAAACTGTAGGATAGAGTATACAGTATGACATACAGTCATCCCGTTTCGATTTTCTATTTGCATTCTCAAGAAAATCCAGCAAAGTAGGATTATTTAGCAGTACCTGTGCTGCGCAGATATGGATAATGGGTACCAAAATGGGCTTGCATTACATCCAAGCCATAAATACATTGCGGAGGAACCTTGGTGAAGATTTAGTTCAGAGTCAAAACTGTAGTAAAGAGCACACCGATTATCATTCTAATTTGCCCAAAATTCTGGGGGCAACTATAGATGGTTCTAACGTCTGAATGCTCAACTTTAGTGGATAACGCACCAGTAGAGAGGACATGAATTAAATTAAATACAAAAAGTGTAAAGGGGAGATAAAACCATATATAAAATACACACCTGTCTTTTGGCAACTAGGAAGGACTTCTGAAGTCTATAAAAAAAAACCCTAAGATTGAAGGGAATGAAGAAGAATATAGAGAAGATCGTTTTCTTTGGATTCCAAGCAAGACAGATGAATGTAAAAAAAAAAAAAGGTGCAAAGCAGAAGAATTTCAAAACAAAAAAGGGATTTTTTTAGGTTTTTTTTTTTTTTTTTTTTTTCTTTTAAGGGCCACAACTTCTCAACGGCGAAGAATGACTTTAATCGTTTTTTGAAATGTGAAAAGGCACTTGTTATGGGGCCTTATTTTTTTGGGAGAAAAGAAAGACAACAGTTACCTTTTTTGAAATTAGAAGATTTCATAGCCTTATGTTCTTTGGAGAAACAAAAGACAGCAGTTGTCTTTTTTAAAATTTGAAAAGATTTTGGGGCCTTGACTTTTGGAAGGCATGCTTAATGGTTGAGCCGGCCCTATTTTGACTAGAGCCGTTAATTCCGTTACAGTTTGGCCAAACTGATAGAAACTTTTCGTTTTGGCTTCGATCCTTTGGCCGAAAAAATTAGGGTTCAAAACTTTCCATTCCAAAATTTGGTGTGTACCAGCCGAAATGCAATTTTTCGTCTGAAATATACAATTTTGGCTAGTATGTCCAATAAGTTCAAAATGGTTTTTCCCTCTAGGTTTTTTAGCTTTCTAAATAAAATAAAATAGAGGGGGTAAAGTAAAAAATACAAATTTTTATATAAGGCTCAGATTGCATAGAGAATAAGAAGAAGAGAAAAAAAAAAAAAAAAAAAAAAACAACAAAGAGTAGAAGAAGAAAAATACCAAGCACCATCAGTCCAGCCCCATCTCTAGTAGCTCCGACGATAACTCCAACGGCATCACAGCAGTTGATTGAGAGAAAGCACTAGCACAACAGACAAGGTTAACTTTGCAATTGCAAGTCAATTTGGGAAAGAGTTGAAAGGTCAGACTTAGGGCTGAACAGAACCGGACCACAGACCGGACCGGATTTGTGGTCTTTACAGCACAAATCCGGTCCGGTCCGGACCGGATTTGAAAAACCAGTTATATCCAGTCCGGTCCGGACCGGATTAATAATAAATATATTTTTTTTAAATTTTTTTAATACAAAACTTTAAGTATATAAAATTCCTAAATCAAATACTCAATTTCTTACATCAAAATTACTCCATTTTTACGTTAACTTTACAATTCAATAACCATATTGGAAGTAATGTTAACGAAGAAAACTAGACATATTTATGTGTAATTTAGATGTGAGTTGAAAATAAAAAAATAAAATAAAAGCTTAGAAAAGAAAAAAACAAATGAAACCGGTCTGGACCACTTACTGTTTTAGACCGGTCCGGTCCTCTCATTTAAGTCAAACCGGAAATCCGGTCCGACCGGATTCCGGTCCAAAAACCGGACCGGAAATCCGGTTGTACAGCCCTAATTCCATCCACTATTTCACACTAAAACAAAGTCACCCTTACTTTTACTCCATCTTTACTGCTCATATTACTCCATCTTTACTGCTTCTAAATAGTATAAGGTGCCACAGCTAATGGCCCCCACTGCCACCATTCACCCAAAATCAAATATGATATTTTTATTTGTCTGATCTAATAGTTCTTAACTAGGCACTAAAAACATCTTAAGAAACCTCATTTGGTTTTCTTTTTTCATAAATGACTAAATTTCTAAACCCTCTTATTTAGGGTAAGAGAAAAGCTGCAGACTCTAACGATGTCTCCGGGGCTATTTGGAAATTTAGATGCATTTAAAATATAGGTAATATAATTAAACTTATTTAAAATAAAGCCATTTCAATCAAAATATTCTATAAATATATACGAAGTAATCGAAAAGAAAAAATGAATTTGTAATATAGTAAAAGTTCAATAGACAAACTCGTCATTTGCAATTAGCAATACATTGTCCGGTGAAAGTGACAATGGGCAAAATTGTGTTTTTCTACCGTAAGCATTACATTTGATTTGAATCTCTTTACTCTGGATAGCATTTTAGAAATAGAGAAAAACGATCTTAAGGGGCATTTGGAAACTCTAATCTAATTAATATGAGCTAATTAGATTAAAGTATAAAATAAAAGCTTTAATTTTTAAATTCTAATTTACAACAAATATCTTTGTAATATTATTATTTTTAAAAGAAAGTTATTATTTTCTAGAAATGGTCTCCTATGAGCTACTGCATATGCAATCTAATTCCATTGGGCCCACTTGGGTATACCTTTAATCAGTATGGGCACTTTCATAATCTCATCCCTCCATGATCTAGCAATAAGGCCAATTTAACTATAATCAATCTTTTATCCATCGTTGGGTTGAATCTCTACGAAATTGATGGTTAAAAGACCACTAAACTTTATGGTTACTAAATCAAGGGTTAAGATGCCAAGGACCTTCGAGTGAGAACCGGCGTGTCTTACCACTAGGATGCCCCCTAGCCTCCCCCTTCTCATTGCATATGCGAGTTTCCCTCTCCTCGCATGTACGAGTTCTCTCCCCGTGTTTGTGGGTTCTTTTCTCCGTGTGTACAAGTCTCTAGGGACTCAGCCCCCTTAGCTAGGTTCCAAAAAAAAAATCAACAACTAGGATGATCTAATGGGCTTGTTCCTTTTTACCCCTATTTTTCTGCCTCTTTTCTTTCTGTTTTTTTTGGCATAAGGATACCTTGCCACATGAGCCACCCTCACTAATAAGAAGGCACCTAAGTGCACAAGCTTGAACGTTGCCCCCTTTTTTCATGAGGCAATTAGGACCCTACTTTAGGAATTGTGGCAATTTGGCTGCCTTTTAAAATTACAATGAAGAACCTACCATTTGTGCCATTTTCAAAATAGGGATTTTTACAAAAAAATTAATTTTAAAAATTTATTCAACAGTTTTATGAAGAAAAATCATAATATGACAAAAGAATTGTTCGTGCATTTTTTTGGACAAAACTACCCCAGTTGACGATATCATCATCCTAGTTGAGGATACTGTTAACATTCATACTATGTGTTGTTTCATCTTTCTCTATTTAGTGATGGAAAGTTTTTGTGTCCAAGTTATTTTATTTAGATGGTCTTCGCAACCTTCCATAGTCAGATTACCAGTGTAGGCAAATAAAAAAAAAAGTGTCACTTGAGCCCATCCTGCACAGGCCCAATTGTGCCCAATAATTGTATTATAGTTTGCTAATGTGTTTTAGTTAAGATACAATTAGTCTGAGTGATAACTTGAATACTCTTTCTATATTAGGTAGCTATAATTTAGGAATTGTATTTGTATTAGGATTCTATTAATATGGTAGTAAACCCTTATATAATGAGAATAGATGGGGAACCCTAAAGGGGACACATGATTTCAGCGCTCTCTCTCTCTATATATATATATATATATATGCGTGTTCTATATTATGTCTTCTCAAATTGACATATGCTATGTAATATATGTTCTAGATAGGTATATCTTGATTGATTTGGCATACAACTCACAGGTGCATATTTATTTATTTATTTGCTATCGGAGGGTTCCCAACCCTTTGGGCAAGACTAATTCCTCTAGACTCATAGAGAAGCCTGCTAAACTCCCCTGTAGCCCAGTGTGGTAGTATAGTTTCGAACCTACAACCTCCGGGCGTAAGCCATGGTGCTAGGCTAACTGAGCTACCCCTTTGGGTTAACTCACATGTGCATATCACTTGCTAAGTTTATGTTGGTAAATATTGTGATTTATTAAGTGTTAAATTTGCACATTAGATCACTTAGTTGCTTCTGCACCAAGTTATATCTTGGTTATTATTGAATGAAGTGATCAATGCTTTTGAGATTGGGACTTTGATGTTTTAATTAGGCACATATTTTTTGATAGTCCTATTCACCCCCTCTGTAGGACTTAGCATTGGTCCTAGCTTGCAGTTTCAGCTTTATTTACATCTAGTATGGTTGGGCTATATGGCATATGTTTCCGTGCCCCAAATTACACTTCGTTTGAAATATTTGTACAATGGATTAATCCATCTTACAATCCATTTGCAATGGCATAGCAAATACAAAATCACAATTAGGTTGGGTTTTGTTGGGACCCCAAATGAAATTGATGATGCCACTGATCAATGAATTTCGATGGATGAAAACAGTGTAATCCATATTATTGGCTTGAATTATAATTTATTATTCAATCCATACCATCTGTTCTGTCAAAATATTGACAGAAGCCATTGGCAGTATTTGATAGAATACAAAGGAAACATCTATAATTTTCTAACACTACAACTGAATCAATCAATTTCTACTGGAAATCTGCCAACTGATGGTTCAAAAGCTAAGCAGGACCAGCGCCTGGTTTCGAAAAGCCTTGGCAAACATTACAAACTTAGAGAAGCCATCCGCTCATCAGGAATCACAAAATAAATAAACAGACATTTCTTATTTGGCTACTTAGGATTTGAACATGAGAAATCACCTTCACTTACATAAAGGCTGTTCTACCTCACCCGAGAGGTCCCTCACCTCACTCGAGGGCTCCCTCGGGGTCCCAGTCCCCCAAGCTGGGTACCAAAAAAAGAAAAAAAAAAGAGTTTGCTACTGCTAAGACATAAAATTCAGGGGTTCCAATAGGAGTATAAGAGGAAAGGTGCTTACACAACAATCATGAGTGCTGCATGAATATACAAACAAAGGCTGGCACATGACAACTTCTGAAGTCAATCCTTACATTTGGTGATGAAAGTAAGTATCACTCCTAGTGTTAGGAAGCTTAGAGTTATATGCTTTAAAGAAATAGTGTTTTTTCATATTTACTTCTAACTTATTTTTCAGTCTCCATTGAAATCATTGTCCCCAAAGACGCCTTCTACGCTGAACCAATCAAAGGTATTTTTTTTTCTTTTAGTTTCTATCATGCAGGGAATTGGAACTCAGTTGATAATGAGATTGGAGTCTAAACTTTTCTCTTCACGTGGTGGTGAACTGATTTTCCGAACTAGTTTACTCGCAGACCGATCTCATCAGTACCCAGAGGTACTTGAAGGTTCAAACTTCAGTTTGTCGGCTTTGGAGGCCATTCTCTCCTTCAATGCCTGAAAGGCTGAGCGTTGCTTGTCAGAACAACACCAAAAAGACTCATGTTAAAAACTTGCTTACAGAGTATTTCCAGGACTCTCTTGACAATGTAATATGGTGGTACATAACTGTAGTTAGGAAGGTGCAATTCGTGATATATATATATATATATATATAGATTTTTTTTTTCTGAATGTGATCTTTCTATATGTTTGTGTTTCCATAATTCCAAAAGGAGAGGATGTATTTGCTCAATTAGGATGTGCCCAAAATGGCTCAAGTGGGGGCAGAGCGTGAACCCGTAAGTTTGTAAGAATAATATACTTGATCGACATCATAAGCGTTTCAGGTTAGCTCCAACCTGAAATGTTTTTTGTCAGATAAATGTTTCGTCAATCTGTTGAGTATTCAATCAGTGGCCAAAACTTGTTCCACCAACTGATAGTTATGCCAACTATCTGTCTATTATCATCATCGTCATCATCATAGCCTTTTAAGTTCTATTTATCCTACTCAAATGCAAGTTGCGCTGTAGCTTAAAGAGTGTAAAGTCTAGACAACTCCAAATAGAGGGGCACATAGAGATAAACTGCTACTTTTCTTTTTTCCCTTCACATGCTCTCCCAACATGAAAGTTTGGGTTTTGGAGCAGGCTTCAAAACTAAAGTAGCAAAAGAAAGGGCAGTTCTTTTTCACCCATTTACTTCTTCTGTTTTCTCCAAGTCCTAACCTACCCCATTGTGAAGTGAAACTGTAACACAAAGTGTACGACCCTCATGTGATGCTTAAGTCATGCGTCATGACTCATGAGATGGTTAATTAACAATACCCAGAAATGAAATGAAAAAACTTCCCCACTAGTCAAGGGAAGGAAGCCCAAATCAGCTGGGGACTATCCAAGGAATGACTTTTCACCCATTTTCTTCTCTTGATTTCTCTAAAGTCCTAACCTACCCCAAATGTTTTTGCCTTTTTGACAGCTGCATTCTCCTTTTTTTTCCAAGAATTTTTGTCATCACCCCAAGAATTTAATGATCTTCATGAATTTCCAAAAGTTTCTTTATTTATGTAAGAGTTCACTATCCAGTCCATCATCAACACCACCACCAACTTACTGTGAGGGCTTGATCCCCATCCTTTGCTGGAGAGTAGAGAATTGAATTTTGCATCAACTTGACATGGCATACCACATCCACTCCTCATTTTAGACCATTAAGACCGTCCGTGATGGGATTCATTTCTTTTTGGCCCCATTTGGTTCTTCCTAAACCATGCGCAGATCAGTCAGTTCATGTTTTAAGTGAGAGTTCATGTGTAGGATAACCTGAGCCTTACCCATGAATTACACCTGATTTGTTGTTTGCCATAACCGCAAAAGGACAACCAATGAGTTTTCATCCAGCAGAAGATAATGGCGAATTCAGAAACCACTTCTACCATGAATTTGGCAAGGAATCTTACGGAGAAAAGCCTGTCTCAGCAAGTAAAGATACTCACATCACTTGCATTACTGCATCAAAGCCTTAATCAACATCTTTCTGGAGAAGCACATGCAAAAATAAATATCCATTTTAAAGGTGATTTGGGGTGCACCCAAACAGGCCCCATTGAAACTATAAGCAACCAGAGGCTGGAACACATTGTTAAAGGTGATTTGGGAGCATTCAAATTGGCCAGAAGGTTTAAAATAAACTAGCACAGACGAGACCTGGCACTGTTGTAACTATTGATACAATACCTGACCACCAGAGAAAAAGTGGTACAGTTAATTTAAAAAATTTCACCATCAATTACTGAAGAGGAGATGCCACCTCTGGACAGAAACAAAGTATAGAATCCCATAACATTGTCCTTTTTTTCCCTGACCTCATTACATGTTGTATACAATTAGATGTCCTTGAAACTAATGCCGATAAATGTTATACACTCCCAAATCAGAAAAAAATGTCAATTAATTAATTATACAGAACACATCCACATTCCGTAGAGGCTGGATTTATGTGTCAGTCAGACAAACATCACTGTTTTATTATGTCACTCTGCATTATTTATACCAACCAGCAAGGACATACCTCAGCCAGAAACAAAAAAGGCATGATAAAGCCTGTTGAACATTTCAAAGGAAAAAAAAAAAGGAGTTAAAAGAGTAAAGAGCGATCCCAAGTAAGAAACTAGAGAAACTGTATGGTGAGAAGGCAGCCCATGGGAAAAAACCATGTGTGTGTCCCATAAACGATAATTCTCTCCAAGGATGATACCAATTATCTTATAATTGATAACTGGGCAGCAGATGGAAATGTAAAATGCTTTGCAGATTAAATTCAATACGCAATCAGATGGTTATGCTGTCAATGCATTTTCGAGCATAAGGGGGTGCACACGTATAGAATACATGTGAGGTTTTGTATGGTCCGCAATTCGGTAAGATAAAATGCAAGTACTTATGAATGTATGATCACATGAGACTGGCAGCCGAGAAAGATGGTTTCATAATTAAATGAATCTTACCTGGAAAATAAGTAGTCTGATGCAAAGTGCATTCTCTGAGCACCTGCCAAACAATCTTAAGAAAAGGTTCACGAGTGTCCCATCCTTTGTTCCAGTCAGCAATCCTGTTTGAGGATCAAACCTACAAATGATAGGTTTTAATACATATGGAGAAACATCAATGTAAGCAATGAGGTCAAATTGAGCAAAAACTAAGTACCAAAATCAGAAGTTCATATAAGATACATACTTTGGTAGGCGATGCCTTGGACAAGGAATAATCTTTAAAAGCTGACAGAAAACACACACTCAGAAATTAGATGCCTACCAAAATGATAAAAGGAAAATTTTTTATTGGTAGATAAATAAAATAGAAGCTAGCATGCTTTGGTAAACCTGAGGACAAGAGTAGAGGAAATTCAAGACTTGAGGCAGGAAGAAGAGCATGAGTGTTTCACTGTAAAGGCAAACATATAATCAGTTATACGACTATATACATCTAATATCATCGATCTAAGCACGCTTAAAACAGATATACTGGCACACATATTTGTGTTAGTGTCTCTCTCTTTACATTTGCACACACACACCCCATCCACCCACCTCCAAAAAAAAAAAAATTCCATGCATTTTTTTTTTTACACATGGCCTCTCAAGTGTTTTTTTTTTTTTTAAATATATATATAGTGGTCCCCCAAAGGAGGGTTTCCAGCTCCGCCCTTGTATATATATCAGCAACTATTATTGTCTACCTGAACTAAATACAATCAACGAGTAAAAGAGTCAAAACCCTGGGAAATTTTCATGGAGTTCCCATAGAAAAAGAGTCTTGATTGTAACAGATATTGGTACTCTTTTGCAGAGAAGTTGCACATCTGAAAACTATACATTTCTTGAAAGTCTATCCAAGAACGTTGAAAATTCATCTGATAGTAGCTACATCCACTGGAACCTTGAGCTCTACGCCATTGCTTCCATTCCTCTCAGTAGACGATCTATAGTACTCATAAGTACTGCTACAACTTGATTAGTTTCCAATAATTGCTGCAAATCATGTCACATTAATATGCTGATTGACAATATTTCAATCCTAAACCCTTAACTTACTAACTGCTGTAAATATTAGGCATCTTGCCCAAGGGAAAAGCTACATCCAGCACCGGACCAGTGATTTGAGCAAAATGCCCCAGATTTTTTCTTCAAGTGGAGAACCTCTGGGATTGTTTATCATAATAATTCCTCCATACATTATTGATCATAATTTATGCAAATTCTGTTACACTTATTATCAAGTGCTTTAGATATTTAGCCATCTTTGTTATGTATAAATTCTGCATATTCCATTCCTTAGGACAAAGTCGCATTTTTTTTAAGGTACTGCCTCACTGGCTGGGACTTGACTGTACTTAGGATAAGCACCCTCAACCTCTCCCTCTCGAAGGATAATGTCTCAACCATCATGCTACACATAGGGACCACATTTATTTTCTGAGGTCCAACAGACATCAGTTACCAGAAACTAGAGTGATGCTTCTGTATAATAAATAAATCAGTTTGCATCATAACTTTAAAGTAAACCATACTTCTTGATGGTAGCATTCTACAAATATGGAAAACCAACCTGAAGTGCCCCAGTATGCCAACCACAGCCATAGCCATTCCAGCAAAGTATGTGTAGGTGTCACCAACAAAAACTGCAGATGGATACCTAGCATTTCCAGGCCAACAAATAAGTGTCTTTAGAACAGAAATCAAAGATGTCACAGATAACGATAAGTATTTCAAAGTAGAATAAAAGCACTACCAGTTATAAGAAAGTAAAGCCAATGAAGTAGCAAGTAATGGCTGGACAAGATATATAGAGAATGCATGAGCCTGACTATGTTCAGGGTCCGTTGATGCTCCAATTTGCATCACATTATGTATCATTATCTGTAATCACAGCTGGGCATTATTCTCAGATATATTAGCATATATAAATATGAACAACCCAAATTGTAGAACATTACAGCAAACAAAATATAACATTTCGTGTCAAGTTCAGGTATCAGCCTTACAGCAGATGCAATGACAACTGTCTGTCCAACTTCTAGGCCATTTAAACCAGCATGAATATTGATAGAGTTTGTGCAAAATATGGCCAAAAGGAACATATAGAGTTTATAGATCCATCCTGGAAAGATAGAATGTGAAATAAGCCATTATCCCAAATGTCAAGTGATAAAAATAAAAAATAACTATAATTTAGTAGACACAAGTGTCAAGGCAGTTCCGATAACAAGCAATTATTCCACATGGTTATCCCTAATGATATTTTTCAAATTACAATAGCTGAGAATCAACAATTATTTAGTATGAACCATTTGAAGGGGAAAAAAATCATTTAAATGCATTTTATACACCTCAAAATTATCAAGACAACCACTGTTTTTTTTCTTTTTTCACTTTTTCTTTATAAGGGAGTAACATAAAGTAAACTGGTACAAACAAACTTGATCTCAGGACCTCTCCCATTACAAAAGTCTACCTTATTACTAAGACAAGTGCTGGTTCGAGCATGGTTCTACAAAACTGCGGAGTCTGGTTGACTCAGCCAAGTCGAGTCATCCCCCAAGTTACTTGGTTGAGTCCTATGGTTTTTAGATCAGACACATGCTTATTTTCTATTTTCTCTATTGGAAAAGGTTATGGGAAACATTTTTGGACATTATTCACACTAATTCTAGGAAGAAAAAAAGGACAAAAGACCTGAGCATTTGAAGACCAGTGGTCCTAAGTGGTACTATTCATCCAACCAAATGATTATGAAATACAAATGTGGGTACCTACATTAACTTAACATTATTAATAAATGAAACACAACAAATCTTAAACTAGATTTAAGGAATTATATTATTTATAATTCTAGATTTTTATTTTTCTTTTTTGCCTTTTTTTCATATTCTTTAACTAGGTGCGACTTGGTCTGACTCAGCCAACTCCCATGACATGCAGCCGAGTCAACTTTAGTCTGATTTTTAAAATCTTAATCAAGGCAGCCACTGCTAAATGATATTTGGGGGAAGGAAACCCTCTGAAATTGGATCAGCGGCACCCTTTTTCAGTCCGTCTCCAAAATTCTGAAACTTCACTTACAGGAAGGTTATGACCGTCGTTGCCAAAGTAGGAAACAAGAGCAGGGTAGGTTATGACCATAGTTGCCAAAGTAGGAAACAAGAGCAGGGAGCTACAAGTCAAACCAATGCATGATTTTCCAGCATTTTGGTATGGTTTGTAGGAGATTGAACAAATTCAAGAAACAGACATATTTAGAAAAAATGAGTTTCCAGGAATCATGGTTGTGGCTGAACTTGGATGGTGTCTACATCAGCGGTATCGAGAATGGATTAGGCCATAACTGCTGAACGGGACCTAGGCCCTCCTCAAGGCCTTAACTGAGTCATAACTGGCTCATGATTCAGTGAACCTGAAACAGACCTGAATCAGTGCAAGAAAAAGGAAGCTCAAGTTAGGAGGAAGGGAGTTTCTGGTGCAAACCAGATTGCCAAGGCAAATTTATTGCAGAAAACTCAACCTTTTCAAAGGTTTAGGAGTGTTTTTTTTCTTCAAAATCTCAAGATTCTCTTCTTCCTCTTTTCATTTCTTAAATAGGTTATACAAAAAGCCCTAAAACTCATCTCAGCTAGTAAGATCAGGCCTGAGATCTAATCTGGGCCATTGACAAAAAAGATGGGAAAAGTCCAAACTGCCCTCAACGCATGGTCTACAAAACATAGTTGATGATGAAAATCAAAAGAAGTAAAGACACAAAAATGGGCCAGGCCCATACGGTTAGATGATTGACTGTGATCTGCATCAGTTTCCAACTCAACTATCAAGAATATTAGCACATATATTAACATTCTCCAGCTTCACTATGATAGTACAGTGCCAAAACCTTAAAGGCTTCTGATTTGACACAATTTATCCGCATACCTGTTGAGGATGTATAAAATGGTAGAATGTCTTTCCCAAAGGTTTTGCAGATTAAAAAAGATCATTAACTATAGAGAATTTCTGTATAAGATTCAAAGCTCTGGGGCATTTTATAATTGCCAAGGGTTTTATATTTTAAAAATACCCCAAAAGGCACAAGGTTATTTATTTATTTGTTTGTTTAGTCCTCTCTGTTGTTCTTTCCCACCATGCACGTACCCTTGCTTGGTGACTATTGTGCCTTTTGTACTTGTGTTGTTTCCTTATTTCTTAATCCATGTTGCAAGGATTCATGTACCCCATGTTGGACAAGTATTGGACATGAAACTGTGTTGGATTTCTATTGCTAACTTCAACATTGTTGCAAAATTGACATACTAATTTTGCTCCTTTTTTTTTCTTAAATCTAATATACTCAAATATTTATTACTCGACTGTTTGGAGTAAGATTTTTATATTATTTTCCTTGATGTTAAATATTTGTATTAATGTCTATCTAAAAATAAATGCTCATTTACATTTGTAGAAAAATTATGCCAAATCCATAAATTCTATGTTCTGGGATTTGTCGAATCAGACAACCCATACCACTATTGGATTGTGGCTCACATGCACGTCCTCATGCAACCTACTTCTTAATCTACCGGGAGGAGTTACAGCTAATTAGAATGTTTGTGAGTTTAATCATCATCAGCCTATGCTTTGATTCTATATTATTTCCATCCAGTTATTTCACTCCAACTTATATGAGTAATGCTCTTCTACTGTACAATCTTCGCTTACTATCTTACGGTACAAGCCACCTAGTGGGGCTCACTTGGGACCCCACAAATCATGGAATAGGGGGGATTGAAAGATCCAAGTGGGGCCAACCTAGATATCAAATTTGAAGTCAATCTAATACCTCTAACTTATTCATCCGTGGTCAAGAAGTTTAATAGCTTTATATAAAACAATAAAATTGACCCTCAATCCAACGGCTCACTCCATTCGGATCTATCAAAACCCGGTGGGACCTGTATACATACAAGAGGTGGGTTTGGATAGTCTACTCGGATGGACCAGTAGGTGGCCCCATTAGGTGGCTTGTACCGTAAGACGGCAAGAGAAGCTTGTCCAGGAGCATTACTCTCTATAGATTTCATCTATTGTTTTCTGAAGCCTAAAGAAAATTTATTACAGTAAAAAAGGGGGAAAATGTATGTTTCTTACGTGAGACATATTTCACATATGTAGTTATTCCAGCTATTAAGAAATATAATGCGGTAACTTCATAAAGTTTACCAAGATCCAGAACCGCTACACCAACATATTGAATGAGAGGCTTTGGGATAATTATAGTTGTATGTCCAGCATATGCCATCAGTAAGGGAAGCGCCGCAAATGATGGCAACAGTAGCTTTCTGTTCCACAATTAAATAAAAGAATGTAAGAAAGGTCCAAAGTATTAAAGATTAGAAAAAAGTTTAAAAGGCTCACTATCCGTCTCTATGACGTAAAATATAAATAAGAGTCCAAAGTACCAACGTGCAGATGAAAAACAGAAAAAAAAAAAAGTTCAACTATAGGATGCAAGAACTCACATTCTCCAAGGGACGTCGAGAACATCATCAATAAACCCAAGCAGAATCATGAAGCAGATCGACACTAATGCTGCATTGTACTCAACCAACCACTGCATGAATGTTTGTGCAATGCTTAGGCAAGATTCCAATTAATAAACTTACACCAACTACAACAAAGGGTAGTTTCAAAACCACAGTTGTAGCGGCAACAACAGAGGTTTTTTTTCCTCTTTCCTTTTTTATCATTATCATTAACAACAAAAAAAGGGGGTTTGAGAAATGATCCCACACAGCTGTCAGAAAGGTAACGACGGCTGCTATCTACCTGACATAACTTGTGTCAAACCCACTCATACCACAGGGATCCCTCTGCATGGAACCGGCCCAATTCCAAACACCATTGGATTGTTCATGTGTTGAAAACATGAATACATGTTTCACAAATAATTATGCAATGGGGCATATCACTCCTGCTGTTGTCTAACTTAGATTAGTGCCTATACACAGAGAGGCATGTGAGATAAGCAAGTTGGATTGAACAAAGACCCACACATGTAATATCGGGTTTCAGCATAGATCATTTCTCAAAATGTGCATCTAAACTCTGTCCTACTCTAACTTTTTACTTTTTAGCAATTAGCAGGTCAAACTGTGGAAGGCTAAGTGTAAAAGATATGAAACAGAAAGGAAAAATAAGAAAAAAGAAAAGAAAAATGTATCATCCACCTCCTCAGCCGTTCTTTAGTTGCTTAAATATACATTATCACGGGTTTGGAAAACGAAGGAAAAAAAGAGTTGTGGAGGTCCATTTGACCACAGGTTAAGTTCAAGGCCTGAAAGAAGGGACATGTGTGCTATTGATCGGGAAATTCAGGAGATAGGCCTCAATATGGATACTCTATGGTCAACCTCCTTGTTTATGTAAAAGAAATACTAACAATTTACTGATTAAAAAATTAAATTCCTAACTATTTTGAAGTAAATTTGCACATTAACTGGTCATGTTATATAGGTTTATCTTTACAATGATCCAAGAGTTAGTTAGGACCATTTATAAGGA
Source organism: Cinnamomum chago (assembly GCA_038049695.1). Taxonomy (NCBI): domain Eukaryota; kingdom Viridiplantae; phylum Streptophyta; class Magnoliopsida; order Laurales; family Lauraceae; genus Cinnamomum; species Cinnamomum chago. The sequence goes on along the minus strand of CP142453.1, from coordinate 32,840,518 downwards.
AAGAGGGGACAGATCCTAACCTATCCTCGATGGCTCTTTCTTTCTGAATGGTCCCAATCACAAACATTCATGACCAAACCTACAGACCATGAATTGAAGTAGTATTCTGATCGATTAGAAACTAGCATCTACGACAATCATACATTTGAGTCGGATGTGAAGTTAAAATACTGAAACGTTATTGCAACAACCAGGTAAACAATTCCAATGACGATACCCAATGATTCTGGCCTGCAAGAAATGCAAAGATAAGGTCATCACAACTAATTCAGTTAAATTAGAACTATAAGGAATATAAATAAATATCAAAATCTGAACTTTAAATAGTATAAATAAATATCATATTAGTGTGTGAAATGTGAATGTCAAATTGAAGATTCAATATGGTCCAAGACTGCTGCAGAGCAAAGATAAGATTAAAACAAATTCGATGAAATTAGGAAAAGAACAGAAAAACTTCAAGATTATCAAAGAATATCATCATACTAGAAAATGACTCCATGTAACACACAAACATATGCCTACATAACTAATGCAGCGTAGACCTCATGGCCACATGTGTAGGGCCCACTTAGATTTAGGATATTTTATTAACTAATTATAGGTTATTAGTTTCTGATTTTATTTAAAGAATTGTATTTAAGATTAGGCTTCCTATTTATTTGGTTTCCTATTTTAATTAGGTTTCTTAGGGCTTAAGTTGTGGTTTCTTATTTACATGGCATTGTAGAGAATTATTTCTCAGAGTTGATTAATAAAATTGGGATTTTCCCTTGGAGAGGTTTTTCCTCATGTTAGAAATCTCTGCGAAGATAAAATTTGAAGTGTCTTTGACACGTGCTTCGGCATCTACGCAAGCCCTAACCCTAGGGCCTGCATCACTAACTATATCAGTGCCCATGACAAAGTAACTTAAAATTAGAGAGATAACCCAATACATCAAGTATATTTCAGATATACAAGAAATTATGAAGCGCCTTCACATGCATGAAAATACATCGTGAGTGTCAATTCATAGGGGGTTGGTTAGTAAGCATAAGGGGTTGGAGTGATTGGGGGGTGTGGGGGGTGGGTCCATGTGGTGGTAGAAAAGTTATCACTCACGTGAATCGTACCTCTTAGCAAACCGGGTTGCTCTACAAGGCTTTCATCTGTGGCCTTTTGGGAAAAAAGATTCCCAGTACCTTCAATCCGATTTAATGCTAGATCTGGGTGAGATATCAAACCATTTGTTGGGTAAATTCTTAAGAGATTGAGGCTGCAAAGAACCAAGGATCCACATACATGTGTAGCTAATTTTCTCTAAAATCCTGTCACTCAATTGGAATTATGTGGTTCCACTAGAGTCAACATCCCCACCATATGACTTGCATGGTGGAATGATGAACATGATCAGGTCATTAGCGTGCCAGAAGAGAAGAATTTTGACTGTTAGCCTTCTTGGGGTTGTTTTGCAACCCAGTACCTTCGATCCGATTTAATGCTGGATCTGGGTGAGATATCAAACCATTTGTTGGGTAAATTCTTATGAGATTGAGGCTGCAAAGAACCAAGGACCCACATACATGTGTAGCTAATTTTTTTCTAAAAATCTGCCACTCAATTGGAATATTGTGGTTCCGCTATAGCCCACCATATGGCTTGCATGGTGGAATGATTAACATGATCGGGTCATTAATGTGCCAGAAGAGAAGAATTTTGACTGTTAAATGTCCTTACAAGTCATTCGTGGCTGCTATATTCAAACTCTTCAATGTTTTAATTTTTCTATTAAAAGAATTATTATCATCAATCGATAGGAAATGGAGAAAATATTTGTGCTTATTGGTGTTGATTTAGACATCTTTATGTAGTCTTGTGGCTGCTGGATTGTGTACAACCTGCATGTTTATTGCCTCAGCACTCAGCAGCCTTATTAGTGGGTTGAAAGAATGGTGCATGCCTCTCTACACAAGCAAGACATTGACATACATCTTAGAAATGATTGGCAATGCCTTTGCGGTGGCTATCACATAATAGGGCTCCTGCCTCCTAGACCATTGAGTTTGAATGAATCTCCTTGAGGGGGTGCAGCATTCAATTTGAATTAGCATGATTTTTTTTTATTTCTTCAAATTGGCACACTAAAAGTGTTTGTTGTTATAATCTTTGAATGTTGTCAGGTGAACCCAAATGTTGCCAACATCATCGTGTTGGGATCATGTTCGACCCCTTCTCCAGCACCATATTGAACCATATTGATTTGTTGCAGAACTCGGAAAAATAGTATCCCATATAATGTGATTTAAATATCATGCTGTCACCTAAACCAATTATGATACTGGTTACATCCAAAAGCACCAAAAAGCTTATCATTTCTATACGTTGGTTTTTTTTCTTTTACCTACAAAGCAGAATTCAGTTTCCATGCTGTCAAACAAACCAATTATGATTTTGAATGCATCCAAATTCAACGAAAAACTTCTAATTTCCATCAATGCATTTCTATCCTATACACTTTCCCCACATAATAAGATTCAATTTCCATGATCACCCAAACCAGTTATGATTTGGGGGACATTCAAACTTACCAAAAACTCAATCTTTCCATCAATTCGATTACATGCCATTGAATTTAAAAAAAGAAAAGAAAAAGAAAAGAGCAATATTGAACTTCCGTGCAAACTATGATCAGGGTTACAACCAAATTCACCAAAAACTCATCCACTCAAACGATTCGACCCAATTCAATTGAATTGATATCCATATATAAAGAGCAGAAAATAAAGAAGATTACACTTTTACAGCGCCTTGAGGAGTGCCTTTCTTGTTGATGTCGTAGCCGAATAGATTTCTCTTGAGCACGTATCTGGACGCGACGGGGATCAAACGGACAGCCGCGACGAACCCTCCAAAGCTCATGGCGGCATTGATGAGGATAGATTTCCTAAGCTCTGGATCGATGTCGTAGTGGAAGAAGAGAAGGTAGAAGAATGGGAGGAAGGAGAGGAGTGAGATTAGTGAGACGAGCCCTAATTTGGGAGGAGCGAGAGAGAATTGTTCGTTTGCAGAAGAGATTGGAACTGATGGCTTTGGAGTCTCTTCGAAAATCTGCGTCTGAGGAGATGGTTTCGAAGACGAGCGCTTGCGAGCAGCAGAAGAAGCCATGGCTTGTGAAGTTGGAACTCTCCCTCCCTCTTTCTCTCTGATGATCAGAGGATCGGTCGAGTCGTTGAGACTTGAGAGAGTATGGCTGAAGTTAGGGTGATGAGACGCATTGGTCATGAGTCATGACTCCACATGGGAGACCATCTTGGACTTTATTATTTAATCAAGTGGGGACCACTTTTGTGTCATCGACGACACATTAAGGGGCCGTTTGGAAGGCAAATATTTTTAAAGATTTTGCTACATTATCTCCTACTTTAAAATGTAATATGCATATCTAAAACTAGGTGTTTGGATAACTTAAAAAGTATTCTATAATATCTCATTTTCCTATAAAAATCTTCATATTGTAATATTCAAGTATATATTATATAAAAAAATATTTTATTAAGAAAACTAATCAAAACAAGGGTTAAAAGTAAAAATTTATAAGAAACTCCTACCATGGTGGCCAACTACATTTTCTTTTAATATTGATGGTTTCTATAGGAATCTTACTATGACTCTCAATCTTAGATGGGCCCTTTGGTATTTATAAATTTTAAGTGGGTCCCATAGCTCTATTATAATTACATAATTTCTTTATTGATTACTAACATTGGATGAGTCCTACAACTATTACATTAGGCAATTTCTACCATGATTACCAACATTAATGGCTCCATAATGATTACTATAATTAGCTTGGTTAATGTGACTATTAACATCAAATGGGTCCCACGTTGATTTTTCATAAATAGTTTCAATGATATTTAACACTCGATAGGGGTCTCTTCTATAATCACCATTGGATGTATTACATTATAATTTTAAACATTTGGTGGACCCACATTGATTAAAATACATTCCTCGTGGGTTTTAACATTCGGTCTAATGATTTTTTAATTAGATGGGCCCTACCATGGTTCCCGATATTAAATCAATCTAGTATGACTATTAGTTAGTGGGTTCCCATTGGGTCAATCATTTAGGTTTCTCTATTCATTTTTTTATTTCAGTGCATCATCTAGTGAAAATTTTATAAATTGCCAAACACTCTAAGGTATATTGAAATTTGTAGAAATTGCCAAACACCATAATTGACATAATATTATAATATGTCACTATTTTATTCTGTGATAATAAAATCGTACAATATTTAAATTTGGTGATATTATGTTCTTCTTTTATCCAAACAGCCCGTAAAATCACTTGGGATGGAGGATCAAAATAGTTGATTCGCCTTACATTGCGTCCAGTGACCAAAATACTATGTAGCGGGCGATATGTGGTTATTGGGCGATATATAGCATTAGCAGCGAAACAGAATGAATTTTTTAAGTGGTTAAAAGAACTCAAATATTTATTTACAGTCAATCTTGTTTCTTTTTAGTAATTTGGAATCACGTAAGGGTAAAGACAACTTTAGAAAAAACTTGTTAAGGAAAAAAAATAAAAAAAAATAATTTTAATGAAAAATGATTGATTCTAATAGGTTTTAGGCAGTAGCAGCGTTATTTTATAATGCAGCTACTGCGTTACGTAGCAGCTGCTATTTTAATCATAGATGAGATCATAGTTATTAATTCCATTTCAGACCTCATTTCAGTCCAGCCTCTAAAATAAAATATTTTTGCATTTTAGGATTTTTGTAAAACTTCTCAAAATGATTTTTTAGAAAAAGTAAATAATAAAAATATATATAATAAAAAAACAAAAGTTAAAATATATGTTAAAAAAATATGAAAGATTATCAAAATTCTAGTATTGCTTGATTGAGCACATTCATGAGATTTGAACCCACCGAACGCATATGACAAGCTTTTAATAAAAACTATGTTGAAACACGTTGAGATTTGCCATACATCATTGAAATGTGTTGAGTGGGCCATGTATTAGTGAAACTTGTAGAGATCTCAAGTCTTACTTGCTACTTAAAAAGTTATAGAACACAAAATGGTAAAAAAAAAAGAAGACTACAGTAGTATGCAGTCTGGATTGAGGCCTGAGGGGAACTTCTAAACTAAAACTGCTGGTGCGCCCTACGCTCGTTCTTGAGCCCATATAAAACCCTTGCCCTCTCTCTCTCTCCCCTCGCTCTCGCGCGGCAGCAGATTCTTTTTACGTTTCATCCGCAAAACCGATTAAGGTGAGATTTCCCTTCTGGGTTCTCTTCAAATTCGAATTTATCATCTGGGTTTCTTGCAGTTCATGCGAAAACATCCTTATATGTTAGATTTTCAACCCACTTTTGCATCTTCCCTACGTATCTCATAGAAGTGAGATTAAGCTCAAATCAGACATCTGAAACGCAGCTAAAAATACCCTTTCCTTCTTTCTGTTCTTTGACCAACGTTTCTTCCATCTTTGCTCTGCAAGGCTTTTAAGTTTATTCGTTGAATGTTTGTTTCAATTCATCTAGTTTGGGCTCCCTCTTTGGAGGAAAGAAGCTTAGGGTGCGTTTAGATGTGATTTATATCTAAAAGAACTTGTATACATTTGCGAAATAATTGAAAGGAAAAAATTGCATTAGGTGTAAATCGTTTTTATGATTGTTTGCATGCTAAATCAGTATTAGGGCCTATAATGATTTTGGGTGGTGAGATTGGGAGAAAAGCAGTAGTACTTGTAACCATTACTGCGGCCTAAATTGATATGGGTGTGAAAAAAGTATCCCATCTATCGTGGTTTCTGAATTCTTAGTTTCTAGAATGCACAATTGGGTGAATAGACATCAACCTGACAAATACTTAAAAGTTCTAGTGAAAAATATAAACCGGTGGCTGACTAGGTTATATTCTGTCGAATGTGCAGCCATGGCTAGCTATGATCTTACCCGTCGGATTGCACCTCATCTTGATCGCCATCTTGTCTTCCCTCTACTTGAATTTTTGCAAGAGCGACAGTTCTATGGGGACGACGAGATCCTGAAGGCGAAGATTGAGCTCCTCAGCAAGACCAACATGGTTGATTATGCCATGGACATCCACAAGAGCCTCTACCACACCGAAGATGTTCCACAAGGTTCACCAATTTACAGAAGCTTACATATGCTTAATTTTGTTTTAAATTTTTTATTTTTTTCAGAATATTACTTGTATTAAGGGTCTAATTAAATATACTGAATTTCATCTTTTGTTGGCAGACATGGTGGATAGGAGAGTTGAGGTTGTTGGAAGATTGAAGTCTCTTGAAGAGTCAGCAGCACCATTGATATCATTTCTTCAAAATGCTAGTTTGGTTCAGGAACTACGGCCCGACAAGCAGTACAACCTACAGATGCTAAATGATCGATTCCAGGTAGCTATTGCTTATTTATATTTTGGGGTTTGTTGTGCTTCAATTCTTGTGTTAAGAAAAAAAAAAGTACCTAACCAATTTAAGGAAGGAAAGGAAATAAAAGAAAGGGAAAAACTTCTAAGATGCTTGGTTACTCTTGCCTGACAGATTGGTATGCCAAAAAAAAAAAACAGAGAGAGAGGGAAAAGAAAAGGCAACTTCTAAGATGCATGGTTACTTTTGCCTGACAGATTGGTATGCATATTTTGATATCAATAATGCTTCAGACGTATATAGTATGACATTAGTAGCAGTACCAATAGCTAGCAGGATTCTTGGAGGATATGTTATTCTTTACTACGATAATTCTTTCACTTAACCTCTATGATCTTCTCCTTTAGATCTCGATCAACTACAAGTCTATAATGTTGCATGAATTCTAGAAGGGTTCTTTCCTGAATTTAATAAATTAAAAGCCCTTAAACCCTTTCATAAGGTCCTTAGTGTTTACACCCTTCCACTCAGTCTCCAGTAAAAATGTCGTGTTTATCCTCCTGCTTTTCATAAGATGTACCAACTCCAAGATCTTCCTTGTCAAAGAAGTGTTATGGTGAAAGAAGTCTTATATCCACCAATTATTCTCTTGTTAACAAGCTGGTTATCGTCTTATATACTGAATGCAATTACATTAGGGTTTATTTTATTTTATTTTTTATGGTTCTTAGGTAGGGATGCAAATGAATTGGATTTGGGTTGTGGAGCCCGACCCAATTTAGGTCACATGCCTAGCCCAGGACCCCACTCCAACAAACCTGACTGGACCCAGGCCTAATGTCTGGAACGAGTAAACATGTATATCGAATTAAAAATATTATTACAAATTGTGGGGTCCAATCTAGGCCCATTCATTTAAAAGGAGCAGCAGATACCTTCTTTGCTATAGTCACTTGTGAGTTTTATTTTTACATATAATATTATTAATATATGCTTTCATTAGGTCTCAAATCCATAAAGAAATCCGACTGAGTATTGTGCTGCCTGTCGGCTACCTAACGCACAACCCTCTTCCTTTGTCCGGGCTTGGGACCGGCTATGTCAAGGATACCCCAACATAGACGGGCTTGGCTCTAAACAGATTTGATTGGCGTCGTCAAATTCATATAGCCGACCCCACCTAGTGGGAAAAGGCTTGGTTTGGTTTGGTTTGGTTTATTATTAATATATGCTTTGTATAATATATATTAATTTTATTCATATCACTAGGTGGGTTCACGTATGGACCCAAGTAGACCTGGATCTGAATGTGATTATCAATCGGGGTGCAAAAAGAGGGTCCATACCCAGATTTTTTGGGTCGGAACCTGCTAGTAATCAAATAAATAGAGGTCCATTGATATCCCCATCTGTGGGTTACATTTTACGAAATCCAATTACTGCTTACAGCTATGTTACACTTGTTAAAAAAATTAATAGAGTAGCATTTGGAAGTTTAAAGGTCCCCCCAGGGTTTTTATATTTGGGTGGTTGGCCTTTCAGAAAATAATTCTCACTATGGTTAATCTAAAGAGGAGAGGGAGGATAGTGGTCAATGGATGCCCAATGCGTTTACGAGACAAGAGAATAGTGGACCACCTACTGTTGAATTGTACCATAGCTCAGTTTATATGGAGATCAGTGGTGGAGTGGTTCGATTGCTCCTGGGTTTTTCTCCAATCACTTCAGGATCTCTTCCAGGCATGGAAAGTCCCAATTGGGGCCCCTAGAGGGAAGGAATTGTGGAGATTGTCTTTTTTGGCAGTTTTATGGACAATTTGGAAGGAGAGGAACTCCATATGTTTTGAAGGGGTTTCAACTAGTTAAAGATGTTTAGTGGAGAGAACTAAGTTTCTAGTCGCTCTGTGGGTGTCTACCAGTACGTTATTTAAAGATTTCTCTATAGATCAGATTATGCACCAGTGGAAGGAGATTGCTTCATATTCTGTTGAATCAATGTAGAAATGTTAAAGGGGTCTCTTTCTTTTGTTTTGTTCCTCGTGTGCTTCTTTTGAGCAAGTCAGTATTATTCTCTTGTACTATTTGTTGCTTTAATGATAGTAACCATTTCAAAAAAATAAAATAATAATAATAATAGAAGAATATTAGCAATTGAAAAGGAAGTCTTACATAAACTCACTAGAAAAACTCATAGTTATTAAATTTTGCATTCTAAAATTCTTAAAGGCAAAATTTCATTTGCTAGAAGCAATAATTTATTCAGAAGTGAAAGGAGATATTTGGAGACGTTACGAAAAAATGCTTTAAGTTTAGTTTTATTTCATTCTATAATGTTTTTGGCTTGATTTGGCCTTGTTGATGGACCTTAGTGGAGATTCTGGGTACAAGCTGTGGTCCGCTTCAATGGCAATCTTAAAGGTTCCTTTGCCAGCCAGTGCAGTGTGAACTCAACAAAAGAAAAAAGAAAAGAAAAACAAATCATGAATAAAAGGAAAAAGACCACCCATTGATTTTGCTGATGCTTGTGTACTTAACTTTTCAGCCTTAAACAAAGTATCTCCTTAACTTTTCCACTTGGCCACTGCTGTTTGCCTTCTTCATCTTCATTCACACAATGTCGTCCAATTCATGGCCCACTTTGCATGTGAAGCCGCACAAATGCTTCTCGTTATTGCTGAAGCAGTGATGAAAAGCATAGAGGTCATCTATTCACTGATGTTTTATAGGGTTATGAGATTTACGATTTTGTGCACTTTAAAAATGACCTACAGTTATATGGGAGAACTTTGTTGATGGCATCTGCTATAACATGAAAAGATTGCTAAATTCAACAGTCACCTGTTTTAGAAGTTAGTTATATGCACTGATTAATAACTGATTAAATTTTACAAACAGATTGGTCCAGATCAGATAGAAGCTTTATATCAATATGCCAAATTTCAGTTCGAGTGTGGAAATTACTCTGGTGCTGCAGACTATTTGTATCAGTACAGGGCTTTATGCACTAACAATGAAAGGAGCTTGAGTGCATTATGGGGGAAGCTTGCAGCTGAGATACTGATGCAAAACTGGGATGTTGCCCTTGAAGAACTTAATCGCTTGAAAGAGATAATTGATTCAAAGGTCTGTTTGCATGTGAACATGTTAAAGCTTTTTTCTTTCCCGTTACCTTCATATTCTTTTGTTCACCAACTGTAATTTTTTATGGTGCAGAATTTTGTGTCACCTCTCAGTCAGTTGCAAAATAGAATATGGTTGATGCATTGGAGTCTCTTCATCTTCTTCAATCATGAAAATGGTAGAAATGGCATAATTGATCTATTTTTTCAAGACAGGTTTACTCTCAACTTATCCAAACTAATTCATCCTTGCCATCTTTTTTTTAGTGTAAATTCAAGTCTTGGGAAGGGGAAGGATCCCATTTTTACATCCGTAACTAATTATTTGGACCATACTCATGGTCATGACAAATTCGTTGCTAAGTATATGTATTCAAGTACTATAATCCTTCTTAAATAAGAGCAACTTCAGGCCTTTTTTCTCATATCCTTAATAATATCTAATCACAGCATGAGCATTTTGAAGCCCATGGCTATTAGAATCGTCTTGAACTTTAAGTCTCCAACATTCTTGTCTTAAAATTTTAAAATATTTAACTGCAGATGTCAACTTTCTTTCTTATTTCAGCAACTGTTGAGCAGTGTAAGCATGATTTTACTGGCAAGACAGGAGACTCTATATTGATAACAAGAAAAATTGCACAATATGGTAGACATTATTATTTGGGCATTTAGAATCATAAAAACCATAATTGTACATTTCATTTAATTCCATAATGTTCCCCAGTATGAAATAGAAAGGTCATATGGATTCTTTACCATATAGTATTTCACAATTATTTGTATTTTAATGATTCATATTTTCGTTTCAAAAGTTCTCATCCTGCAAGGTTTTCAATCTTCTTATTCTTACTATTATTATTATTATTGTTGTTGTTGTTGTTCATTTCTATCCTTACTACTTCAATCTATGTCCTTTGTTTTTGTTGTTCATATCTATCCTTACTACAATCTATGTCCTTTACAGCCTACCCCTTTTCCTTGAGAGACCATCCATCATCTACATGGAGAAATTTTTCCTCACTTGCGCCATTGTTGGCCTGCATTGGACATTTTCCAACCATTTCAAATGAGTCTCTCTAATGCAGATGGACCTCAAGCCACATGTGTAGGGCTCAAGTAGATTTAGAATTATTTCATTTCACTACTTATATGTTAATTTTTAATTTTATTGTAATTAGGATTAGGTTTCCAATATTGTTTAGTTTCCTAGTTTAAGTAGGTTTCTTAGGCCCTAACTTATGTTTCTTATTTATATGACATTGTAGAAGATGATTTTCAGAGTTGATTAATTGAATTTGGGTTTTTCCATTGAGATGCGTCCTCATTTATCGTCTCTGTGGAGACTTTTTGTGTCTTAGGACATGTGCTTCAACACCCATTGCACTTTGAGCACTTCCCACGCAGGCCCTAACCCTAGGGCCTGCATCATTTTCTTGATTTATCACCTATTGATGCTATTACTAGATGCTCTCGAATGCGCTCATTTTTTTATTCTATCTTTTCTAATCTTACAACCCATCCATCTCAACATTCTTATCTTTGCTACATATTTTTTATTTTTTTATTTTTTTGCTTGTGTATTTTTCTGATTGGCCAACATTCTACTCCATAGGCTATAGCTGGCCTAATCGCCATCTTGTAAAATCTTTCTCAATCTTGTTGGTAATTGGTATGTGCTGATTACAAACTACTTCAAAAGAAAGTCTCCACTTCAATCATCCAGCTCATATCCTATGTTTAACAACCTTACTACTGATAGAGCTGAGGTATCAGAATGAATGTCTTTGTGGTTTCTCTTGATACATGCGTAATGCAAAAGCCATTTATTGGAATGTACTACTAAATAAGCATATAGAACATGGACTTGCAGCGGCACACCCAAAAAGTGCTAAGGTGCTATAGATCTATTTGTTATTGAGGCTTACAAAAGGAGTAATATGTTTGTATACAACAATTCAAAGAAAGAGATATTGAGAGAAATGAATTTAAAAAGAACACAAAGATTTAATGTAAAACCTGAACACACTCACACAATAATAATAATGATGATGATGATGATGATGATGATGATGATGATAGTAATATATATATATATATATTCCATTAATCAAACACCGAATGTCCAAGTTCTGATTTTAGGTTATAAAGAGAGATTACAAAATAATAATATATAGAAGCCCTTCCTGGCTACTTGGAATTATGAAATGCTATTTTTGGAACTCAAGCCATAAAAAAGTTAGAACTCTAACTCAGTCTTCTTTCATGTTATGGGTATTCTTATTTTACTTATTGATAATAAAACAGATAAAAGAGATCTTCTGGTTTCATTTTGCTCTCACTGAGCTGTAGTGCTATCTTATATTCTAAAAGATTCTCATGACTTGCAGGTACATGAATGCTATTCAAACGAATGCACACCACCTTCTACGCTATGTTGCCACTGCAGTAGTTGTCAACAAAAGGAGAAGAAATATGCTCAAGGAGCTGATCAAAGTCATTCAACAAGAGCAGCACTCTTACAAAGATCCCATCACGGAGTTTCTAGAATGCCTATATGTCAACTATGATTTTGATGGCGCACAGAGGAAGCTACGCGAATGCGAGGATGTAAGTTGCTTAGTGTTGAAATCTCTGGCAACTTGTCCATCACTTTGAAGTTGGAAAGCATGACAACTTTTCTGTCATTTTTTAATTTTCTTATTGTGAGGCTTTTTCTTCATTGACACTGTTGGAGTTGTATCATATGTTTTGTGAATCCTGAGAAACAGGGTGGTTTGATATATTTCTTTTATCATATTTTATTATACAAAGATGTACTCATTGCCCTGATCCTTGTGTATTATTTGCTGATAGTTATATGTACCTGAATGAAGTAGACAGATAGGAAATAGATGCATGAATATTACAGTGCAGCTAATTATTTTCTAATCTATATGATTGTCAGAGTTTTTATTTTCATTTCATTTTTGTAACAACATTGAATGCATTATACATTGAATTAGAGGGGACCTTCTGCTCGCTTCTGTTGTGATAGGATTGTTTGGTGGTGGAAAGCAGCGTATCTTTCCCTCAATCAAAGACTTAAGATTTAGAGGCCAATTTATATACTCCATTTTTTTTTTCTGCCCAGCACAGTATTTGCTTTTGGCACATGGCACTGAATCTCTCCTCATATGGTTTGTCATGTTTGCTTGTAATCTGTATAGTGAATTCATTCCCCCCCCACCCTAAGTACCACATTTCTTTCTCTCAATCAAAGACTAAAGATTTAGGGGCCAATTTATACACTCTATTTTTTTTCTGCCCAGCACAGTGTTTGTTTTTGGCACATGGCACTGAATCTCTCCTCATTTGGTTTGTCATGTTTGCTTGTAATCTGTATGGTGAATTCATTTTCCCCCCTAAGTAAAAAGGTATTATGAACATTTAACATGGGAATGTGGTTGTGCAGGTAATACTCAATGATCCCTTTCTTGGGAAGCGAGTTGAAGATTCTAGCTTTACAACAGTACCTTTGAGGGATGAGTTCCTTGAAAATGCACGCCTCTTCATCTTTGAGACATACTGTCGTATACATCAGTGCATCGATATCGGGTGGGTACTTTCTTTGTGTCTAATTTAGCACGAGTTCCATTACCACTTTTCATACCCATCATTATATCTCCTCCATGTTTATGTTTCTACTTTTCTTTGGTCCATTTTGATTTTTGGGTTTTCAATCTATCTCCTTTTTCCTCTTAAAACGTTTTTTGGATGCATATTTCTTGGCTACTACAAGAAAACTTCTGTTCAGCTGAATCCCTTTATTCCTTGATGCCAATGCTTTAGATTTACTTGACTTTTCCTGAAGAAACATGGCAATGCCTTAGGCTCCTTAAGCATGAGTACAACTCTCACAATTCAACACCAAGTATGGAGCGTGTCTCAGCTGAACCCAATTAATCAGTTTCAGGGATTCAGTTGCATATTCAGTCTATTTCAGATGGTGTAGTCTATAATTCAAGGGTTATGGACTTATAGCGGCTCCAGACCATAATGCAAGCTATCACAGTTTAATATAATGGATTTCTTGATTTTCATTTATAACATAAAACATCTAGACCTAGTGGATAGACAAGTTGCCCAGTGCTCATGAATAGTGTCTGACCTTATTTTTCTAATCAGTACTTTGTAGGCTTCATATACCCCTTTTGTGGGATGGTAGCCCCAATACAGTTGGGACTAATATTTCTCTGGCTACTAGGTAAATGGATTTTATGAGCTAAGATGTTTTGGGTGCAGTTTTTTTTGTCTGCATGGTGGACTGATGGAGCCTGTGGCAAAATTTGTTCAGCATGCACCATCTTAGATGTAGTTCCATGTCGTTTTATTATATGCACATGCAAAAATACTATTTGACCACAAAAATCTGGTAATGATATTATATCTGTTGGAAAAATTCCATCATGTGGGGCCACACGTGTAACTATTAAATGTGTTATGCTTTCTTTGGTTAAGCCTATATTAAAGTGATCTAATTAAGAATTAAAGTTCTAAGGCTTAAGGGTATAATTGTCATGGGATTAATGTGTAGATACCAGAATGCTATTTTTGATTTGATGAGGGGCCAAATTAGAAATAGCAAACCTATGATATCTTATTATTATATGTTAGGGTTATGGTCCCCAATTCATATGGTGAATTCCTATTCTCTCTGGCATCCCATCATCAGAAGAATCACGAGGGTTTCTCTGGGTAGCCATATTGGATTGGAAGATCATCAACCTGTGAACAACTTTATTCAATGAATCAAGGTATGCTTCTGCTTTACTTCTCTCAATGATTTGACATGGAGGATCTTGGTTGAAATTTGTGATACCACTGACGAGAAGCTTGCTTGAGTCCATAGATGGACTTTGTCAATTTACAGACCATATTCTTTGGGTCTCCCGACTCAAAGTTTTCTGGCTGCACCATATAAATTGTTTCGCCAATGTTACCATTGAGAAACGTTGTTTTGACATCCATTTGATGAAGCTCAAGATCAAAATGTGCAACTAGTGCCATGATTGTCCTAAAAGAGTCTTTCAATGAAACCGGAGAGAAAGTCTCTTTAAAGTCAATCCCTTCCTTTTAGGTAAAGTCTTTAGCTACAAGACAAGCCTTATACCTCTACACATTACCATTTGAATCCCTTTTGGTTTTAAAAATCCATTTATACCACATTACCATTTATACCTCTCCCTTTTGGCTTCGCACCTTCTGGTAATGGGACAAGTTCCCAAACCTTATTGTCTTGCATAGACTTATATTCCCCATTCATGGCATCAATCCACTTTTGAGAGTTAGAACCTTGCATGGCTTGATGGAAGTTGATTGGATCATTTTCCACCATTCCAATTTCTTCCTCTTGTTCTTGGAGAAATACGAAAAAATCGTCTGGAATAGCATGTCTCCTCTCTTTAGTGGATCGCTTTAATGGCACTGGTTCTTGAGGTTGTTGAGTTTGTTCCTCATCTTGAATGGGGGGTTGATCAACATTGTTTGGTTGAGGATCTGGATTCGCTTCTTGACTGATGACAGGTATAGAAACCTGCACGTTGTCAAAAGCAATAGTGGGAATCGAAACCGATTCTTCCTCAAAGACAATGTCTCTAACCTTATTTCTCCCTCCAAACTCAACGTCCTCAAAAAATATTACAATTTCCGTCTCAAAAATTGACCTAAGTGTGGGATCATAAAACTTATAGCCCCTAGATTGTTCAGAGTAGCCAATGAAGTAGCTGCTCACAGTTTTGGAGTCCAATTTCTTTTCATGTAGCCTGTAAGGCCTTGCCTCAGCAGGACATCCCCAAATGTGAAAATGTTTTAGACTAGGTTTTCTGCCTGTCCAAAGCTCATAAGGCGTTTTTGCAGCCGCTTTAGTTGGCACTCTATTCAGAATATAAGCTGCTGTTTTGAGTGCTTCTCCCCAGAGTGACTCTGGTAGAGTGGAATGACTAATCATACTCCTTACCATATCCTTAAGAGTTCGGTTT
Organism: Cinnamomum chago; assembly: GCA_038049695.1. Lineage (NCBI taxonomy): Eukaryota > Viridiplantae > Streptophyta > Magnoliopsida > Laurales > Lauraceae > Cinnamomum > Cinnamomum chago. Next base: position 32,824,980 of record CP142453.1, on the reverse strand, counting down.
CGCCTTTCAGCAACACCATTCATGCTAGGTGGCCCCGGCATGGTGTGCTGTGGGACAATTTCACATTCCTCTAGGAATTTAGCAAACGGTCCTGGACGTTGTTCACCTGAACCGTCATATCTACCATCGTATTCACCACCACGGTCAGACCTAACACTCTTTATGCTTTTGTTGAGTTGGTTCTCAACCTCAGCTTTAAATGTTCTGAACACGTCCAGAGACTATGATTTCTCATGAATGAGAAATAGGTATCCATAGCGAGAGTAATCGTCTATGAATGATATGAAATACTGTTGGCCATTCTAGGAAGCCGTAGAGAATGGTCTACAGATATCTGTGTGTATCAATTCTAAGACGTCAGTAGTTTTAGTGGCACCTAATTTCTTCATTTTGGTCTGTTTTCCCTTGATACAAGCAATACAAACATCAAAGTCTGTAAAGTCAAGGGAATCTAAAATGCCATTAGACACAAGTCGCTCAACTCTAGACTTAGAGATGTGACCTAAGCGTTTGTGCCATAATGTAGCCGAGTTTTCTTTATTCAGTTTGCGTTTAGTACCTCGTGATTCCACATGCAAGGATTTATTATAAGAAGCAATTGTATGAAGCAAATATAAGTTGTCATATACACATAGAGAACCAGTTCCAACAACATTTGAATTTATAGATAAACTGAATTGATTGTTTCCAAATGAACAAAAATAGCCAAACTTGTCCAATAAAGAAATCGAAACCAAATTCCGTCGAAAAGACGATACTGTAAAAGTATCTAATAAATCCAAATAATAACCAGTTTTTAATAACAACCTAAAATGCCCTATTGCCTCTACTGTTACCGACTTGCCATCGCCCACAAAGATGTGTCTTTCAGCATCACTTGGCTTTCGGTAGCTCAGGCAACCCTGCATAGAAACACTGATGTGAGTAGTAGCACCAGAATCTAACCACCACGTGTTTCTAGGTACTGAAGCTAAATTTACCTCAGAACAGACCAAAGCAAAAAATGTACCTTTCTTTGCACGCCAAGCGTGATATTTGGTACAGTTCTTCTTCACATGTCCAGGTTTGTTGCAAAAGAAACAACCCTCAGTGGCTGGCTGTTGTTTCTTTTCGACTGGACCCTTAGCAGCTTCATTTTTCTTCCTCTTTTTGCCCTTATCTTTGCCCTTATCCTTAGAGGTGCTAGCCAAATGAGCACTTTCGGTTCTGTCTTGCTTCAATCTCTCTTCCTCTTGCACACAGTAAGAAATGAGCTCATTAAGAGTCCATTTCTCCTTTTGACAGTTGTAACTGACCTTAAATTGACTGTATAGTGCAGGAAGTGATATTAATATCAAATGCACGAGCAAGTCGTCAGACAGCTCGAGCTTCAGTGCCTTAAATTTAGAAGCAATATGAGACATTCCCATAATGTACTCCCATATGTTCCCCTTGCCATTGTACTTCATAGAAATCAAGCTTTGCAAAAGCGTGCTTGTTTCTACCTTATTGTTTTTCAGAAAACGCTTTTCAATTTCGGCTAGGAATTCTTTGGCTGTGGTTAGCTTTTCAAATACCGCACCCCTAAATGCCTCCGGAATGCCGCGCTTGATGATCATAAGACTTATGCGATTTGAGCGATCCCACTTCTCAAAGTTCTTGTCATTAGAAGAACTTGCATCTGTAAGAGAAGCGGGTTGCTCAATCCGTAGTACAAGGTCTAGAGCCATGCTACGGAGAACAATTCTATGTTCTCTTTCCAATCCTTAAAGTTGGTCCCATTAAGTACATGTATTGAGTTGATATTAGCATATACAGTAGAAACACTAGCTGTAAAGAGAACACAAAAAAAAAACTGTGATCTACCAGACAAACATGTTCATATTATTAACCAAATGCAATAAGCAACAAATTCAAATAATGGTAAGTCTCATGTCAAGGTACCTAGCACAACATTAATATCAAGTCTTTGGACAGTAATATTAATTGTAAATGGTCATCTTGTTGTAGTGATCAAACATTGACAATAATTCATGTCAAATAATAAATCTATCTTTGGATCGATTTATTATTCACATGTAAAACCTTATAATCGTCACATGTTTACCACCACAGGTGTGTATGCAATTCGGCCAAGTAGTAACCTTCCTTTGGGCCGACTAAGACCCGCATGAATTTATACACACACAAACATCCAATATTCCTCATGAACAATCTACACCAGAGAGGTCACTTTGGTGACATCTTGTTTCAATTAGCCCTTTTAGAATAATGGACTATTTTATTTAACCATAAAAGAGATACCATAACATATTTGAATTGGTGTTGAAGAAAACCAATTAGTTCTCTCCACTTGTCACCACAAACGAAAAACCCTTTTTTTTTTCGGACCACCAAAAATTGTGCTCCCGCGGACCACCGAATGACCCACCATCTTCCTCCACAAAAAACGTTCTGTAACAGAACACAACAAAAAACCTAAAATGGAACCAGCGCCTGGGATATTCAGGCCTATGGAATCATGGGACCCGCTGATAAAAAACAAGATCATGCTGTAACAACATGGTCGCCCAGGCCCGCCTTTGATGATCAATGGTCCTGATTTCCATCGGTGACACACCTGGGCCCCACGGTCTTCAAAACAAATTGAAAGCCAAAGAAAGAAAAACTTGCTGATCTTGTTTCATGTTCCGAGGCAGAATAAAGGATGGCTTGATCCAATGAAAAGAAAAACAATACAGAACTTGATGACTTACACAAATCACCAATTGCAATAGCACATGTTCATAGATCTTGATTCAAAAAAAAAAAAAAAAAAGGAAAACACTAGATTCTCAATGGCTTAACATGGAGTGCTCTGATACCAATTGTTAGAAACAATAATCTAATTCTTTGATCTAGAAAACCCTAATCAACCAAGATCCTCCATGTCAAATCATTGAGAGAAGTAAAGCGGAAACATACCTTGATCCATTGAATAAAGTTGTTCACAGATTGATGATCTTCCAATCCAATATGGCTACCCAGAGAAACCCTCGTGATTCTTCTAATGATGGGATGTCAGAGAGAATAGGAATTCACCATATGAATTGGAGATCATAACCCTAACATATAATAATAAGATATCATAGGTTTGCTATTTCTAATTTGACCCCTCATCAAATCAGAAATAGCATTCTGGTATCTACACATTAATCCCATGACAATTATACCCTTAAGCCTTAGAACTTTAATTCTTAATTAGATCACTTTAATATAGGCTTATCTAGGGCTGCACAGAACCGGACCGCAAAACCGGACCGGACCGGATTTGAAAAACCGGTTAGGTCCGGTCCGGTCCGGTCCAGACCTTTTAAAAACCGGTCTGGACCGGACCGGACCGGATTAATAATATTCTTCTTTTTTTTAATTTTTTTAATATAAAACTTTAAGTATATAAAATTCTTAAGTCAAATACCCTAGTGAAATAGAAGATCTAGCTTCTTACATTTGGAAAAAAAAGCAGGAAATGGGCTGAAAATGAAAAAAAAAAAAAAAAAAACTTAGGAAAAAAAAACAAACAAATGAAACCGGTCCGGACCACTTAAGTGGTCCAGACCGGACCGTTTTGGACCGGACCGGACCGGACCACTTATAAGAGGACAAGTGGTCCGGTCCGGTCCTCTCATTTAAGCCGGACCGCAAATCCGGTCCGACCGGATTCCGGTCCAAAAACCGGACCGGAAATCCAGTTGTGCACCCCTAGGCTTAACCAAAGATAGCATAATACATTTAATAGTTGCACGTGTGGCCCCACATGATGGAATTTTTCCAAGAATATCAAGATAGAACTGATGGATCAATGGCATCTCCCTTTCTACCGGGGTGATCTCGATTCTCAACCCCTGATTGTTGATTTGTTGGTTAAGGACTTGTGTAGTGTGTGTGTGTGTGTGTGTGTGTGTTTGTGGCTGCATGAGTTAGTATTTACCGGGGAAAATATGTGTGTCCAACTTTTATTTGGTTTTTCTTAATTTATCCATACTCGTGGTATTGGTCACAGGATGCTGGCTGAGAAGCTGGATATGAGTTACGATGAGGCTGAGAGATGGATAGTGAATCTTGTTCGGAACGCAAAGCTTGATGCCAAGATTGATTCCAAATCAGGAACTGTTATAATGGGACCCAATCATCTCAATGTGTAAGTTTACAAATCACTGTGATATAGGGTTTTTCGAATGTGACTTAAATCATAATCAAGTTCAACAGCTTGGTAGAATGAGTGGTTATACTTTATGTTGTATATTTGGAGCACCATGAAAATCGAAACTGCGTTTGGTTGGTCTCTCTTTGCTCCGTTACAGTATGCCTCAAAAATTAAATCTTATAATGATTTGGAGGTGAAAATTACTGAAAAACAGTATCCCGGCAAAGGTAGTTTTCTTTTATTTGATGCCCCATTACAGATATTTATCTGTTCTGCCAAGTATTCGATATTCAAAAACTTAGTGGTATATTGTTATGCAGCCAATGTTTCTGTTGTTTCTCCCATGCAAACTGATGGTATACTTTTCATGGGTTATTTTCTTTTTCCTGTTTTCTATACCACATTACAGGTATGAGCAGATCATGGAGAGCACAAAGCAACTATCTGTGCGGACTTACATGTTGGCAAAGAATGTGTCAGAATCTGCACCCGCTGCACAAATTGCTCGGTAGAAGAACAAATGTTTGAGCATAGAAAATATCCCTTGCAGGTCTGCTAATGTAAGGGAGGACATGGTTGCCTTTACCTTTCCTTTTCTTTTCCATCACTTGTTTCCAATCTTCAGAATGACTTCAGATTCCAGAATGAACCAGTGATCTCTGCTAAACATTTTTTTTTTTTTTTTGATGAAAGAACTGGGATTAGATTTTTTTTTTATTCTGTTTTATTTCACTGCTTCATCTATCATTTTGCATTTATGCAAATCTAGCTATTAGGATTTAGGACATTGAGGATCAAAGAGCTGTTTATTTGCTGTTATGTATGCTTGATGAAATCAACACAATTATTTAGTGATCTAAGAAGATGGAATTATTTTGGGCCATCTTTGGTTGTAGCGTGTGACCTGTGCATGTCTTGCGTCTACTATCTGTATGGTTGCAGCATTCATGATGATCATGATGGGTAAGTTCATACAATGACTATCTGGCGATTATATGTATAATTTGGGTTTTTGGAATCGTGGTGCACATGGAATCCCAGAGGATGTTCGCCTTTTTTTGTGAATGAGGTTGGATTTTTGAGGCTCCAATAGAGAATTGGATGAATCAATATATAGGAATGCCAGGGATTCTTCAATCTTCACCAACATTGATGCTTAACAACATGCATCTGAGCGGGGCCGTGTTTTTTCTTTGCACGTCAAGTTGATCAGCCAGGGAAAGACTTACTGAAGGGGTTAGGGCAACTACCAATGTAATGCTTGCAAAGTGATTTTTGATGGGCCTAAAAGGGCTCGTTTCTTTACAAGAAATTCCATGTTTCTTTTGTACCAGAATTCTTATCTGGGAATTTAATCCAACATGAATTCCATAAATTCCCTGTTTCATAACTACTTGAATTTCTAAGTGGATTTTCAAATATTTATGTATTATCTGTATGCATATATAATGCTAAAATATTCATGAATATAACAACAATTATAAATCTAAACAAATATGAGCCAAAGTAATATCCACCATAATGCCAACAAAATAACATCCACCATTATAAATCAAATAACCCAACAAAAGTCCGATTAAATGGCCTGGGTCTATATATGATTAATTTACCCAAAAATAAAAAAATAGGTGTATGATTAAGTGGCCTGGATTTTACATGATAAAATATTTCAGAGCAACATCATTTTGTCACTCACCTGTTCGCTACCAACTCATATTTGATGTTGTGGGTGTTGTGGGTGTTGTAGCCCTTTAAAGGTGTGTAAGTAATGGATGCATGTTATACATTTGCAGGTGGCCATTTGCAATCTTTTACCTTATCACCACCTGTTTTTTCTTCACCATTTCTTATAATTGGAAAAAGAAAAAAAAAAAAAAAACCTTGTTCTGGTACTCGAGCAATCATTCCTCTTAGAAAAAAAAAAAAAAAAATCCCCATAATCCAGACCAATTAATTCTTTTTCTCCTATAAAGCTCCAAAAGATAGCTAGTTAAAAACAAAAAAAGAGAAGCCTAGTAACTAGTACAGGTTGTCATAGCAGCAGATTAATTAAGTAGGGAAATCTTTTGTGATGATAAAAGGCAATTGAAAGAATTAAAATTAAAGTAGGCATATTAAATGGACAGCTGGGGCAACTTTAGTAGAACCAATTCATTGTTCAAGTTCCACGATGGGAACAAGTAATTAATTGGGTTGATTGATAGAGTGGGGCGTGAGTCCTTTCTATCCTCTAGTTGGAGCAGGCACTATTTGACCGATTCAAATGTAGGCCACTTAGGGAGGTAAATGGGTTCCTTATTTTGCGATTACTCGGAGGTTCTAATCCGTTAAAAACCGGGTCTTGGTCTTTACTTAGGCCCCGATAAGTAAATGGGTCCGGTTCTGGTTCCACCTTGGTTTGGACCTGTAGACCCGAGACCCGACGTATTACCTCAATTTTCAAAAATCTCTCCTAAAAATCATGATTTTTTAATATTATTCTCTACCTAAATCCGGACCCGGATCCAGACCTGTCCCATATATGGTTCTGGTTCTGGTTCCGGAGCCAAGAAACCGGTTCCAAAATGGTTCCGGGTTCAGATCTGGTTCCACCATCTCCTTAACGGTTCTGGTAGTGGACTGAAACCGACCCATTTACAACCCTAAAGCCATACCATACCATACGTGGTGTACTAATGTAAGGAGAAATGTTCTCCAAAGAGCAGACCGCATGTGAAGTCTTATTATTATCTCTATGGGTCTCAATTAGGCCCACCTTTGATCAGCGTGTCCCTTTCATGCTCATTGGCCACATGATCTACCACTTGGCAATCATTTGGCCTCTGCTCCCTGTTGGATTGGATTAAGGAAAAAAAATACCCGCCTAAACACCATTTAACTTACTGTACAAGCCACTTAGCTTGTATAGGAGGAGCATATATTTCATATATACACACACACATACATTCTTAAAAACGCCTCACTTTAAAAATGTTTCCTTTTCCGCCCAACTATTTTTTTTTGTCACGGGGCCCATGTTGGGTCAATTTAGTCTTTTCACATATACTAGCCCCACATGAATAGTCATGAGTCTAAGTTTTACAGTCATCCAACTTTTCTTCGCCATTGGATTGAAATCATAATAACATGATGTCTCTAAACTATTAGATTCTAGAGCGATGGATTAAAAGGTTAGGATGATCTTATTGACTCAAGATTTTGCATATAAGTAGGCCTCGTAAGAATCTTTCCATCCAATGGACTTCCATGATCATCATGTATCCTAGTGGGCCTCAGCTAGGAGGGGCGTTTTCTCCTAAAAAATGGTCCACTAGATTAGATATAACATAATTTCTTCCGGAAATTTTGATCGTGCAAATTGGGATGGAGAAGAACGTAAGGCTTGAGTTGATGGTTAGATGGGAGAAGATGCTGATTTTCTTTATTGAAAAAAAAAATAATTAATGGTGATAATTGCAAAAGCAGGATAGTACCTAGCTTGATTGCAAGATCATTGCTAAGTGCTCTCTGAAACCATATCGAATTTCAAGAATCACCTTGTTCCCATAATTTCACCTAACATTCAATTGAGAATTAATCTCGTTTTATACAATGAAGAGAAACTCTAATAAACAATTATTTAAAATTCAAACTACCTAAAATATCTAACAACCAAACTAATCCTTATTTAAGATACTAATCTCTAATAGTATTTACATACACCATCATCAATGAAAAAAAAAAAAAAAAAGGCCTCATCCCTACTATGTTGTTTATGATATCCGCATACATAAACATAATATAAATGAGAATTTTTAAAAGTGAAACAATTCCTTAATTTTAAAAAAAGTGAAGGGGTCCAGCATGTCTAAAATGGACATCATACATGTTGGGAATGCCTTAGGGCCTAGTTGGTCGCACAGATAAAAAAAGTTTAATACATTGGATTCACACCATAAGTGGTTAAGGTAAATCTCAAAAAAAATTGAGAAGATTAAATCACCTTTCCTTATGAGGAAATAAAATAAAAAGAAAATGAAAATGAATACCTAACCATCACCTTAGTAATTCAATACATAGAAAAGTGAAGGTCCTATCCACATCTCCACCTTATATTATGAATTGATTCTTTAATTATTTGGAGGTTCGACCATATTAAAAAAATTAGGTTTGGAACTTGTTCTAGGTTTTGATTCATAAACGGGTCCAAATATGGAACCCAATTTATGTTTTGATTGATAAACTACTTTGGTTTTGAATGCATATAGGTTCCAAATAATGGACCCGAGACCTTGTCCATTTGCCCATACCTTTCTCATATCTCAGATGCTTTATTTTATTGTTTAATTAATCAATCAAAATACAAAACCTGCTTGTGTTTTATTATTCCTTTGTAGTGTAAATGTTGGATATGGATCACCCCGACTGCTGCTCAGCTGGCAAGGCAAATGATTTCGCATGTCAGGATGCTTGAGTCCAAATCTCTTGTAAAGCGCCAAAAAAAAAAAGAAGAGGTTAGATGTAGCTCAAAATGAACTTAAATTGAAAAATTTTGTTCAATCCTGGATGTAGTAGACCTTATGCATTGTTAGAGATTGATTAATATTTCTATTTTAAGGGAAAAAAAAAAAGAAGAAGTTAGAACCGGTTTTGAAACCGTATCCTGATCTTTTGATCGGAATCAGATCCGGAACCAACAAGCAGGTTTGAGCCGAATCTGAAACCATCATTTTGAAAATGAGTTTGGTTCTGGTCAAATATAGAACCGGCCTAGACTCATCACTACTTTATATTCTTCCTCCCTTACCATATTCATATTCATCCTACACCTCTTTATTGATCCATTGGAAGAGTGGATTTCATGAAGAATTCCAATATATTTTGATACAAACAAAAGGCCTTTCATTAGATGCAACTATTAAAATGTGAAAAATATTCAACAGCTTTACGGATCATAATCAGAGTGAAGTGGATCTGGGACCCATTCACACCAGCATTGTGCAGGGTATTTATGTCTGAAACTGAACATTCTAATATGTTTGAAATTGAACAGTCTAACTACAAAAAAAGACCTGACAAAGACATGTATAAAATTGAGAAAAAAAAAATCATTTTTCATTCACAATCGAATTAAGCCAAAGGGCCCCACCTACTCTAACATGAGCATTTGTGGGGGTCTTTATTTGTGTGAAGTGTCTGAAAGAGACAGGGTCCTTGAACTAAGTATACTGTCATCCTACTTATACACACAAACGCGTATCATTGATATACTTATATGGGCAAAGATTACACCAGTTCGACCACATGATCACAACGTTTGGATACTATTTGTGCCGCCATGTATGTTCTCAGAAAAATAGTCCTTGCTCGTTATGATCAGATGACCCCGGGCCGGAGGCCAAAGCCCCAACGGCTGGGCTGACAAGTAGGGCTGCACATGGACAGTTTGGATCGGTTTAACACTAAAACCAACAACCAAACCGAACTTATCGGTTTTTTAATTGACCGATCCGATCCGACCGATGGAGAGGGCTTAAACCGAACCGAACCGAACCAAACGGTTTGGTTTGGTTCGGTCGGTTAAACCGTTGTTTTTTTATTTTATTTTTTTGAAAATCAAATATTGAAAATTTGAAAATGATGATACCCCGTCCTTTGCATTTATTTTAATGTTTAGTCCAAATATAAAAATCCAACATTCCAAACTAGACTAAAAGCATATAAAAAATAATTCTACTCCAAAAAGAGAGTTTGGACAAAATGCAAGCGTGCAAAAAAAAAAAAAAGGACAATAACAAGCTTGCAGTGAAACATTCATTCCGCATGAGCATGATGCCATTTAGAATTACAATAGAATAATAATTCATTTTAATAAAAGTCGCACACAAACGGAATTTGTATCAGAATCTACTGAATTTTTAAAAATGAAGGCTTCTTAATACAGAGGTTAGGTGAGACCAAAACTAACCATCAAAAGGCTAGACTCTTAAGTTCATGTGAGAATGGAGTTGTAGAATGTAACTTTGAAAGTGGTAAAAAACAAAACCCTAAGGCTAAAATAGTAAAAAAGTAACACTTAAATTACTAAATACGGTCGGTTCGGTTTAAGCGGTTAACCGTGGGCTCAAACCGATAACCGACCGATGTAAGCGGTTTTTATGATTTTCAAACCTTTAACCAAACCATTCTACTATAAACCGATCCGAACCGACCGGTTCGGTCGGTTCGGTTCGGTTTTACGGTGATACCGGATTTTTTGTACAGTCCTACTAACAAGGGATACCCTGGCTCATAAGAAAAACATGATCTAGTAAGATTGAACATAGAGATTCATGTAAGGTCCATTTTGCAAAGATCTAAATTGTTAAAAAGATGTACCCACCCTTCTTCATCTATACAAGTCCATGATTCACTATAATAATTACCATTCACTTTGGACATTTTTGAAAAATGACGTCTGTTATATTACATATTATGTTGGAAAAATGGCTAGAGCTCCCATGATTTTGGTCAACTTTGAGCCAAAATAAAAGTAGGCTCCACTTATCCTTTTATAAGGGACTACATGGGAATGTGATCTACTCCATAAGTAGATTAAGAAATGTATTGCGTTGTTCTAACATATTGAGGAGTGAATGAGAAATTGTCTCCTAAGTACCACTACTTGAACATGGTAACACATGAAAATAAAAGAAAGTGGTGAGCTTGCATCCCACATTGCTTGGGAGCAAAACATTCTTTGGATATAAATATGTTCGCCTCGGCATTATCCCACTTTTGTGGAGGAAGAGGACCTAGACAGAATTGGGCTTAATACCACGCGTGAGCCCACGACCCATTTATAGTTTTTGGAGAAATATGGGGTGTGTCCGAAGTTGCCTATGTGCGAATTCAATCATTGAATCCTAAACACTAGCTTTGATCAACTCACTTATGCGGATTTCCGAATTACATAACTTTAACAACAATATTCTATTTTTTGCCTTAAAATTGTAAGTGGATTTACATTTCAAGATTTTATTCTGTATTGCCTTTGTTCTGATTTTCTATAATGCAAAATTGTTTCATAAATACTGAACTAATTCTGTATGTACTCATACTAACATGATTAAATCATGTTTTCATAACAAAAAAATAATTTTCTATAAAACTGAGACCACGTAACATTCCAAGCTGTCAAATTCAAACCCCAACCCCCCAACCCACGCATGATCAAAGTTATTAAGTGTAGGGCTGGAAGTTGGACCGGATATGTATGAAAATATAGCTAAATTGTGTTTTTTCAATCTAAAGGTGAATGTCACTCCCAATGGACCCAAAAGTCATACATTTATAAAGGAGGAAACTATGCATCTAATGCACAGTCAGGATTCCAACCGTGGGCATCCTTGTCCATATATAATAAAATTTTAAGTGAATCTTAAGTACTTAGTGTTATATTTACATTTTTTTATGTAATTGAATGGTTCATGTAGAAAAAAGCTTTTGCCTAGGCGGGCCACCAAGAACATTTTGGACCCTTAAAATACCGGCTCAATCTAGATGCATGACAATCACATAAATTGCAATATTAGAAATCCTTGTGTTTGCTATGTCAGGAAGCAAGGGCACATTTTCAATTTTTTTTTTTCTTTTTTTTAAGAAACTTTGTATAGAATCACACCATATGCATAATTTTCACATTGAAGAGTCTCCCGTGGGGGTATTGTAAGATTTTCAATCCGGGCCGCTCCCAATAGGAAATCCAAACCCTTATCCTACAAACTTTGCTTAGTGCTGAGAAAGTATTAAATGCATATACACAGTTTTTGAATCAAATGACCACTTTATGCATTCTTCCTGAAAGAGGCAGAACCAGATTCCAACCCATTGCCAGCATTTCCTACGAAGAAAACAAGGAATCAAGAACAGAATGTAAAGGTGAATAGACAGAGAGGACAAGAAAAAGTAGAGGATCAATAAACAGGAAAAGAAGTGAAGGCCAAAGAAAGTGGTCACTCATAAATACGCAGAGTAGCTGATACAGTCAAAACAAGGTGAATAGAACGTAGAGGACCAATAATTCAACTCAACTGGACTCCCCATTTAAAAATGTGTGTCCTGGGATCTGGCATTTGCCCAGACAACAAAGCAAGGAAGTACAGACTCAGCCTTCCAGAAGAGCAAGCAAGAATACAGTAGACTATTGCTACACAGGTTGAGATGCTGGGAAAGACCAGTGCTCTCTTCCTATGTTTCCTTCTTTCCACTCTTCTTCCCTTGTGCAGATCTTCTGAGGAAGTAGGTATACTCCTCTGTCTCCTCAGTCCTCACCCAACTCTCAATAGCAAGACCTTTCCCACACACTCTCTTTGCAATCTTTGGCAGAGATCTAGTTCCCCACATTTCATTGTATTGCAGTTCAGAGCATTCAAGAGTGCTTAGCTTAGATGGTCAGACTGGGTTGTTGGCCTTCTTTTTTTTATTACACGTTTGATAAGTTTTTATGGGTCCTCTGGCAATTCCTTTGTTCCTATAGAAACCATGTGTACAACTTGGGTTGGGTCTACATTGGGACTTGTTAATGTTTTTCTGCATGATTTGTGAAATGGGCTTCTTATTTCAACTCATAACAGCTGAAATGGGTAACTCAGATGATTTTATCTTAGGAATGTGTAGACTGCAATCTGATGAATCCCCTCCAACTGTTTTTACTTGTGTTTCTATTATGTTTTTCCTTTGACTGCAGCTATTTATCACCAAGAGTTTTATACTAACTCTACGGGCACGTTTGTGTACACACCCTTTCCGCGGAAAGTGGAAATTATCACGTCAGCAAATTCCATAGAAATGAAAACCTTAGAAAAGGATTTCCGTAGAATTTAGAAATTCATGTTTGATGCAAAAAGAGTTTTCTCATTGAATTGGTGCAGATGTTGTTTGGTGCGGCTGTGGATTCCTTATAGAAAATCAAAATTTCTTATTTGGTGATATAATTTTTTGAAGAAAATAACATAACATGTATATTATTTATTTAACATTAAATAATAATTTATATAAAGAAATAAAAAATGAAAGAGTTATAAGGTTTTTGAGTTGAAATGGACACGAGTGAGGAAAAGAGGGAGAAGTTTTCCGAGGAAAACCATTTCCCATACCCCCATGGGAAACCCATTTTCACAATTATTAAGGAAAATGCTGACGAGACACGAAAATATTTCCGCGGAATTGTTTCGCACCAAACACCGGAAAAATGAATTTTCCGCGGAAAACCGTAAACTTTTCTGCGGAAAAGTGTTACACAAACATGCCCACGTGATTCTCAAATGGGTTTGGAAATCCACACACACCAAAAAATGATTTTTTGGCAAAAAACAAAACCAAAAATTAATTACATTCCCAAAACTGCCCATTGCCTTTCCTCTGTCATGGTACTGCCATCTAAGTCGCTGTCCATAATATGTATGCAAAAGATGTAAAGATTCTTGTTTACTTTCCATTTTGTTCTATTGCAGACTACTCACTTCCTAAAGGGGTTTCTTGATTTTACACATTCTAACCTGGCTCCTCCTTTTAGATTTTCTTGATTATATGTCATAGCATTTTGTTGAAAACCAATGTGTAGTTTGTTCTATTCTTTTAACCTTATTTCTTTTCTTGTTATTGCTGAAATGGGTCTACATCATTGCTTCAAATGATGATGGTAAAAAGATGATGAGCATGAGTTTGACTATCTAAGGGAGAGTGGCAGAGGACCAGAGTACTGGGGGAAGATAAATCCAGAGTGGAGTGCTTGTGATCATGGAGAAATGCAATCTCCTATTGATCTTCTCCACAAGAGAGTGGAAGTTTTGCCTAATTTGGGCAGATTGAGAAGGAAATACAAAGCAACAGAGGCTGCTGTGATAAATAGGGGACATGATATTATGGTAAAGTTCTCCTTCATTTGTTTGTTCCTTTCTTCTTCTTGGCTTCATCCTACATTTTCCTATCTAGGGCTAGAATCAGATGCATGTCCAGATCCAGGTCCAATGTCCATGTCCAAGTCTGGTCCCAGTCCTGGGATGCCTACTTATGGATCTGATTGGGTAGGATCTGGGTCGGGGCCTTGGGTTGTAACCTAAATGACTAAAATGTTATAAATTACCATTATTAGGATCCAATTCATGCCCACCATTATAGTGTTTTCTCCATTGGCTATTGGGCCCTGGACCTGACCTTGATCTATTAGGTGACTTGGTAATTTTTGGGTTGGGTTCAATGCACACTACACACTCAAATCTGACTCAGCCCATTTGCAGCCCTGCCATGAACCCAAAGAACTTTAAATTGTCTTAAATCTACTTCTTTTGAATGATTTCAATTGCAAGAATGGGAGATTTGTTCTTGGATGAATTTCAAGGACTCCAATTTCTCGCCTTGGAATTAGTGGAATTGGTGATTTTTTGTCAGCTAAATTGTCTCCTTGAAATTTTGTTGAATACCAGCAGCAAAATAAAACTTGGGTCCTATGTGAAATACATTGAATTGGTCGTGTAGTTTTTTGAAGGAAAATGTAGCTTTGGAAGGGCATTTTCTTGTCTGAATACATATAGCTTGCATCTCAAGACTAAAAGTACTGAATTGTAAAACTATTAGTGAGTTTCAGGAAGCAAGGGTATAACAGTAGCTGGGCGTAAATCAGCAGTACCAACTTAAACGGCAAGAATATGCATGTTAATGATTACAGTATTTAGTTGTATTTCTTTCCAAATATTCTTCAAAAGTAGTAGCTTTATCACATTTTTAGTAGAAATAAGAACATTTATCAAAACCTACCACTGTACCAACTATGTTGGGGTTGGCTATATGAATTTTGTTTTCCCATTTTAGTCTTTCTTGAGCCAAATCCTTGGAAAGGTTTCACGGCTTCATATCTATCCTTACTACATCCCCATCCACTTCGGCCTATCCCTTTAATGCCCAACAAATACCGAAGAGTCTCCTAGTCAGCCAGCATCTGAAATTGAAACCATTGAAAACTCCCTTACTTTTCAAATTTCTTGATTTTACAGTTTACAGTAAACTGGTTCACTAGCGAGTTGTAAGGCTAAGGTATCTTGCATGATTTTATCATACTTTAATAGTTGGGTTGACTTGACTGAACTGAGTTTAATGGATTCAATCAGATTTTGATTGACTCAGTCAAAAACTGTGAAGTTATGACTTCATTATGACCGAGTTGACATTTTAATTAATAGATAAACCGTTTTGACCTGATGGAGTACTTTCTTCTTGTTTCTAATTTCTGTTTACATTACAACAACTCAGTTAGAGTAATTGAGTCAACTTGGCTGGTGAACTTTTGAGTCAAGCTGGGTATTAGAGGTACTGACTAATGGTTTGAGAACTATTTTCAACTTTTTTCATGACTTTCAAGAGCACTGTTTTATAAGTTAGTGAATCTCAAGCAGGTGATCTTGAGCATAATTTCAGGATGAATAGGTTTTTCCCATCATTCTCTTTTAACCATATCTGTTTCCTTATATGGATCTGTTTTTCAGCTGAAATGGAAAGAGGATCCAGGTTACATCGTCATAAATGGGACGAAATTCAATCTGAAGCAGTGCCATTGGCATTCACCTTCTGAACACACATTCAATGGTTCAAGGTCTTTTTTGCTCCTTTTTTTTTTTTTTTTTCCAACCAGTTGAAGTGAAATGCTGACTTTATTCATTAATTTGATGCAAATGTTCTTTATTTTTTTCCTCTGCCTTTCATTCATTTATGTAGCTTCAGTGTCAAATGGTTTAATTAAATTTTATGTGATGACCTTTCTTTTCATGTATTCTTATATAGATATATGTTAGAGTTACACATAGTTCATATAAGCGTTACTGGAAAGATTGCAGCAGTTGGGATCACCTATAAATATGGAAGACCTGATCCATTCCTTGCAAAGGTGGGCATTATTAGTCATCCTTTGATATATTGATACAGTTAAACATGCATGTACCTGTACATACCTACATAAACTTGTGTTATTAATGTGCTCAAAAACATATAAATGCATATGTATATGAAATTATACTTCCTGCTGGGAATTGCAGGGCTGCCTTTGTGGATAGAGCGCCTGCTCCCACAGCTCCACCCAAGGATCCATTGTTGGGTGGGCAGGTTTACTTATCACTCCCTGGCCACTAGGCCAACTGGCAAACAAAAGAAAAGAAAAAATTTCTTGTCATGAATTGAGTAACGAAACATGCATAAACATGAGTAGATGGACAGATGGATACACTTTGCTAGTAGGTGGAGAAAAATCAGCATTATTCACTTGTCTCATGTTTGGTGTATCTGGATTCTGGAACAAAGTAGATGGAGCCAATAATTATTTTAAATGGAGAGAAAGTGATTAGGAGAAATGGGCTCTTTTTCTCTAGGCTGAGAGGAGAGAGACCCAAATCTCCTCTTTAACAAGTAAAGTTTGTCAAAGTAGGACCCATTTTCTTCTCTAGAAGATCCAAATATAAGTATTGTTAGTCCGAGTACATGCAGTAATATTTCAGAATTCAGAAAACAGTTTCTCACAAACAACAGTAAAACAGAACTACAGAATGTAAATTTATGAATGAAAATCACTTACTGTTTGTAGGCAGAAAAACAGAACTCTGTTGTTGAAGTAATTAATCATAGGAATCCGCAGAAGAAGATTGATCAAGGCTAGTGTAAAAACACTATGTCCTTAAGACAAATTCGCCCCCGCAATGGTGCTTATGAGCTTCTACAGCGATTGCCTCCCAGGATACAATGATCGGGCTCACAACAGTTGCAGCACTACAAACTGTGTGACAGACGAACCAAAAGTGTAGCAGACTCTCTCTATAGATGATGACTCGAAAATGCAATGCAGCAACAGTGATTGAATGAGCAAAAATCATGGACAAGATGCATATAAATAGCTTGTAACAGGTCTCTTCATGGTGGGGTTGCATCTGTTTAGAACAGTGACTGTTCAGATGAACAGATGCACACCTTCTTTGGACACACCTCTTGGGACTAGGGACACACCCTTTCATATACGAAAGGGCACACAGCTCTTGGGACACACCCCATTTGAAAAAGGAAAATTTTATTAAATAAAACTTCTCCAAAACATTATAAATGGGTAGTGGGCCTAGCCATGCCCAACTCGCGCCCAAGCCCAAGCCCAGACCCGGTGCGGGGCGGGGCGGCGCGCGCGCGTGTGTGGTGGTGACCCTACCTTGATCTAAGTCCTTCTTCCCCCACAAAAGTAGGGTGCCCCTTGGGGCTCATCTTATACTACCAAGGTAAGTATATTTATACCCAAGGAATATTTTGCTCCCAAGCAATGTGGGAAGCAAGTTCACCACTTCCTTTTGTTTTCATGTTTAACATGTTCAAGTAGTGGTGGTTAGGAGGCAATTTCTCATTCACTCCTATGGATTAGAGCAACTCAATACATGTCCATAATCTACTCATGGAGTAGATTACATTCTCATGTATTCCCACCCAAAAGGATAAGTGGGTCCCACTTAGTTTTTGGCTCAAAGTTGACAAAAAACTAGTGTAGCTTTTAGCCATTTTTCCAACAATCCCCCACATGAATGAAATTGACCGAAAGCAATGAAATGATATACAGACACACAGAGAGAGTACAATTTGAAATTTTCTGTATAAAGAGAGGTAGCTTGTGGCATTGAACCTTCCCTTGTGAAGTACTATCGGATTTACTGGTTGAACAGTGAACATGATGTCTTGAACTATTCAGCCTTTTGCGTAAACCGAGACAATAGAGTTCACACAGAATCTTTCCGGACACAGTTGGTTCTCATGATTGTGTTCATTTTGGCCCTGAACAATGCCTGGTTTCATGAGTGTTTTAGAGAATTTAGCCTTATTATTCTCATAGAATCGGCCCAGTTCACACTCACATAGGTGATTCTTATTAAGAGTATCCTACTATACCCCATCTGATTAGTCAAGATATAAGAATCATTAAAAGCGTTGCTTATCCTAATTTCCACTGTAGGTATCACTGTTAATATCATAGGAATGAGCAGGAGATTTTATCTCCATAGTGATTTCGTTAAGTCACACACAATTTAGCTGTCCCTTTGAACCTAGATCTTGTGATCTCCAGTCAACTAGGTAGGGTTTCCATTATGGCAACTTTTCATGTATAGGCTGTAAAACCATTCCCCTTGATGAACGATTTACTTGCTCTCTCGCTAATCCTTTGGTTAAAGGATCCGCAATGTTATCTTTGGACTTTATGTACTCAATTGTCATAATGCCATTAGAGAGCAGTTGTCTCACAGAATTATGCCTTCGACGAATATGTCGAGACTTACCGTTATATATTGTACTATGTGCCCTTCCAATTGCTGATTGACTATCGCTATGAATGCAGATAGGAGACACAGGTTTTGACCACATTGGAATATCTTCGAGGAATTGACGAAGCCACTCAGTTTTTTCGCCAGCTTTATCTAATGCAATAAACTCAGATTCCATAGTGGATCTAGCAATGCATGTTTGTTTAGAAGATTTCCATGATACCGCTGCACCACCAAGTGTAAATAGATATCCACTTGTGGATTTTGAATCTTTGAAATCTGATATCCAGTTGGCACCACAATAACCCTCAAGTACAGCTGGATATTTAGAGTAATGCAAACCATAGTTTTGGGTGTATTTTAAATATCTTAGAACCCGAACTAAGGCTTTCCAATGGTCTGATCCAGGGTTACTTGTGTATCTACTCAATTTACTAACAGCATATGCAATGTCAGGACGAGTCCAATTCATCACATACATTAGGCTGCCAATTATTTGTGCATATTCTTGTTGTGATATGCCTTTTCCATTATTCTTGGATAAATGAATACTAATATCTACAGGTGTCCTTGCTGGATTGCTATTATCTTGATTATATTTTTTGAGTATTTTCTCAATATAGTGTGATTGAGATAATATCAATCCATCTGATGTTTTAGAGATTTTTATCCCGAGTATGACATCTGCAACACCTAAATCTTTCATGTCAAACTTATTGTTTAACATTCTCTTGGTAGATAGAATGATATCAGCATTACTACCCATAATGACCAAATCATCAACATATAAACAAATAATGACACAACCATTGTTAGTCTTCTTGACATATACACATTTGTCACATTCATTGATTTTAAACCCATTTGACATCATCAAGCTGTCAAATTTCTCATGCCACTGGTTTGGTGCTTGTTTTGATTCATATAGAGATTTGACAAGCAGACAAACTTTCTTAGTTTGACCTGGAACATTAAACCCTTCTGTTTGTTCCATATATATCTCCTCGTCTAATTCACCATTGAGAAAAGCTGTCTTTACATCCATTTGATGTATCTCGAGATTATATATAGCAGCAATTGCTATTAACATTCGAATGGATGTTATTCTCGTCACTGGTGAATAAGTATCGAAATAGTCCAAACCTTTTTTTTGTCTGTACCCTTTAACAACAAGCCTGGCCTTGTACTTATCGATTGAGCCATCTGCTTTCATCTTTCTCTTAAATATCCACTTGCATCCAAGAGTTTTGCAACCTTGTGGGAGATCTACAAGTTCCCATGTATGGTTTTGCAAAATGGATTCAATTTCACTATTTATTGCCTCTTTCCAGTATGGTGCCTCAGGACTGGACACTACTTCTTTAAAGCTTTGAGGCGCATCTTCCAACAGAAATGTTAGAAAATCTGAACCAAACGTTTTTATGTTCTAGCCTCTTACTCCGTCTAGGTTCATCAATCTCTTGTTGGTTTTGATTACTGCTACCAGCAGTGTCATGAGTTCTTTTAGGAGAACTCGTTTCCTGCGATGGTTTGTAAGGAAATACATGTTTAAAGAACGATGCATTCCTTGACTCAATAATAGTGTTAGGATGCATATCGGGAGTTTCAGACTTGTGAATTAGAAACCGATACGCACTGCTATTATGAGCATACCCAATGAATACACAGTCTACTGTTTTTTGTCCTATTTTCACCTTTTTAGGTGTAGGAACCGCCACTTTAGCCAAACACCCCCACACTTTTAAATATTTGTAAGTAGGCATTCTGCCTTTCCACAATCCATAGGGGGATTTATTGGTTTTCTTTTGAGGTATTCGGTTAAGAATATAATTTGCAGAGAGGATATCATCCCCCCACAAATTCTGAGGTAATCCGGAACTGATTAACATAGCATTCATCATTTCTTTTAAAGTTCTGTTTTTCCTTGCAGCAACACCATTTTGCTGAGGTGAATAAGGAGCAGTAGTTTGGTGTATAATACCATGCTGTGAACAGAATTCACCAAAAGGTGATTCGTATTCACCCCCTCTATCGCTTCTTATCACCTTAATTTTCTTATCAAGTTGATTCTCAGCCTCATTCTTGTAATGTTGGAACATTTCCAATGCCTCATCTTTACTTCTCAGTAAGTAAACATAACAGTATCTTGTGCAGTCATCAATGAATGTAAGAAAATATTTCTTACCACCTTTAGTTTGAACAAACTTTAGGTCACAAATATCAGAGTGGATTAATTGAAGAGGTTTAGAAGTTCTTTCAATAGATTGAAAGGAAGTTCTAGTGAGTTTAGCTTCTACACATGTTTTACATTTGATATTTGAGTCAAAACTACATTTAGGCAAACATTCTATGTTTACTAATCTACGCAGTGCATCATAATTAACATGGCCTAATCTATCATGCCACACATTAGAAGACTCAAGCATATAAACAGAAGACTTATTCTTATTATGAACAATAGTCATGGCATTCATCTTAAAGAGCCCATCGCTCATATACCCTTTTCCCACGTACATCCCATATTTAGTGAGTACAAACTTATCCGACTTAAAAACAAGTTTGAAACCCTTCTTACTCAGTAGTGAGTCTGATATCATATTCTTACGAATATCAGGTACATGCAGCACATTGTTGAGGGTGAGTTCTTTTCCAGAAGTCATCTTCAATACCATCTGTCTTTGACCTCCAACCTTAGATGTAGCAGAGTTTCCCATGAAGAGTTGTTCTCTGGTTGATGCTTGATAAGTGGAGAACATCTCTTTAATAGAGCAAACATGTCGAGTGGCCCCTGTGTCCACCCACCATTCTCTGGTGTTACCAACCAGATTGACTTCTGAGACCACAGCAGAAAGATTGATGTCTGAAACATCAGTGGAGAGAGTGTCTAATTCTGTCATGTTGGCTTGCGCGAGTTTCTTACTTGTATTGCCTTGGTCCTTGCGCCTACGACAGTCCTTAGCACGGTGGCCTGGTTTGTCGCACACATAGCATTTCCCTTTGAACTTCTTGTTGTCATTGAGACCTTGTTTTGGACCGTTGGGATTGTTCTTCCTCTTCTTGGGATTCTGCCCATGTTCCACCACATTTGCCTTAGTTTCAGTGAAGGTTTTTCCTACTTTCTTTTCAGAAACACGATTGTCTTCCTCTCTATCCTCAATCTTACTATCAGGTCTTTAAGTTTCATCTCCTTTCGTTTACGCTTGAGGTAGTTCTTAAAATCCTTCCAAAGTGGTGGCAATTTTTCAATGATTGCTGCCACTTGGAAAGACTCACTAAGAGACATTCCTTCTGCATGAATTTCATGGAGGATTACTTGAAGTTCCTGAACTTGATTGATAACTGCTTTGGAATCGATCATCTTGTAGTCAAGAAATATGCCAACAACGAATTTCTTCATTCCGGCATCTTCAGTCTTGTACTTTTTATCAAGTGAATCCCATAATTCCTTAGCAGTCTTCAATGAACAGTACACATTATATAATGTGTTGTCTAGTCCATTGATAATGTAATTTCGACAGAGGAAGTCAGCATGCTTCCAGGCTTCTACAGTAGCAACTACTTGCTTGTCTGTCTCGTAATCTATTAGAGCAGGAGACTCTTCATGGAGGAACCTAGCCAAGTTTAGGGTAGTGAGATAAAACAACATTTTCTGCTGCCATCTCTTGAACTCAGTACCATTGAACTTTTTAGGTTTCTCCCCATGGTTCACCATAACAGGGGTAGGGGTAGTGACTGGAGTATTCTTCTCAATACTCATGTCTGTTTTAACAAACCAGAAATGACTTAATAAAACACAGAGTATATACTGCAGAATTAAAATAACAGTACTGTAAACAGTAACTCAGAATATATGATAACCAGTAACTGGTTACTGTATACTGAGGCAAACAGATAGTAAAGAACAGAACACACTGAAGTTCTGTAAGTAGATATAAAAGACAGAGATAAACTCAGTTTTACAATACTGGTTTCAGAATAAGAAGAAAAGGAAACCAGTAGTGAAACTGATATAACCTGAAACCAGAGAATATTGAAATAAAACTGAATATAGAGTGTACTCAGAAAGAAAGAACTTTTCTTAAGATTGTTAGTCCGAGTACATGCAGTAGTATTTTAGAATTCAGGAAACAGTTCCTCACCCTTTCATATACGAAAGGGCACACACCTCTTGGGACACACCACATTTAAAAAAGGAAAATTTTATTAAATAAAATTTCTCCAAAAAATTATAAATGGGTAGTGGGCCGAGCTAGGCCCAACCCGCGCCCGTGCCTCGGCCCGGGGCGGCACGCGCGTGTGGTGGTGACCCTACTTTGATCTAAGTCCTCCATCCCCCACAAAAGTTGGGTGCCCATTGGGGACCATCTTATACTACCAAGGTAAGTATATTTATACCCAATGAATGTTTTGCTCCCAAGCAATGTGGGCAGCAAGTTCACCACTTCCTTTTGTTTCCATGTTTAATATGTTCAAGTAGTGGTGGTTAGGAGGCAATTTTTCATTCACTCCTAAATGGATTAGAGCAACTCAATACATGTCCATAATCTACTCATGGAGTAGATTACATTCCCATGTATTCCCACCCAAAAGGATAAGTGGGTCCCACTTAGTTTTTGGCTCAAAATTGACAAAAAACTAGTGTAGCTCTTAGCCATTTTCCAACAAGTATTGCCTTTTATCTAGAATAAAGGCAGTGCTCCTTCCTATTATTCGCTTTGCAGAGAAAGAAAAGATGACGTGTACAGGGATAGAAAAATAGAAAAGTGTTGGGCCTAGATCACCAAACAATGGGCTCCACATGTATGGAACTGTATTTTGAAGCTTTTGTCTGATGCAAGCTGCTGTTGTTTTTGTCGTTGTTATTGTTGTTGTTGGTGCTTCTGCTGTTGCTGCACTGCTAATATGCATAGTATTGGTGTTGCATTCATTAATATTATTGGACAACGAATAATAAGTTCATGGAACTTTTGTTGGCATTTCAACATATTCAATGAAGTGTTTGTTGTTCAACAATATATGATATCTTAAAATGAGTGATCACGCACAACTGGGTCTGTTAAAAACCATACAGACATTTTGTCCATGTTTTACCAGCAAATTAACAAGATCCTTTTAGAAGCAAGTTCTCTCTCAATTAGTAACAAAGAAATCATTTTGATATAAGTAGGGTATAGCTGTGGGTTGGGTTTGCTAGAGGTCATTGTGAATCCATGCCCTAACTCAACTTGCACCTGCCCCTACCTATGATGCACGGATACTTCAAAATGGGTAACGTATCATGTCATATCGTATCCGATACCTTAGTTTTTATGTGTAAAATTCGTGTCCCTACCGTGTCCATCACATGTTCTTGCCATATACATGCCGTATCTGAGCATCATAGGCCCCAACTCATACCCAACCTAGCACATCAGGTATATATGACATTAAACCCACCCATGATAGTTTCGGTTTGTCTGAGTTGGGGGCTGGCTGGGTGGACATTTGAACATTTCAAATATATATATGAATCTTCTATTAAATGATATTTCAATTAATAATATATCTGTAAATGGGTCGTGCAGAGGTAAAATGGCTCGGGTCACGAAAGGTCCAAAACAGAATCCAGCTCAAGTTTGAATCCATAAATCTTACCCACCTCAATCCACCATAACCACTACCTAACCTTCCCCAGTAAGAGCAGATCAAGGCAGCTTACCTGTTTAACTGACCCATTGCTACCCTATATTAGACTAGATGATTAAATGGTAGAACATTTTTACCAGACCATTTAGCATAATTCCCCCATCCTGTCATTGATTGGCATGTCATGGTCTATGATGCCCAGATACGGCATGGATATGGCAGGGACACGCCATGGATACAGTAGGGATATGGATTTTACACATGAAAGTGAAGTATCAAATATGATACAACACGATAAGTATCTGGGTATCATAGGTCTTGGTCCCAAATTGATAAAAAGAAAGGCTTGAGTTGAACATGTAAGAAACACACAAAAACTTGTTAGACGAAAATTAGAGTTTACTTTGAACAGAAGTAGCACCTGCTCCACATTGAAAGAAAAAGATTCTAGATGATGATGAATCTTGATAATTTTTTATAGAGGAATGATCATATATGCCACCAACAATAGACTGTCCTGTGCTCAAATACTATTCTGATTTTAGTGAAATTCAGGGTAATCATAACTTTTTCTCAATGTCAGTCCAAATTTGAATCACTTCGGTTGGATGAAATCTATTGGGTTGATGTCATGTTCTTCACATGATCCCATATTTTTTTCTTGGGGCGAAGATGTTCACTTCAATCTAAGGGTGAATACCAAATAAATTTGATTGAAACTCAGGCAAATCACTGTTCATGGGATATGACAATATGAATGATATAGAACCTATTTATTCTTAGTGATCATCTTATCATCATGCATTAATGATCCATCTGATATACTCAATATCGCTGAATGCTTTCTCATATATCCTGTTTTTGTATGTTCTTGAGTGTGTATCGGCTTATTAATATGTTTCTAGCTTATTTTGCAGCTTCTCCCTCACATCAGGGTCAATGAGACAGCTGAAGTAGAAGTGGGTATAATTAATCCAAAAGATATAAAAATTGGGTCCCGAAAATATTTCAGATATATGGGCTCTCTTACCATTCCCCCATGCACAGAAGGTGTAATCTGGACAATAGTCAAGAAGGTGAGTGTATAAACCTTTCTCAGGGTTGTCAGTGGGACAGGCCCAGACCTATAGAAGTCTTTGAGTTTTCTCATACAGCCTGGCCTAATCAATTCCAAATCTGAATCCAAACAAATCTATGTCAAGCCTGTTGATTGGTCTACATGTTGGTGCCTCTATTATTTCCTTCTTTCCAATATTTATGTGCTCCAAGCCTTCAGAGTTGACCATGAGACTTTTGCTATCCCTGTTGATGCATTAAATACTCATCTGTTTTTGTAGGTGAGAACTGTTTCAAGAGAGCAGGTGAGAGCATTAAGGGAAGCTGTTGATGATGTACGCACTTTTTTCTCTCTTTCTTTCTTGTTTCTTTTGTTTTCTCTTATGAAGAGGGTATTTTATCCTGCTCACAATCCTGGATACGGATGCCCGTGTTTTCACGATCTGAGCCATGAAACTCAAGGGGTCTAAGGTGCAACTCTCATGCGACTTGGTCGAGTTGACTCGACTCAATGGGGACCAAGTTACCCCCAAGTTTGATTTCTTAAAATCTTGCCTTGAAAGCAAATCCAAATAGGAGACGAGGTTTCCCTTTAGGCAATTGATTCTCCTTCCTACTTTCTTCTCATGTCAATGACTTATGAGAACAAAGAGAGAAGACATGCAAGGAAATCAAGAAATTAACCTAGACCATATATCTCAGTAGGACCACTCAGACCTATTTCTCCCTATTACTACTAGAGCACATTCTTTCTTAACCATATATGCTCAAAAGAGTTCAGTGGCCTTCCATCCAAAAACCCACTGCCTTTGTATAGATTTTTCAGCAAGATATTCTGCAATATTTTTCTTGAGTCTGCAGCAGTTTTTCAGCTGCCGTGCCTGCATCTTCATCAACTGGTCTCAATCTGTCTTTAGGTTTGTTCGGACCGCTGCCCAGCTTTGCTTTCCCTTGAAGCATCCCAAAAAGTGGTCATTTTTAACGGTCATACTTTTCCCCTGCATCTAGTTATGCACGTGTTGACCATTGACAGCAAATAATTTAGATTTCAAAGGAGTAGTTCTAAGGCTTTACGCAGAGGTCATGGTGTGATCTCAGAAAACACCACCTATTCCACTAGCATTGCGACCTTTTCCTGAACTTTCCATCTTTAAGTTTGAGTTGTTTGCTGTGGGATCAATAAGTTTGCCACTTCTTCACCTCCATGGAATTTTCATGAGGTCAGTATAATTGTGTCAGAGTCACCTTCCATCACCATCGTCAACATCGAAGTCTTATCCCAAAAAACACGAACATAAGACCAACATATGCCGGAGCCAATATAAGGAGTTGTCTCCTGAATTTTAGATTTACAGGAAGGCCTTCTAACTAATGAAATAGTATCAACATCTTCAAAATTAAAGCAATATTTAGATACATATCATTCACCAGATTCTATTGCTTCTGCAAACCAAGAGACACTCCCTTTTCTCTGCAGCAGTTGTTGTTTCATCCAAATTGAGGGCCACGTTATATGGTTGGAGCGTTGGCCGAAACTTATTATTGTTGGAGCCTTGGCCGAAAATCACAATCTTACAGATACCATTATTATTATTTATGGTCATGGCTTAAAAGTCTGGAAATGTAAGTACTGCGTATGAATATATATACAATTTGGGTAAATGGGCCCCGAAGTTCTTTATATCCAACTAATGATGTGTCCCTCCATGGATGACAGAGAGTGCTAATGCACTACTTGATCTCTAGTAAATAGACAGCTAGGGCCATTTGGAAACTCTAGTCTAATTAATAAGAGCTAATTAGATTGTCTAAAATAAAAGCTCTAATTTTCAAGTCCTAATTTACAATTAGTATGTTTGGTAAAATTATATAAAAAAAAACTCTTATTTCAGGGGGTGATTGGGTCCCACCTTTAGAAATTGTGGTAATTGGGGCCCATCTTTTAAAAATTATAATGTAAAACCCACCATTTGCACCATTTTGAGAATTTCTTGAGGTTATTTTCATCCAAAACATTTGTAAAACTACCATCCGCTATGGCTAAAAAAGCTCTATAAAAAAACAGCTCCCCTAAGCTTATAATTTTAGGGGCAAAAACTCTAATTTGTAAATAAGCTTTAAAAAAAGAAATATGATTAAAGGTTTTCCGAATGCTCTAATATGAAAGCAAGCTCTAAATTATAAACTAAGAGCTTATTTTTAGAGTTACCAAACTCACCCTTTGTTAATCTTGTTTTGTGTCTACATATGACTGTTGCTCTCTTCAATTTGTGTTTTTTGCAGGGCTGCGAAGAAAATGCCAGACCCATTCAACCCAAAGAGGACAGACCAGTTTGGTTTTATACTCCAACTGGAATACTAGCTTCTTGATTAGGTCAAAAGAAGCACTATGCATGCACAAGTAGGTATTATGCCTACATGTCATCCAGAGGCTGTATAGTAGGCCACATATCTACGAGGGTTTTGTATTACAAAATAAGGACATGCCATGATTGGAGGTGGAATGGCAACCTCATGGATTTTGAAATTTGAATATGACTACTTCCTTAAATACAAATAGTTAATCTCTTGTTCTGATTCAGAATTGTTGATTGATTGATGATTTGGGTGCCATTGATGCCCACCTGGAATCTATTTTCATGGGATGGGTAAACCCTACACCTTGTAGGGTTGGTTGGTAGAGAGAGCATAACCAACAGTACTCTAAACCCTGAAGCTTCAGGTCTAATCTAAAATCATAACAGGAAGTTCAGCAGCTGTTACATTTCCAGAACAAAATACAACACATGAGGAGCATAATGCAAGAAAGGCACATGATTAAATAGTTTGTTTGGTGTCGTGCTTGGCCCCACTTTTTTTTTTGTATTACCACCATAGGTTCAAGGGTAATGATAATCAACTTGGCAAAAAACCAATGTGTGGCCCCTGTTTTTTGTATTACCAGCATAGGCTGTATCAGCTTGGCAAGAAACCAATGCACCACCTATATGGCCATGTTTGCGGGGGACTGGAGGTATAGCTGTATATTGGCCAATAGGTGTGATTTCATTCTCAGGTGAAAATTTATCAGCCCAGACCAGTGAGTGTGATTTCTGGTGTACAAGTGTTACAGAAGCAAATCAGGTATCATTTGGATTTTCTAGTTCAGTTTTCTGGCTAGCCATACAAATACTGAAAACTTGGGTTATTTGTGATTGAATGGCCAGAATTATCCTTAGCCATCCAAATTGAGATCCACTTGATACAAGGTTTTCATCATCATACCACACGTCCAAACGTTTGGACCATATTAGAAATAAACCGTAAAGGCTTCTCTCGAATCCAATTTGCATCCTTGGAACTCAGTAGCCCAGCACCAGATTTACCTGTAAATCTAATTACATGCAATTCCAATTACTTTTTATTGGTAATGGCTATTGAATCCTTATTAAATCATCAGGAACTCAGTTGCCCTACACTCAGATAATACCTATAACTCTTTACCTGTCACATAGATCTTAGGTCATCCAAATACAGACATGTTTCTGAAGAGTCAAATGGTCCCATAAATATTTAAATCTTTCTTGTCAAAGACGCATAGTATTTTAGCTGGCTAGTTGAATTCCTGGGAAGCATGAACCAAGGATTTCTCTGTCAGCAAAACTGCCAAACAAAAATTTTAGAGAGAAGCAAAGGCAAGACTGCAGAGAATAGCCTCAAGTGAAGCTGGGGCAAAAAAAAACAAAACACATTCTATTGAAGATGAAAAATACAAAAACAAACATTCATGTCACGGCCAAGACAGACACAGAGAATGCAGCACATGTTTACATATTCCATTTACAGGATGGAAGGGAAAAGAGCCATTATAATATTATCCTGCTATGAGGAAGGGCAAAATTGTTAACATGAAAGCCTCATAGATGAAAGTTGCAGAACCACAGTACGTTGTATCTTTTTCCTGAAGTTTTCCGTGAGTCCCTGTAGTGGCCAAAAAATCGAATTAAATGTAAATAGATTTATACTTTATGCATGGGAGTTATTTTATATGACAGCCAGTCCCAAATGGATGAGAATGGGATAACAATTCAAAGAGATAGAGCATTGGTTCTTTCAAAAAGTGGAATAATCGAAGCCTAGTGCCTGTTTGGTATCATTTTGGGATTGTTGCAATTTAAGAATGCATGAAGAAACACTAACTTGGCAGGCATTTTCTATCCCTGTCTGCACATCTATAAAATGCCTCCCTTTCTATCTCCCTCCTTTCTCTATCTCTAGATTTTGTTTCACACAAAATGCCAGCCAAATAAGTTTTTTTCCGTCATTCTTAGAATGGAAAATATCCAAAACAATAGGAGTGAAACAACAAAAAGATGCCATGCACAAAACACCCTCATCTCACAATGTCCCTGCCCCACAAAAAGTCTTGTTTCATAGAGTAGCTCAACTTAGCAAGAAGATAAGCAACAACGTTCAAATTCCTAGGTATAGAAACAAAATCAATATACTGAAACTCAGAGACTAAAGCTGCAATATCCAAAATAATTGGGTTAATGTCCCAATTGAACCCTCCATTGATTGCATGAACCACCTCCTTAGAATCCGAGAAAACACAAACTTTCGAGAGACCCATGGCTTTAGCTTAAAAAGGGCTACATAGATCGCCCTCATTTCGGCCTCCTTTAAGGAGAAGGCCTTTGGACCTTAAGTAGCGCCTACACCCACAATAATACCATTAAGTCTCACAAAAAAACCAAAACTGAATTTGCTTTCGGCAGCTCTAAAGGTAGCATCAGAGAATATAAATATATCCTCCTTAGTAGAAGTCTCTTTAGGAATAGGAGTCAAATAGTTAGCCCTTGGATCATCTTAGTAGGTTGTGACTTAATGTCCTCCACAAGCCTACTTACCAATAGAATCAACTTAGCCGGGTTGAGGGGAAAGCCCCTGAAAAGGAAATCACACACGGCTTTCCAAATTGTCCACTAAATGGAGAGGATCCATACTTTAATGTGGTTGCTATTCAGAGGAGAAGTCTGTGGATAATGCTCACATAAACGATTCCACCATCCCAAAACATTTGAATCTCGGATCCTACTAGTTAGAAGCCCTAGATTAGATCCAAACCAACAGGCCCTAGCATAGTCGCATCTAAAAAGAACATGGTCAATCGATTCCTCCTCTTTTTCACAAATAGGGCATAAAGGGTCAATAGAGTTAATTTGAGTGTGCAAAGAGGCACTTACTGTAATGGCGTCTTTGAGGCAATTCCAACCAAATAAGTGACTCGTTGGGGACTTGGTAGCTTCCAAAATGCCCTCCAATTGATAGAGGTGTGGGTTGGGGAGTCGCCCTCTCTATTTTTTATAATCAATTTATAAGTAGATTTAGTAATAAGTAGGCCATTTTTAGTAAAAGGCCAAATCCTCTTGTCAACATGGTTTATCCTAGGGATATAGATTTTGCAAATGTCTTCCACATCCGTAAGATTATGAAAAAGATTCTCAATCAAAGTTTATTCCATTTTTTGTCCAAATCCCACAAATCTTACACTATCGGATTTGGAGGTACTATATTAGAACGAGGCCTCCTGAGTCCTTTACAAGGAATCCAACTATAATTCCAGACAGAAGTTGTCTCCATTACCTATAATCCATCCCACATTATTATTAATAAAATTAATACCCTCGGCAAATCCTTTTCGAAACCAAGAATGACCCTTTCTATATACTTAGCATCCCAAAGGGAGCTGTTAGGACAATATTTAGCTTTTAAAACTTTTGAACACCAGAGGTTATTCTCATTAATACATCTCCAATAAATTTTAGCCAGCAAAGACAAGGTTGTTGCTCTTGGAGTCTCTAATACCTAAGCCCCCTTCTGCAATGGGATTGCAAATCTCTTTCCATTTGATGGTGTGGGTTTTTCTTTTATTCTCATTTTCCCCTACCAAAACTTCCTAAATAAACAATCAATAGTCTTAGTCGTTTTGTTGGGGAGTTGAAGCACAAACATATTATAAATGGAAATTGGCAAGGCAATGGATTTAATAACCATCTAAGTGGTGAGAAAGGAGAGAAGTTTGCCAAGAATTTATTCGATTCTTAATTTTATTAATAAGAGCCCCAAAGAAAATATTCTTTATTAATTGCTTTATATTTATTGGCACTCTTACCATACTTGGAGAAAAGCAAATCAGGTTAACCGGAGAAATTGCAAATCCAATACTGAAAAGAGCTTCTGGTAGGAGCATCAATTTCCCCACCATGATCCCTATCAAACCTTTCAAAGATTGCCTATAAGCACAATATAGCAATACTAAGTGTTACACCCCGATCCGAATTAAACTCATTTAGTGGTAATTAATGATTTTCAATTGATTAATCCTACTTCGTTGTTAATTAAGATAGTTTATGCTTATTAGTTCTTTATAGATGAGTTATGAGTTTTGAATAGTTAGTTGGAACTGATTTGACTCAGTTAGGTGGAGTCGAGGGCTTTTGCGTAATTATTGGTTTTCTCATTTTACGTCATATGCATGTCATCTTGGCAACATCGCCGGTATCTTATTGAGCACGTCGTTTTTCGTATTGAACTTTACTGCATTTAATCACTCGTTGAAGAAGTGGGCCCGCATTTGACTTAATATGAAAATACATGAATTAGTATAACTTTGTGCAAAATGGGCACCCTTATCACTTCAAAACACTTAACCCATCTCATTCATTCGATTATCACTGTGGCTGGGAGAGAAAGAACCATTTCTCCTCATCTTTTCTCTCCATTTTCTTCTCCTTTCTTTCCCATTTGCTAGGAGTGAGTTGTTGCTTGGGTTTGGAGAGACAACTTGGAGTTCTCTCATCTCCTTCTACTCTTGTTTCCAAGAACTATTTTCTTGCCCAACTTCGAATTCGGATTTCTTGTTAAGGTAAGAATCAAAACCCATTCTTTCTATGTTTTTGAGTTGAAATAGAGTCAAGAGACTCATAGATAATCATTCATGCATATTCATTAGCATTTTCTTTGTATTTGTGATTAGGGTTGACATTTGGGGTTTTTGAGTCATTTGAGCTAAGTTTAGTGGACAAAGGTTTGGAAAGCTTGAATAGAGGTAGGTACAAGCTTTAATTAAGAACACATGTTGTTTACTTCTTTGATTGGGCATTAAATCCTTTTTTTTTCTTTTACTGTAATTAGCCTCTTGGTTCAAAACTTGAGAATGAATATGATTTGGATTTTTGTGGGTTTGCTTGGAAAATGGTAAAACTGAGATTAAATGGAATGGGTGGTGATTGGATGGAATGAGAGGTGGAATATTGCATGTAAAGTGCAGGTGGAATTGTATATAAATGTGTGTGCAAGTGTAATAATGCATGTGCAGGTGGAATAGTGCATGTAAAGTGCATGTGGAATTGTATATAAATGTGTGTGCGGGTGGAAGAATGCATTTGTAGGTGGAATAGTGTATGGAATGGGAAAAACGAAATGGACACAGATGTGTCCCTTGCTATAGCGAGGATGGAGCTCGCTATAGCGAGGTGGGGCTCTATGTTAGGCCTGAATTTTTGACAAAAAAAAAAAAACTTTTCTTTTGAGTATTAAAAGTTGATGATTTTGTATTTACTAAACCAAATAGGATCTTCGACTCTGAGGGACTTGTGGGATCCTAGAAAATGGCACTTTTGACGAGATCAATGGACCAATGGTGGTTAACCACGTGAGAGATCATTGAGGCTAAGATCATCTCATGAGAATTATATCTTTCGTCTAGCACCTTGTCATGGATGAGGCATGGAGAATCCGGTGCACTACACTTATACAAAGTAGCACCATATTAAAGATAGCCATACACCAAATCTCTAAACTTCATCGTGTGAGAATGTGAAGGACAAGAGCCTAGTGAATTACATTAATTCTCCTTAATCCATGCATATGCATATTGGGATTTATCTTCTATTCAACTTTCAACTTCCAAACTCAAATAATAATTTCTATGCATAAATTATTTATTTCCATTTGTTGTTATACTTGTACAGTGATACCATATTCAATTGAATTCGAGCTAAGTAACTTTATATGTGAAATATTCTGAATATTAATAATTCGATTCGATTTGATGGAAAATATAGTAAAAATCTTACTCATGTGTCTATTTTATTCGATTCCCATGGTCGGCACTACTTAGCTTCGATCGTACGATACTTGATGGAGTTAAGTGTGGTTTAATTATTTGAGATTACTGCAGTAGATCGTCTAGAGCACCGGAACTCCAGAACCGGGTAGCCAGCTAGCCTTTGGCCGGGCCGCCAGTGACATTCCAACTAGATTCGCTCTTTATTTAAGAGGATGAGCTTAATATAGTAGCCAATTAGTATCTTTCTTTCTCCAATTAATTCATGAAGCATGATTATTCGATATTGCACAATTGCCTAGTGTACTTAACATTTACATCTTTTAATCAATTGTCTTTTATTCGAATTGATACAACATGTGATTTGTTATTAATGCCTATACTTGCCGAATCGTCGTATTCATGATGCTATCTTTGGTGTCACAGACGCAGGTGCAGTTCTCAATCCTAAGGAGGCCCAGGAGGGAGAGGAGGAGACCGAAGAGGTTCCTCCAGGATTAGAGGAGTGGTCGGGTAATGGCCCTATGTAGATACTTCCATCAGAGAGCGAAGTGAATTTATTTTGAGAGCTCCATTGTAGGGTGTGACTAACCCCTTTTTGTGGGGGTCACACTTAGGTTTCCCAAGATATTTTGGAATATCTTTTGGATAGGTTTGTAGGGTGATTTTTGTAAACCCCTACTTCGGTTCTATGTGTAATTATGTTTTGTATAAAATTGACTCTTAACTTTAAATAGGACTATTCAATGAAATGGTACTTAGTGGCTTATGAATTGAAATGCTTCCGCTATTAAATGTGATTGACGGGTTAGTGAGCTAGACTCACAAATGGAAAAGCAAAATTTTCTCCTTCATGATGTTGTACTTGACTCGAGACAGGTATAATATTATAGGAGTACGCATGTCACACCTTGGGGATTACCCTAATCCAGGGTGATTCGGGATCGGGATGTGACACTAAGGGGTTGTTTGTCTTTTACGTGTGGAATATGTAAATACAATTTATGTCATTGAGAGAAATGGAAACAGAACACAAAAGGTATGTCGAATGCAGTGCCCATGAGGGTTGACAGTTCTCATATTATATAGGGGTTGAATGCCCTATTTACATGCAATTATCAATATCTCATATTATCTAGATCCTAAAATGCAGCTTTACAAACTAAGTATGTACAGTTGTCTTTGACTAAGTAAAATATAATGACTGGCACAAAATGGGTTGGCCTTGGATTGACACCCCCCTCCTCCAATTGATGCTGGGGAGTCATAAAGCAGAAATTTAGAAATAAGAAATTGATGTCGAGGCCGAGGAAGTCCCTTTGTAAAGATATCTGCAAACTAAAACTCTGTAGGGACATAAGGTAGGCTCATGACATCCCGCTTATATTCATCCCGAATAAAGTGGCGGTTAACTTCAATATGTTTGGTACGTTCATGGAAGACGGAATTTTCAATGACTAGGATAACCCCAGTATTGTCGGCATGCAATGAAGTAGGAGAGGTTTGAGTGAACCCAAGTTCCAAAAGAAGTCCCCATAACCATAAGATCTCAGAACAAGCAGAAGACATTGTCCTATATTCAGCTTCCGTGGAAGATCAGGACACACATTCTTTTTTCTTGCATTTCCAAGAAATAAGCGAATTTCCAAGGTACATGCACCAACCAGTAGTAGAACGACATGTGTCTTGATAGCTTGCCTAGTCAGCATCTGCATAAGCGGTTAGATGAAGAGGATTATCCTTTGGATAAAATAAACCACGAGGGACAATTCTTAGCAGATAATGGATAATGTGCTTCACAGCTGTTGTAACGCCCCACGAGGGCCTCACGGTTTTGCTTCTGATGGGCCTCAACCCATCAAAAGGCGTCATGCAAGATAAGGGTGTAAGCTCTTACCTATAACCTTATTCACTTTCCTCTTTATAGTCGATGTGGGACTCCGGGGCATCACATTCCACCCCCCTTAGGGCTGCACGTCCCTGTGCAGTAGCCTGTCAGTCCCTGTAGCCTGCCAGCCCTCTTGGCCCGCCCACATGGAGACTCTCCCACTTGCACCAGGCCACGGCAGGGGACCCACACTCGAACTAGCTAGTCGAGAGTCGACTCTGATACCATTTGTAACGCCCCACCCTTCACGCATGCATGATATTGTCCGTTTTGGCCCACTGGCCTCACGGTTTTGCTTCTGATGGGTCTTAACCCATCAAAAGGCATCATGCAAGGTAAGGGTGTAAGCTCTACATATAACCCCATTGACTTTCCTCTCTATAGTCGATGTGGGACTCCGAGGCGTCACAGCTGTCAAATGAAGGTGTCGAGGAGCGGTCATGAACTGGCTCACAAGATTAACATCATAGGAAATGTCAGGTCTAGTGATAGTGAGATAGACAAGACTTCCCACCAAGTGCCGGTAGGTATGAGGATCAGGAAGAAGGTCACCATCATCTTTACTCAACTTGAGATTTACCTCTACAGGTGTATCAACAGGCGAAGAATCATGGAGGTCAGGCAACTCGACAAGGTCTAATGTGTATTTATGTTGATTAACAAAAAGACCTTTGGGAGATTAATGCACTTCTAAGCCAAAAAAATAATGCAAAGGGCCCAAATCCTTCATATGGAAGTAATGCCGGAGGGAATCTTGGAGAGATTTGATTATACCACACCATCCGTGCAATTGATAATAATATCGTCAACATATACTAGAAGCACAGTAACCCCAGTAGATGTGTGGCATAGAAAGAGAGATGGATCACAAGGGTTTTGAGTAAAGCTACTTTCACATAAGCGACATCTGAAGGTTTCGAACCATGCTCAATAAGCTTGCTTTAGACCATAAAGCGATTTTCGCAGTCGATAGACAAACCGCTTGGAGGGAGAGGAGACGCCTTGTGGTATACGCATATAGACTTCTTCTTGCAGATCCCCATGGAGAAATGTATTTTTGACATCCATTTGGTATAATAACCAAGATTTAGATGCAGCAATGGCGAGAAGTAACCGAACATATGTCATTTTTTTCCACAGGTGAAAACGTTTCCTCGTAGTCAATGCCATACTTTTTTCTATTTTCAAGTGCCACAAGTCGAGCTTTGTGTCTATCCAAGGACCCATCGGATTTAAGTTTGATCGAATATATCCATTTGCAACCAATGGGTTTAACTGCTGAAGAACACTCCATAATATCCCAGGTGTACTTTTGATCCAATGCATCTAATTTCTCCTTCATGGCCTGGTTCCAGCAATCTTGTTGTGGAACTTGCAAATACGAACTTGGGATAGAGACAGAAGATAGGGTGGCCATCAAAGAAGTATGAGTAAATCCATACCGCTCAGGCGGTCTAGAATTTCTAGTGGAGCAACGCAAGGCATGAGTAGGTGTTGAACCATTTGCCGATGGAGGATCAGGAGGGCGGCCATCTGCAGCTGTAGGTTTTTCCCGTCGGTGATATACAAAAGCAGGATTAAACCGAGTAACAATTGTTTGATCCGAAAAACCGGGTAAG
The DNA here is from genome assembly GCA_038049695.1 of Cinnamomum chago. NCBI lineage: Eukaryota > Viridiplantae > Streptophyta > Magnoliopsida > Laurales > Lauraceae > Cinnamomum > Cinnamomum chago. Next base: position 32,788,223 of record CP142453.1, on the reverse strand, counting down.
AGAGTTGGTGAAGATGGATGAGGATAGTCCATGTGAGTTTGGAAAAAATATTGATTTTCAAAGAAAATAACATTTCGAGAAACCCTGATACAACGACCAATGAGATCATAACAAACAAAAGCTTTTTAATTGGTGGCATAACCCAAAAAGGCACACCTGCGAGATTGCGATGTTAGTTTCATTCTCTCTGTGGGAGGTAGATGAACGAAGCAAACACAGCCAAAGGTATGTTGGTGATCAAACACGGGATGATGACCAAACAGTTTAAAATGAGGCGTGAAATGAGCAATCGTAGGTGATGGAAGGAGGTTTATGAGATAGACAACCGTGGTGAGAGCTTTAGTCCAAAAACGAGGGGGAACAAATGATTCAATCAGAAGAGTTCGAGTTACATCAAGAAGACGTCTGTCTTTTTGTTCCGCGACTCCATTTTGTTGTGGAGTATACAGACACGTACGTTGAGAAATGATTTCTTTATTGTTTAAAAAGGATTGAAAATCCTTGGAATCATACTCCCCCTTGAGTCTAAGCGCAAAGTTTTAATGCATTTGAAGAATTGGTTTTCAACATAGTTAACAAAAAATTTAAATGCATTAAGAACATCAGACTTCAAATGTAATAAATAAAATCGAGTAAATCTGATGTAGTCATCAATGAATGTTACAAAGTACTTGAAATGACTATGGGACAGGGTCAGAACAATGCCCCAAACATCACTGTGAATCAAGTTAAAACATGCAATGCTCCGTATTGTGGCGTGTGGAAAAGGTAAAGTTTTACTCTTTCCTAATTTACAAGCATCACATTCAAAAGAAGCAGAGTCAATAAGTTTATTTAATAATCCAGATTTAAATAAAATAGACAATGTAGAAGCATTTAGATTACCAAGTCTATTATGCCACAACCGAGAATTATTCTAAATAAAAAATAAAATAACTGACGTAAAGTTTTATTCTGAACAACTGAAGACATTGGTAAGGAAAAAAAGTCTTCCACGCTTAGGCTCGCTCGCGATCACTTCCCCTCATGGTCTTGCACAACACATCCAGAAGAAGAAAATGAGACATTGTAATTATTTTCAACAAGTTGACCCACATAAACCAAATTAATAGCAAGATGAGGAGAAACTAAAAAATGGTTAATGGTAAGGGACCAGGGGTATCACCAATAGAGGTGATGGGAAGATGATCACCGTTGGCAACTTGAACAGTGAGATGACTAGTGTAACGAACGACATTTTGTAATTTTATGGGTGAAGATGTCATTTGGTTACCTGCACCAGAATCTAAGTAGCATGTATTGGTAAGAAGGGAATCAGTACCTGCGATGTTCATGGATGCCAAGGCATTGATGATCATTTGGTTTACCATCTCAGGGGTGAGAGGAGCCAGGGACGCAAAGTGTGATAAGGAACCAGACTGTGAGGATGACTCATACTGCAGAGTACCACCGAAGTCAAAGAATGCATATTGTGGAGTGGTCACTGTGTAGGCAGTAGGAGCTAGCGGCATTGTATAAGGACCAGGGGCAGACTGCACATAGTTACGGAAAGTAGAATTGCAAGCCTTCTTCCGACATTCGTCAATAACATGACCAGTGGCCTTACAATATTTACAAATTTTCGCTTTGCATTGATTTGCGTAGTGACCATATTTTTTTCCAGTTATGGCACCGAACTTTACTAATGTCCCAGGGAGGTTGTCTGGTTGTAGCAACATAGGCAAACAGAGCCTCAACAGATCTCTGTTCCAGAATAGTTTTAGTAGGCAGACGTTGTTCTTCCTGCAGAAGTTCCTGAAGGCAATCATCCAAGCTAGGAAGAGTAGCCCTGCTCATCAAGTTCGATCTAACTATCTTAAACTCCAGACGAAGTTTCATGAGAAGCTGATCCCGATGACTGCTTTACTGTAATGGAAGTAATTCCGATAGGAGTGCTGCAAACACCGTGGCAAACTTAATCTCATCATATTCAGACAATAGTCTGCGGAAGCCATTGTAATACTCCTGAATAGACTGGGTGCCTTGAGTGAATTGAGAAATTTCAAGTTCCAATTGAAATTGGCGAGCAGCATTGCCTTGTTGATAAATCTTCTTAAGATAGTCTCACATTTCATGGGCATTTTTGCAAGGTTTTAGGTTGAGGATAAAATGTGATTCAACAGACCCCCAACAACCAAGTTTTGATTTTAGCATCATTCGTCTTCCAAGCTAAAATCTTCTTGTCATCTTCCTCAGGTTGAGGTTCAGATCCATCAATGTGTGCCCAGAGTTCTTTTCCTTCCAAGTAAATTTGATATTGGAAGGCCCGTGAGGTATAATTTGTTCCATCAAAGCAAACCAGGGCAATCTCATGTTTTTCCATTACTAAAGACTAGTAAGAAGCACACACAAGGAAGATAGGGTGCTGAATTGGGCAGTAGTACTGTTGCGGTCCAATCGTAGATGGATCAGACCGGCAAGATTGTAATAACATAATTAGGTTCCGCTGAGTAGTAGATGATGATCGCAGGTGGGCCACGTCTGACCTGAGACGATTAGAGATGATCAGGCTGGAGATATGATCTCTGAAGGGCTTCCAGATCTTAGAAGATGACTAGGAGAATCCACAATTCCTTGGATCTTGAAGAATAAAATTAGCTGAAGCACTAATTCTTGACTTGGCTTTGATACCATGTCATTGAGAGAGATGGGAACAGAATACAAAAGGTATGCTAAATGCAGTGCCCATGAGGGTCAACTGTTCTCATATTATATAGGGGTTGAATGCCCTGATTACATGCAATTATCAGTATCTCATCTTATCTAAATCCTAAAATGCAGCTTTACAAACTAAGTATGTACAGTTGTCTTTGACTAAGTAAAATATAATAACTGAGCCCAAAATGGGCCTAGGCTTGGATTGACAATTTACACATGTAAAAGATGAATATTCAAATTTTAAGTGTGTAACATTTACACATGTGTTTCTTTTTACAACGTTTGTCTAATAACACTATTTTTGCATCATTTACACATGCGATTTGTTTTTCTATGTTTGTTTCAATGATATGTGTTTATGTATTAAACGATTTTGTAAATGATACTTATTAATCATTAAATTATATTCTACTATAATGATATGAAAAGTAGACAAAAAATGCCTGATTTATATCAAAGTTTTCATTTTCATTTTAGATCCTTAAAAAAGAACATATCTTTCAACATGAAATATACTTTTTAAAAATAGATATTTCTATCAATGATCACCTTTAAAAAAATGCATTCCAACATGTTTGGTTAAAGAAATAAGAGTTTATAGTCTGATGGTTAAGAAACATATGATTATTATTAATAATTTTATTAATCAATATTTAGTTCAATATTATCTTAATTCATTATTCAATTTGCATAAAACTTAACCCATGCATCTCACCGGCTTTATGCTAATATTAATAAATTATAAAAATTTCTTAAAAAGAGTATTTTATTGCTAAGTCCAATTATATTAAAAGTATCACAAATTTATTATGGTTAGATAAATTGCATTTATACATTATTTTTTAATGATACCATAATGCTATATAAAATACATTCTTCCTTTTCTCTTACATTCATTTATACATATTTAAATATTTTTAAATTAATACAATAATAAATAATTTTTGAAAAATCATTGAGATATTGGAAGAAAATCTAAAAGGAGAAGAGAAGATAGAGAATCAAATTCTGAAAGAATAAACCTACGGAGTAAATAGGTTTTATAAAGGTTTATTTTTATAGCAAGGCAAGAGAGAGAAATAGAAAGGTTACCTTCATAAAAGGGGATGAGATGCAGGGAGGGTTTTCATTCATAGGTTTCATCGATCTTGATGCATCTTTTATTATTATTTTGTAAATGCGTTGGAAGGGGGTTTCGAACCCAGAATCTCTTTAATAGAAATGCCTCTTTTATTATTATTTTTCTAAATGCGTTAGAGTGGGATTTCGAACCCAGAACCTCTTTGACGGAAACTACCCCAAAACCAAACCGTCTGCCTCGAACGAGTATTTTTTGAAATCACATGTGCTTTGGTATTCTCTTTTCCGACCTGAACAGGTGTTCAAATCTTGGTGTGAAAATATGGCTCATTTTCACACCATTTATACATTTGATTTACACACAAGATGCGTAAATACTTGTAGACAAACATTATTGATGCGTAAATATTATGCATATTCACCATTTACATATGTAAATGGGTGTAGACAAATGACCCCTAAGTAAATAAGCACTTAAGAGTTAGAATTATTATGAACCAACTATTACAAAGAGACTTGATTCTAAAGCATATGCCCAACAAAGAGGTGAACTCCTGGGTCCTGTCTTAAACCGAAAAAGATATCACTAATGGTAAGCATTTCTTTCCTTGTAAACACATACTTAAAATGCCATTTTACATATGTAAATGCTACATATGTAGCAAGATTGGATGAACATGTGCTATGAGGGTGAGAGCAAGATTGGAAAATCTAGAAACCGGAATCAGCTCATCCAACCTAAAACTTTGACTTGGTAATGTCAGCGGGGAAACTCAGCTGAGTCATGCTATTAATTAGAATCACTTTTAAGATATCAAGTACGTTTTTCGAAATGGAGAACCATAATTCAAGTATCTTTACATTATATGACCGCATGTATCTTTTGACAAGCACGGACAACCCCCCTAATTTATTTATTTTAACAAATGAACACCTCTCTTCATAAAAAAATCTCATGTCCCTCAGATCTCACCAGCTTTAGATTAAGCTTAGAATGTTAACATAGAAAGACCATTACCCCCTCATTTCAATCCAAAACCAGGCGCATGTTAGACGCCCCCAGGCCCCAAGTAGTTCGGCTAACGTGTGGCGAGGAGTTGGATCCAAACACATCCAACAAATTAGCCAATATGACGGTGAGACCCACTCCTATTGAAGTGAAATTAGAGGATATATACCCACTCTTATTGAAGTGAAATCAAATGATAAGTAATCAGAGGAGATGGAATTCATCTAGATTATCATCATGTGGGCCCCATGGTGGGGTTTTGGATCAGGACACTAAACTTGTACACGCTTTTCATCTTGGAGCAGTCCATTGCATTTGCAAGAAATCAACAGTTTATCGTACACATTTATATGTTTAGTTCTACTCTTACCTAGGTAATGTAATCAATGTTTCAAGGGAAAATTAGAAGGATAAATAGTTAAAAGATCAAGATAAAACCATCAATTTACCTTCATCTTAAAGTAGAACTAGCACAATAACCTGTGCTAAGCACCAGTAGGTCCAAACATTGCAAACTAGATATTCATATATAAAAATACCAAACAATTACAAAGAAAATCAAATTGACATTAAAAAAAAAACCTCATAGATTCATTACCTTCTAACGAAAACCTCCAAATAATCATTATCTGCTAATTTTGTTCCTAAATTTTAGAAAGAAAATAAAAGAAAAGAAAAGGTCAAAAGTAAATGTTTGTCTACTACGAGAGCAAAGTGGTATAAAATGGGAATAAAAGAATTGGGGTAGAAAGATAATCGAAGAGGAATGGCAAAAAGAGTAGAAAAGAAAAGGTGGAACCTTGACAAGTGGAGAGAGTGGACATGAGTGGTTTCATGACATAAAGAATAGGCAGTTGCATAAGATAAGTAGTGAGGAGAGAATATGGAGCATTTGAAAAATAAAGAAATAACTTTTGGTCAAAACTACAACTGACATTCAAAAATTAAAGCCAAAATGCTTGACTTTAATATATTATAAGAGCAAAAAAAAAAAAAAAAATGTCCGAGAGTTGGTTTATTCTGGATCCAAATTACAGCCCATTAATTATCTAATTTGATATATTAGTAAGCCCCACCAAAATGCCAAGTGGCTTTGCAGGAAATCATTTGTCTGCACAAAGAGCAATTTTCATCTAGTTATATTTTCCCTCCTATGTGCGTGAATGGCATTAGAATTTATTATTATAGTTTTGTCTTGGAGAAAAGAAGAATTCCTAGCCTAAGATCCCCACCTGTCACATTTATGATCCATCTTCGAACTAGACTCGTCCAATTTTTACAGGCCTCGATTGATTGTGCAAAATTCTGACACTAATCTTACATGGTTCTTATTTTTCTAGCATGGAGGTGGGTCTTATGGTACTTAGTAAGGCCTTCCAAGAACAGGTATTATGGAGTCAGGATTTAGAAAAGACCTTTCATGTTCCTGAACCCATGATTGTATGTTTCCAGGTAGACACCATGTGCCCTATTTATTATTGTCTGTGACTTTGTCATTACTTGGAGTTTATGTGGCATGCCCATTTTTTTTCAAAATTGGAGTATGAACCACCTTCTCAAAATGCATATATTAGGACTCCAATTCGTCATAGTGATCACTTGGAGCTCATTTGACATAGGATTCATATCAAATAAGCAGTTTAAAATGAAGGTAAAAGATGGGTTTCTAAAAATGTGCATCAACCAACATTTACTTTCAAGGAAATAGAGTCAAAAGAAATGAGAAATGAATACCTAGATGTTACGTGTTTGGATAGGTAAAAAATAGAGTAGAGTGAAGTTATATGGGCCCTAATATTTTAAAATTCCAACTCTACCATGTTTGGATGAGTCTAGCCCGATAGACGAAGTAATGTTGCGAGCCACATGTACTCCATTTCACTTCAACTCTAAATACTTCTATTTCCTTGAATAAAAAATTATTATACTCCAAACCTTAACTTCAAAATAAGCATCTAAATGGAGTGATGTAAAATTCTCTACTTTACTTAAACGTACTTCTCTTCCACTCCACTCCACATGTGAAATCCACTTCATTTTACCCCACTCCTCATTTATCCAAACAGGTCATTACTAGGAAAGTGAATGTCATATGATCCTATCACATCTCCACCTTGTATCATTAAACCAACACCTTTTTAATAATCTTTCGGTAAAGTTCATCCCTTAATCTTGTCCGGTCAATATTACAGATGTAACCATGTCTTTAATCTAGAATTACGTTATATTACCTTATCTTTCAGCCAATGTTAATTATCAATTAATGCTTTTCATGTCAAGTTAATTGAACCTAAACTATTAATCTTTGTTGTGGTTGAAAGGAAATATGTCCTCTTAATAATTATTTTAAGTTGATCAACCCGGAAAAATGCACACTTGAAGGAAAATGATACAAAATGTTCAAAACACTCAAAAGCTTGATAATAAAGTCACCAACCTACTATTTTTACCAAAAAAAGAAAACCTCAACCTACTCTGAGGCTGTTGTCGACTTGGTAATAAATGGACTCTAGTCATGTTTCACCCTACCCCAAATAAAGCCTTAAATGGGCTTTCAAAAGATAAAATAAAATAAGTACAACAAAAATTATATCTGCATATCCCAATGACACATTGATCAAAATCAAGTGTTAAAAAAACCCGGATGCCTACACTCGCAAAATTCTTTAGCAGACCAATAAAACTCTACAATCGAGGTCACTTAGTTAGAATTTAAATTGCTTGGATAAATGCAGTCATGTAATATGGGATATGAACAAATTTTACTTTGATAGAGGTTAATCCATTACAAGATCAATAACTTATAAGACATAATAAAATATCAAAAAAATCCACAAGGCATGTGTACTAAAAATTAACAATTACATTCTCAATCTCATGATGAGACTAATTCTCATTGAAGTAAAAGTTGCTCACATTGAGAGAGGCTTTTATTTCAAGTGGACTAAAGTTTTAATAGATACGCTCCATTATAGAGTTTCACTTGTCTCACTCAGGCTCCTAGTGAGAGAAAGTCCACTTGGGTGGTGACGTAGATTGGACTAAACAGCAAATTCCAATGAATTACATTTATCTTTTCTGTACATGGTTGTTTTTCATAAGACTTGTTCAACTTGTCTCAAATTGGTGACATCTAGAGTCCGGATTCACTCTGAACCAAATAAAACCTAAAAGGGCTTTTATAAGTCAAAAGCAAGAAACGGGTACAACTGTAGTCTCATTTGGTGACATCTAAAGTCTAGAATCACCTGAACCAAATTAAACCTAATGAGGTTTTTATAAGCTAAAAGCAAGAAAAGAGTACAATAAAATTAATTTTTCACCTGCATCTAGTTATGCATTGTGTAGACCATTTGACACTTGACAGCGGATAATTTAGATTTCAAAGTAGTACTTGTAAGGCTTGCTCTGAAAAAGTCATCATCGGTCAGGTGTGATCTAAGAGAATGCCACTTATTGAAGTAGCTTTGCAACCTTTTGCTGAACACACAGTTTGCAAGCATGAATTATTTTCTGTGGAGAGTTCTCATGAGATCAGAATCCCATGGTGCTGAATTAGCCTATTAAATTAAATTATTTCAAGTCACCACCATCACCATCGTCGTCATCAGTGCCATATTCCACCAAATATAATGGACATTATGACCTTTAGATTTGACTTTCAGTCTTGCGCAACCCTCCTTCCTTCACACCTGAGATCAAAATACGATTAGGGTGCCAGTGTAAGTGTTTGTCTCAACAATTTTAGATTTACAGGAAGGCTTTCTGTAGGATGAAATAGTCTCAGCATACTCAAAATTAAAGCAGCATATAGATACATATCATTCATCAGGTTCTTCTAGTAAACAAAGAGACTCACTTTTCTCTACAGCAAGTGTGGATTCTTTTCATTCAAATTGAGGGCCATGTTAATATGTTATAGTTGGAGCCTTGGCCGGAAATCACAATCTTCAGATGATTGTGAAAGTTATTATTGATGGTCATGGCTTATAAGTGTGAAAATGTAACTCAAGTCCATTAATATATGTACAATTTGGTTAAATGGGCCCCATAGTTCTTTTTATTCAGCTAATGATATGGGACCCCCATGGAAGACTGAGATTGCTAATGCACTACTTGATGTCCAGCAGATATAGAGACAGTTAATCTTGTTTTTTCTCCGTGTATAACAGTGGCACTTTGAAACTGGTGTTTTTTTTTTTTTTTTTTTTTTGCAGGGTTGCAAAGAAAATGTAAGACTTGAGCGTTAATTAAGTTAAAAGAACCATACACATGGAAGTAGGTATTATTAGGGGCTGTATAGGCCTGGTATCTTCGAAGGGTTTTTTTTTTTTCCCTTTTCCTTATCAGAATAAAAAACAGGAATTTCCGTATCAGAATAAAAAGGGAAGGGCATGGCATATTTTGAGTTGGAATAGCATCTTCATGGATTTTCAGATTTGAACACTACTGCTTCCTGAACTCTAAACGGTTAATTATATTTTATTTTTTTGTTCCAATTCACTGATAGGTTGATTATTTGGGGGGTGATCTTAAGAATGGCACTTATGATCATGCCCATCCGAAATCTATTTCAGGGGTAAACCCGGACTTCTTTGGCAACTCTACTAATAGAGTCAAGTAAAATAAAACTCCAATTTCTATTAAAAAAAATTCACATCAAAATGACTTTAATTCAAATTTCCCGCCATATTTTTCAAAAATAAATAAATAAATAAACAACCTCTTCAATACTAAAAGACAAAAAAAACTCCACTTTCCAATACAAAAGATCAAAAAGATTCCATTACAAAGAACGAAAAATTAAATACCATCATAACCCACTTATATTTTATTTTTTTATTCAAAATAATCTTTACTTCACTCCATTCCATTAGTAAAGCCACCAAACAGGCTTATAGAGGTGAAGGTAGAGTAGAGCATAACCAACACAGATTAAATGGTTAGACAAAGGGAGACAGTAGAGAATAGCCTTCAGTGAAGCAGAGAGAAAATTTTGGATGCGTTCAACTAAAGAGGGAAAAATACAATGATGAAAATTCTTGTTACAGCCAAGAAAAGAGACACACAACAAAACCAAAAAAAATAAAAAAAAGGACTCTTCCATTTACAAAATGGAAGGGAAAAGGAGAGACTACAATATTAACCCGCTATGAGGAAGGGCAAAACAGTTAGCATGAAAGCCTCATAGGTGAAGGTTGCAGAACCACAGTACGTTGTATCTTTTTCCTTGAACTTCTCTGTGAGTCCCTGTAGAGTGGCCAAAAATCAAATCAAACATATATGGATTTTATTTTATACATGTAATTTATTTTTATATAATAGCCAACCCCAAATGTATGAGAATGGGATAGCAAAGTAACAACTCAAGGAATTGATTATTGGTTCTGGGGGCAATGAAACCTAATCTCTCTTTTTTTCTTTTTTTTTGCCTGCAGAAAAATCCAATACAGTTGCCATCCATGGATGCACAAGGAATGCAGGGCATCTGATAGCAAAAGAACATGCACATCCGGCCATGGTGATCTGACTTTTGTCTCAATATAATTCACTGCAGGCACAAAGTTTTCCAATATCTTCCATCTCAGAATATCCTCAACCATGGGTGATACAAACAATTAAAAGATAAATAATTATAGCAGCAACAATGGGAAACATGAAAACGACAAAACAGTTGGGGCACCCACCCACCCAGTTTATAATGAATTCCTAAGATCTCGTGTTAAAGGGGGCGGGCTAAGGTTGAAAGATCAAAAGGAGATATTAGAGACACGACCCAAAACTACTCCTAGAAACTCTAAGACAAACAGGCCCAACACCTCCAATCAATCAATCACAGAGTTTCTGATGCATTTCCAATCAACGACAGTGGGACCCTGTTAAACCAATGGTCACATATTCATAGCCCTAAAGACACTGGTTTCAGCTGCAATTGGGAAGAATCAGACCGGTTTGAACTCAATTTAGGTTCCCTATATCAGCCCTTAGTTTCGGGCATAAATTTTGAAGCCCGAAAGTAACAAAAACCCTGAACACCAATTACAGGCTTTAGATCTGACAGACATTGATTCCAATCTGTTTGGTTTAAAACAATACAGGTACTTCATAAGCAGGCATGCTTGAGGTTTAAGGACAACCTGGCAAAGTCCTTTTGAAAGGATTTTCTAAAAAATTGATTCTGAGGGATTAAATGATAAATCAGGTGGTCTGGTCCAGGTTTCAAAGAATTAGACAATAATTTAGAATTTAGCTGGCAAAATATGAGAGGTTTCAATAATTTTTGGATATCAAAAGAATTCTCACTCACCTTAACAACGATGCAGCACCTGCAAAGGGCCAAAATAAATAAGTAAGAGGATCAACGATAAAATTTAGGAACCAAATATATAAGCTTTAACTTTTTCAAAAGATCTATCTGTGGCCCTACTAATTGAAAGTCCCAGCCCTGATTTGATTAGTTCAGCAAAGTTCCTTGAAGCTAGGAGGCAGAGCCAAAAGTTTTATGAGACAAGGGTTCTGAACATTTTAGGAAACTCTAATAGTTCCACATGGCAATGGATCCAGACTCATAATAACCAAGCAACACCAATCCAATGCTCATTTCCACACAATCAAGAAAAGATTGGAGCGCTATGCCCAGAGAATGTCCACAGGATGTCTTAGCTAGGTGGTCCATTTATAGAGTAATTCACCATCTATACAATTATATAGCTTATTGATCAGTCTGGATTAATTGCTATGTACTGACAGTAAAGAGTTATTGAAGTGGTACAATTTAACAAATGGAACACACTACACAGGATGCACCAGATCCAACCCTTCCTATATGATTATTGATTAATTTTAATGACACTTATATTCAAGACTCCAAAATCCTTAGCCTAGGAAATTAATTCTGAATGTTTATGAAACTTACTCAATGAAATTGTCATACTCAATTGCTTTATTTGGACCGCCACCCCTATCATACTTGGAGACAAGCAAATCCAATACAACCGGAGAAACTGAAAACCCAAGACTTAAAAGAGCCTCTCGCAGCTCGGGAGCATCAATTTTCCCACTACGATCCCTATCAAACCTCTCAAAGATTGCCTGCAAGCATAAAATAAAAAGAAAAAGAAAATAAGCGCTCGGAGTTGAAGGTATTATGAACCAAATATTACAAAGAGACATGATTCTCGACCATATACCCTCCAATTTTGAAGACTGTAGAACAAAGAGGTGAACTCCTTAGGACCTGTTTTAAACACAAAAAGATAGCATTAATAATAAGCATTTTTTTTTTTCTCTTGTAAACAATTACATAAGAGTAGAAAGAAACTCTGCTGTGAGGGCTAAAGCAAGATTGGAAAAGTTGGAAACAGAAATTGACTTATCCAACCAAAAATTTTGACTCGGTGAATCAACAGGGAAACATAGCTAAGTCATGCTATTTATTTAAATAAGTTTTAAGATATTTAGTAACTTGTTAAATGAATTTAAAAATCAGAAATAATCAATTTATTTGCCTGTATTCTTAATACCCATTTCACATATGGATAGTAGGTTTTTTTTTTTTTTTGAAAGATACATATGAATATTAGTTATATGTATCAGAAACTAAAAAAGCAAAAACAGAAAACAAGTAAAATAGAAAAGTAAATGTTACTTTTACAAAATGTAAATTCTATAAAGGAGATGATAATGGTTGATATTTTTTATTACTATAATGCATAGTAAGGCAAATGGATGAGAATCTATACATTTTATTTGATAATAATCTATATTATATTAGAAGTGGCATCCTCAAAGGCTGGATTAATTCAACGGCCAACTATAAAAGATATTTACTTATTTTGCACTATTCTTCCTTTCCTATCCTGACGTTAATGGGGCCTCCTAACCTTTGTGGCCCATGCCCATCCCCTTGTGGGGCCCACCTGGCACCACATCCCGTCATGAAGATGATTGGGGATGAGGCAAAACTTACATGCATTATTTGACCCTACTGAACCACCATGTCATCTAAAAACTCAGCAAAGCTAAGTTAATTATTTAACCCAAGTTGCGTCACTTGTATTTGACTAGAATAGTTTTCCACACTTTTTTTTTTTTATTGGCACCCCAACCTAGGGGGCTGGGACCTATATTAGAGCCCATACACGTGGGAAGAGAGAGCCCGCACACGTGGAAAAAATTTGCCTATAAACTCATAAAGAGAGCCCACACAAGTGGGAAGAGGGCAACATACCCACGGATTGAACCCCGAGGAGCTGAGTGAGAGAGGGAGTTGCTACTTGATAAAAGCTACATACTCCCAATGAAAATTCACGACCAGATAATGCAGTTAACTTTGAATGATATGATTGGGTCAGAAATGATATGGCCTAACCTTTTCCTGACCAAAGATGTTTGTCTCCCAATAACTGTGATTGCTTTTGAAACTTCACGTGAAACATGAAGTGCACAGTTTTGGGTGGCTACAACACTTCACATAAAGTGGAAAGGTACCAATTCGGGGTCAAGTCAACATCTCTCACAAAATATAGAGTATAAAACTTGAGCTGTGACGCAGAAAGATGCAATTGAGTAGAACCCTCCAATCCCCTAGCCGAAACAACCACTCTTATTTCTAAAGCAAAAGTCTACACGGCCCGACTGGGGGACCGACAGTCGGGCCGTGTAGCAGGGTTCATTTCTAAAAGCTACATACTCTCCCAATGCAAATTCACAACCAGATAATGTAGTTAACTTCAAATGATACGATTGGGTCAAGAAATGATACAGCCTAACCTTTTCCTGACTAAAAATGTATGTCTCCCAATAATTGTGATTGCTTTTGAAACTTCACGTGACACATAAAGTGCACAGTTTTGGGTGGCTACTAACACTTTAAGTGGAAAGGTACCAATTCCGGGACTAGTTAATATCTCTCACAAAATACAGAGTATAAAACCAGAGCTGTGAAGAAGCAATTGAGTAGAACCCTCCAATCCCCTAGCCAGAACAACCACCCCAACCCCACGGTGAGTTTCAATAACCAGCAGAAACAGTTCCTGATCCAACAACTCCTAAAACCACCCATCTTCATTTCTAAATTCATGTGAATCCAAAAGCTCTTGAATCAAAAAGCACAAGAAAGAATTCGAACGGAACACCTAGATAAGGTTTGACATTGCAATCCATTGATTGCTCAGTGATGAGGCATCAACCTCTCCAGGGATCAAACCCTGGCTCCATTTCTTGGGGACTTGGGTTGGGGTGTGTTGTGTGAGTACTTACCCGAGCCCGTGCAGCCCATTGGATTTCCCAGCATAGCCTCTTTGGTCCATACAATCAATAAATTAGAAAAAGGGAACCCAGAACAAAAGATAGGAACATGATTATGGAGAGACATTTTTTTAAAGAGTCCCACTTCTGTCAAATTCTAAAATAAGGAAATATAATAGAATATGAATCTGCCACCAACTTTCACAGCTATTGGACCCAGCACTGTGAGGGCCAAATATCACCTAATCTTGTCCATCTCTATCACTTAAAGTTGTCTTCTATGTGCTTTCATTGACTTAACAAAGAAAATTACATTATATATTACTAAACTACAGGCACAGATCAAGATAAGATAGATTTCTTATGAAAAAAAAAAGGAGATTTCTCAAATAACCATTAACCACTATCTTTTCACAACTACAATCAACTATCCAATCTTTTTCTTTCTCAAATAACCACCAGCACTAATCTGAAAGCATTGGTTTGTAAACTCCACTGCATTTTATAGTAAAAATGACAGAAAGCTCATGTTTTGTATTATCCTTCAAATGTTAACACAAGAAAGACCATTGAGAATGAGTCAATTAAACAAGATAAACGCCCCTCGCTCAAATCCAAAGCAGCTTAGATGGGGTTAATTTATTTGCGTTCATTTACATATGTAAATGATTCACGTGTAACCATTAAGCTTGTCTCAAGCTTGTTTGCACAGATTTAAGCATGTGTGCATAAATGAAGCCATCAAAATACCTTTATTTTTCTTATTCCCCATCATCTGTAAATCAAGATTTTTCAATTTGTGTATTGGAGTAATTAACCCCAAAATCATTGAAGCTGATTATCTTAAATCTTTGTATATATATGTTGAGTAATTTGTGGAAAAAGACCCAATCCATAGACCTAATTTTCTGGACTTCTATGGATCCCCAATTCATGATCCCAACTATCAATATTCTTGTATTAATAGTAACCATCAAGGCGTAAAGTTTCATAATTTAATTCTTCATGGATTTTGAGAAACTTATGAAAGAAATCTATGAAAAAAAAAAAAAAAACCCATATACATCTAAAGCGTTAGACTGCAAAAGAAATGAAGATTTCTGGGTCTTGTTTTCTCACCGATCTTCCTGAGATTGGTATTGGTGAAGGAGAACATGAGAAGATGAACAGTCCTGAGGCTGAAGCTCTGGTTGTAAGAGGAAAGAGCCCTCTGCAGCTCGTTGTCGTCGATGAGCCCGCTCCCGTCCTGGTCCGCCACCTGGAAGCACGCCACGATGCTCGGGTCAGTCCCCGGCGGGAAAGTCGACGGCAGCAGCGCCGCGAACGGGCTTCCGAACTGAGGCGGTGGCGCAGGATAAGCAGTCGCCGGTCCATGCCCGCCCTGGTAATTGCCCTCCTTCGGCGGCTTATCGTACGGCGCCGATGGAGCACCGTAGCCGTAGGGTTGAGGCGGCCGGGCGTAGGGAGAGCCACCGTAGGGCTGCCCCGGCGGCGGACCGTCGTAACCACCGTAGCCGTGTGGGTATCCCGCCATGGAGTGGAGGATAGCGAAACTGGCTCCGAGTTTTGGGAAAAGTTTTAGGAGGGAAAGAGAAACGAAATGAGAATTTGAGTGTTTGAGATAAGAAGAAGAGAAAAGCTGAGAGATGTTCCTTAAATAAAGAAGAGAATGCGTTGTGAAGCTGCCACGCGATTTGTATGCGTGACGTTTGGCTGGCCAATATTGGTTCACACAGTTCAAAACGCACACTGTTTCAACCTCAATCTCTAGGAGGTTCATATTAAAAATTATTGAGCTTTGAAATATTGAAATTACTCTTCCTTCAACTCGGTTTATTTTATTACGTGACCAAAATTCAGAAAACATCCCCAGCTCATTTAATTCATGTACATCTATTCCTCGTTAAAGGGTGAGAGTAGGCCTGTCAATTGGATGCGTTAGAAATGGGTATCCGGCCTAGCCCGGCCCGTCCCAAGCCCGAAAATGCAGAGCTTTTAAAAATATTTGAGCACAGCTTGGACAATATTTTAAAGCCCGGCCAAAATGGGACTAGAATTGGACAAAAACAGCCCAGTCCGGCCCGCTGTAAGATCATTATACTAATTATTTTATAGATTACTGAAACTACCCCTCACTAATAGCAAAAAATGCCTAATTAAAAGGGGTAGTTTTGTAACTTCACCCTCCCCTCTTATAAAATACATACCCTGAAGTCAAGGTATATCAATAAGTTATTTTTTACATCTGTTGCTTTTGCACCCAAATCTCCAATCTTTTGCATTATTAGGGAGACAAACACAAGCCATTTCTCAGAAATAGGAGAGGTGGTCTATAACTAGAAAAACCGTTCACATGCTATAATAATTTATGCACATTAGAAGACATAGGAGCAGTGGAAATGCCCGGAACCACTTAACAGTAGAAAGGAGTCTACCAAATGCTACACAACATGAAATTCAAGTTTGATAAAACATGTTTGGTGGAATTTAAACAAGTAGAAGAAAGAAGTGGCCGAACACAAATTTGATTTGGATGTTGCCTTAATTTAGAACCTCAATGGTGTTTATTTTGTGTTTGATGAATGATTAACAAGATCATTTGGAGTTTCAACTCAACATGCACAAACTGAGTTTTGAAGACCCTAAGATTTCCTGCTGATTTAGGCAAATCTATTTTGAAAAATGTTCAACAATCTTCAACTAAGATGCTATGCTAAGACACAAGTTTCTGGTATATGTTTAGCTCTGTTACTTTGTGATTGTGTGCCTATCTAAATCATTGATATTTGACTGATATGGTTTTAGAGAGAGAGAGTGAGACTTTGGCCTTATCACACCGTGTTTAAAGTCTGGTTCCCACTGGGTGTCTAGTGATAATAGGAGTAATTAGAGAATTTTTTGCTCATGTCAAGGATCGGGCTAAGCCCAGGCCCAGCTTTGTCCCAGGCCGGGCCCGTACGGGACAGGATTTGATGTAGGCATGTTCAATTTAGGGCCGGGATTGGACAACCCCCAGCAGGCCCGTCCAATTTTCGGGACGGGATTGGACAACCCAAGCCCAAGCCCATTCCCGACCTGTCCCATTGACAGGCCTAGGTGAGAGACACTTTCATAATTAGAAATATTCATGTGCAAATGAAGAAAATCCATATATGGTATATTTATGTGCAAAGATGAAAAGCCACATGTAAGGGATGGATAAACATGAATGCATATATATATATATATATATATATATGAAGATGCTCCTATGAGAGATATCTTTCACCTTATATAAGAAATAGAGGTGGGGGCCCTCACATTTAAGTTGTTGACATTGGATATGGATGTGAGAGCCCCTACCCAATCTTTCATTTAAGATGAGAGATATCTCTCATAAGAGCATCTCCATATAAATATATATATATATAGGGGAGGTTTCAAGTGCATCTATCCCTCACCTATGGTGAGGGGCCCTCACATTTAAGTTGTTGACATTGGATATGGATGTGAGAGTCCCTACCTAATCTCTCATTTAAGATGAGAGATATCTCTCATAAGAGCATCTCCATATATATATTATATATATATATGGGAGGTTTCAAGTACATCCATCCCTCACCATAGGGTGAGGGACACTTGCATAATTGAGCATTGTCAAGTACAAAAGTTACTTTTCAAGGACATAGGGTGAGGTACACATCCTTGTCTTCATGTGCAAAAATGGGAAGTGTCTCTCACTCTATGGTGAGGGATAGATGCACTTGAAACTTTCTCATATATATATATGGAGATGCTCCTATGAGACAACTTAAATGAGAGATAAGGTGGGGCATGCTCCTATGAGACAGTTTAAATGAGAGATAAGGTGGGGCCCTTACATCCATATCCAATGCCAACAACTTAAATGTGAGAGTCCTCACTCTTATCTCTCATAGTAAGGTGAGAGATACTCTCACAGGAGAAAATTTCGTAAGTTTATGCTTGTGGGGCTCACCTTTGTTTCATCCAAATGAACCAAACACATGACCTTCCTAAATTACAAATGTCCACTAACTTTCGGTCAAGTCCGAATTTACTGGACTATTTGATTGACTATGTATCAAACTGAATGGACTACTGACCATTAAATTTTTGGGCCCATATGGAGCTGATAGAAATCACGGTTGGGGCTGTTTTTTTGTAGAGAGGAGGATCTCAGGGAATCCTTGAAATCCCCCCACATCTCCATCCCCATGCGGGTCCCCAATGGGCCCCACCACACACTTAAGCTTATCTTATTATAAACTTGAGCTTATGAGAGCTGACCCCATATATATAACACTTTTTGTGTTATATCTCATCATGATATCATGAGATTTATTAGTTTGTGTATCATATACTTTCTTCAACCAATAAGTGAATTCCTTTTACACGGCATATAAGAAACAACAATTTGTGAGGAATAAAGACACATAACTACAATTTCTCATGTTCTATCACTCCGCAGGTTTTTTTTCGTAGGATGCTATATAAAAGCCATGGCATCATGGGGACAATCCCATGATATTATGGGATTTACTCTAATATATATTGTTCCCGTGATATTATGAGATTTATTCTTATATATATTGTTTTCGTTATATTAAGAGATATAGGGTAAAGAAATTAAAAAATATATATTGACTAGAATCAAATGACTCTCATTATATAATTCAGTTATAAAATTTAAAAAACTTAATTTAAAGAAGACTAACATGTTAAAATCCCTTTTTTAATATCACTATCGTGGATTAGAACAGCCCCTTTTTTACTATTACTATCGTGGATTAGAACAGCTGAAAAAGTCGAATAGGGTTGGTTTGCATGAGAACCCAAACTATAGCATTAATCTATTGAGAGATTAGAGGATCCCATCAAAATGCCATGTGCACTAAAAAATATATATATTCGCCCAGATTTGTTCAACATATCGATTTGGTCTCATATGGAACCAGTCTAGTTTCTCCCTACCCCAGTATTTATTGTCAAACAAATTAAAACCCAAAGAGGCAAAGAAACAAAAAAGCACAACAAAGGCCATCGAATGTGCCATCTGTGAAGAGTATGAACTGCAGAGTTTTTCTATTGTTTTTAAACAGCACCATGGTGCAGATGTACCCTCCTGGCAGATTCTCTTGGTTGGCCCACTTGGGGCTACTCCAATTACAGGGAAAGTTGGTGTTTTGTTTTCTTTTTTTAATTTCCATGAGATCTACCTATGTGCCGAATTTCTACTTCCTTAGATCATCAGTCTTTCAATTTACCCTCAAAATAGTGGCTTTAGAAAACAATAATTTATAGGATTTCAATCCAACAATAAACATAGTTGGATGAGTGTTAAATTTGGACTTTGTGTTATTTTGTGGAGAGAGAGAGAGGCTAGCGAGTGCTAGGGATTTGGACTGATCATATAGGTCTCATGCGCTTAAAAAAGAGGTTCGTGTGATGTCTTTCATGAGAGACGTCCTCATCCTCAATCCTTTTAAAATATTGCATCGCGAGTCTAAAATCTAAATCCCCTATCTACCTACCACACACTTCCTATCAGTGGGATGTATGGAATTCCACCAAGAGCCCACCTATTGATAATTCGAACCATTTAAAAAGAATATTATCCTCTCTAGTAACATATCTTCAAATTTTACTTATATAAAAATTAGTCCCACCGTAAGATTGCAAACAAAATCAATAACGTGTTAGCACAATTTTATAATTATTCACCATATGTATTAATTATGTCATCAATAATCATGTGCGTAATCTTACTATGGAACCAATTCCTACTTCAGTAAAATTTTAGGATATATCATCGCCATCCAGAAATTCATTTCGAATAGTATGAATTATCAATAGATAGGTACCACAGTGGAGTTACACATCCTAACCTGTGGGAGATGAAACACTCAGGTGATCCAGACACTGCACTGATGGCATGTTCATGGGACCACTAGATGAAAGGAAGGCCCGTCTCATGGTGTTGCTGAGCATCTGCTGTCAATTGTATTCAGGTTCAGGCTAACACAATACACTCCACTGAAGCAAGATATGATAATGAAACTAATTATCAGATCCAAAACTTGGTTCACATCCAATTTGTGTTGTCCAGTCTCAAAATTCTCATTGACCGATATGGTAGAAGAAGCAATGGAGTAAGAAAATAAATAGAAAACTATAAGTGGAGACTAGAAAGAAGATGATGATGCCACACAATTTCGTTGAATTGAAGAACATTTGGTCCTTAATACCTAGTATAAAATGCTCTTGTTTCTTAGGAGGACTGCTTTTCTCCTTTCTTACGCAACCTACTTCTAGAAGAAAGATCTAAACAGTCAACATCCATGATTAAAAGTTGGTGGAAGACTACCACAAAGGCCATCACACAGATGGATCTAAACTTGGGCCTGGACTTTGACCCGATTAATATTTTGTAGCTGGAAGGGAACACAAGCCTAATGTGTAGAGACTAGGCCTATTAGAAATGCCAATGGAATTAATTGGGTCTCGACCAAACTCTAGGCCTGACTCAGTACACTTTGTGGGCCTTGATGGGACCTAGTAATCAGGTAGAGATGGAGGGTGGTTAAGTCTACATGGATAAGGATTTCATGTAGTTGGCAACCCTACCTCTCACCCCGATGATTAGGATCAATTTCTAGGTCTCTCTCCATATTTGCAAGTGCTCTTTCCCAGCATGTGTAGGTATCCTCTCCTCCCATGTGCAAGTGCTCTCTCTCTCTCTCTCTCTGCATGTGCAATGCTCTTCTTTTTAATAATATCTTTTATGGTTCTACAACACATCCATCTCAATACTTCATCTATGCTATACTCATTTTGCACGTGTTGCTTCTTCATTTGACAAAACTTTTCTCTATAGGTTATAACTGCTCTAATCGTTGTGATGTAAAAATATTCCTTTCAACCTTGTTATTACACACAAATAACAAATTATTCTCAAAAGCAAGTCTCCAACTCAATTGTCTTGCTCTTATCTTGTCTTCAATATATTCCTCAATCTCTCAATCTTTATTAATTATCAAGCTAAGGTTTCAAAGTGAATCCCTAGCTGGTGGTATCTCTTGAGCTTCGATCCTTACAAACATTATAACTTCATAAACATCCCTACTAAAGTTGCAATTTCAATATTCTATCTTTGTACAGCCTATTTTAAAATCCTTAGATTTTAAAACCTTCCATCGCCACTTAAATTCCACATCCATGTCATCTCTTAATTTGTCTATCAATAATATATTATCTATAAACAACATATGACAATGTACCTCCTCTTGAATATGTGCATCATCCATATAGTGCGAAGAGATGTAGATATGAAGTTGACCCCATGGTAACTAGAAATTCACTAGTCTCTATAGGTAATTCTTATCCTTATTACCACTCCCTCGTACATATCTTTAATGGTGTCAACATAGCTCTTTTTATTTTTTTCGTATAAAAACAATATAGCCTTTTCGGATACTCTTTTTTTTTATATCTAAAATCCACTAAATATATCTCTAGGCACACTGCCTAAGCTTTCTCTAAATCGATAAAGACCATATGAAAAGTTTTCATATTCTACAGTTGATCTCCCCCGCATGAAATCAAATCGATTTTCAAATATTTTAATCACTTTTCTCACCATTATATAAAATTAACATATATGCACTCCTAGCTGCTACTACTAAGCTAGTTAGGGACATATGCAGTGTGCGTGAGTGCTTGGAAAAAGAAGAAAGAGAAAAAACTGAAAAATAATAAAAACATTGACTTGCTTCACTCTTTCAAGGAGGATAATGGACATTCCATGAGCCTGGACCCTCTGGGGCTCTTTACTTCTTTCTGAGCGGGTTGGATTTTCATTTGGGTGGACCTTAGTTTGGGTTCCACTCCACTCCTTCAATCTCAAGATTTCTCCAAGTCAGAGCCTCCAAGGATCCGGATTCCCTCCCCTTCTGAGTATCTATCTACCCCTCAAAAGAAGAACATAGGAAGTTTTTACATTGGGAGGCAGAACAACCCATGCCTTCTTCTAAACCAGCTCCTCCAGACAGATAGTTCAAGCCAAACTTTGATGGGGGCATAGTAACCATAAAATGTGGGTCTTGGAGGTATTGTGAGAAACCATGAAGGGAACATGATATAGGCATATTCTACACAGACGATCTTTTAATTGAAGGATTATTAGGAGGTAGTGCAGTTTCGAACCCATAATTTCCATGCGTAAACCGTAGTCCTAGGCCAACTGAGCGGATTTTAGGCTGTAGTTGATGTTAGTTTCGGTTAGTATTTCCTTTGTTTTAGATATGCTTGTGCTTGGACCACTTGTTTCCTTCTTATGTTGCTCTTTTGTTCTCTTTGCTCTTTGTTTATGAATAAAAAACCCATTTAGGTGGGGGAGAGAGAGGTGCCTGATCGTTTTTAACTGTTTGCACATGAAGAAAATATATAGATAGAACTCTTTCAATAACTACATGATACTTTAGCTAACACACCAGTTTTACTAGGAGTCTTTTCGGTCAGATTTTGGGTCGAGTAATAAGAACTAGTATGAACACACAAGTAGGGTTGTAAACGGGTCGGTTCCGATCTGGTCCATGGTGGATCCGGAACCGGAACCGTTAAGGAGTAGGTAGAACCAGATCCAGAACCGTTTTGGAACAGGTTTCTTGGCTCCAGAACCGGAAGCAGAATCATATATGATTCGGGTCTGGATCTGGATCCGAGTTTATGTGGAGAATGATATTAAAAAAACATGATTTTTATGAGAGATTTTAGAAAATTGAGGTAATATGTTGGATCTCGGGTCTGCGGGTCCAAATCAAGGTGGAACCGAACCCGGATCCATCTATTTATCGGGGCCTAAGGACCCAAACCCGGTTTTTAACAAGTTGGAAGCTTCGGGTAATCGAAGAATCGGAGACTCATTTACATCCCTACACACAAGTCTAAAATTAACGGTCCATCAAAATCAAACCCATTGAACATTTTAACTATCCAAGCTAAGGCAATATTATAGATGGCTGCAACAACTTCATTTTTATGCCATTATTGGTAGCTCAAACAGGGTATCTTGAAATTTTGAAAAGATAATGGATCCTACAAAGATGTGAGATATCCCACTTGAAAATCTTCTTTGCAGAACCATGTTCATCCGAGTATAGGGCACAAATATTGCTTAAAACAAACAACAACGAGAACGACGAAGAAATGATTTAATCCAACAGCTGGATCTTCAATCATATCCCAGTCACATATGGGCCCTATGGATGGGGTTTTGGCCTTTTGGGTGCCAATTCCTTGATTTACTTTGGACCCAATCTAGCCTTGCTTCTGGTTTTTGCTTCTTGATTTATTCGGCCAATAGAGTACAGAAAATCACAGGAGTATCTTGGACAGAGAACTCATTGAGGTGGTGGGCCAACTCAATTTGTTTGGAGAATCTTAGGTTGTAAATAATATAATTGGTTAGCCCTGTGGATCTGGTCTCATTGGCTCACAACTTGCATCCACTGCAAGACTTCAGGTGCTATTAAACTGAGTCATAGCGTTAATAGGCTTAAGGCCCAATCACTCGCTAAAACATGCTTCTTTGTTTTGCAGTTTGGAAACATGAAATGCTATGGTGGCAAGTTATTTTCTTTCTGACACCATCCTCCTTACTCTCAGAACTTAGTGATCCATATATATTGTCCTTCTTTTAATTAATTTTCAAATCATTCAATCTGCTGCCCCTGTCCAAAGCTTTATCATTTATTTGCTTCTCTGTCAAATTATTCGCCAAAGCCATCTATAAATAACAAATACCAAAAAACATTTATTAGCTTGTGGCACAATATCATCATCATCATCATCAAGGAATTTCTCCAAACTATATTGGGGTTCAACTAAATGAATTCTGCTTCGCGATTCTAGTCTTACCCCAAGTCAAATCTTCTGATAGGTTGTATTCACAGAATGTCAGCATCTCAGAATTCATATTGTAGCTGTGGCCAAAGTTTTTACACCTACTGTCAAGCTACCTGACCCAACCCTCCTTTTATCTGGGCTTGATGGAATTCTAGTGGAAAACTATACAGGAGGTAATTCATAACCACTATAGTTCTCTTTACTCAGAAACAGCAGCCATAAGGCATTGCAGTCGATACAAGAGAGAAGACAAAACCCAGTTAAAGATTTCATTTAATATCAATCCTGCTTTGAAATTGCTCAAATTTCCTAAATACAATCTTCTGTGGATGGTCAAGACTGACCCAAAAGATATCCAATGGCAAATATTTGTGTTGAGGTCAATCAAATAGCCCCAGAGGAGATGCCTCTAATTCTTTGTACATTGTACAATTTCTTTGGAATACATCCACTGGCTGTCTAACCAGTATGACAACCAGTGATAGGTTTGTCTAACAGTTGTAATACTTAAATGATGTATTTTGATGGACCACTTTGTATAATGAAAACCAGGTCAATTTTTGCATAGAATGTTAATCTGTATTTAAATGTTGGGGTATCTCTTGCATTGGCGTTAGTATTTAAATCTGTAAAGTGTGTTGAGTACTTGGGAGCAGAGGAACCTCATTATTTAGGTTTACCAAAAACAAAAAAAGGCCCATAACTGAGTTTGTTTTCTGTCTTCATTATGAAAAGCGAAGTTGATGTCAGGGTTATATGGAGATTGATGATCGTCATTATTCAAGTGTTCATTATTCAATTGATATTTGTTCAGATTTTTTCTTCTTCTTTTCTTTTCCTCTCAGGTTTTGTAAGTTTGTGAAAGTCTAGGTCCCGTTTAGATCCTTGGGACTTGGTTGCCCTCCACTCAGTTTAGCTGCAACTCTGCTTACCTCTAAATGGTTATGGCAGAAAACAAAACAACTGTCACACATGAACAATCATTTATGTGTAAACTGAGTTATTTGAGCCATCTTCACTAGATTTATGAAGATCCAAACAAGCCCTCATTGATTGTTTGACATAATTGTAGCTAACAAACCTAAACATTTGCTATATGCTTAAGAAAACAATGCTAACAATTCCACAAATCTCAATAATGCTTCACTCAAGAAAATTCAAGCACATTTCTTCAGACATTAGAAATGATCGGAAGGTCATCTTACAAGCTTGTGCTTTTGTAATATAGGAAGGATGGCATCACTATAATATGCTATCTTAAACAATTGGATCCTTCTAAACACTTACCAAGGCACATGACACATTGAATGAATCGATGACAAACAACTTTTTTACTATGTAACTTTCCAAAGCCTACAGTAAAAAAAACCTATCAATTTACCTTATACCACCAGAACAATCAATAAGCTTTTCTCAAGGTTGGCCCAAAAGTGAAGGCTTGTAGAAAGCATGGCTTTGTGCTATCTCAATTCGATCACGGGGATCATTCATGGTTTCATCTCTCAGTGCTTCGAGAATGCCCTCCGAAGGCAACTCCCTTTAAAAAAAATAGAAATAAGCAGCATCAGATTAAGCAAGATGTTAAGCCAATAAAACTAAACCATTTTATATGTTTCAGTTGATTTCACAGAATCTGTTTTCATATGAAAATTCACAGTTTTTTCCCTCAGCCCTTGTAGTTTAATCATCTCTCAACTATGGTAATGTTCCACTTGGCCCAACAACTATACTGGTAGAACCATCTTCCTCTGATCCAAGACCATTCATTGGCAGACTCATGATACAGGCCATGCACAAAATCTTTTACGTTAGCTATTTAACTGCTGACCTGCAAATAGATTGCTAGCCCTTGTAGTTTAATCATCTCTCAACTATGGTAATATTCCACTTGGCCCTACAACTATAATGGTAGAACCATCTTCCTCTGATCCAGACCATTCATAGGCAGACTCATGATACATGGGCCATGCACAAAATCTTTTACGTTAGCTATTTTAACTGCTGACCTACAAATAGATTGCTAGCCAGAAGAATAGTTCAGGTTTCACCGAGAAACTCAAAGAAAATTCTGCTAGTTGTACACCTAAAATATACCAACGGAAGGAGATCTTTTGATGTCCCTACATATCACGGGCTTCACCTGATGAAGAGTTTGAACATGCAGGCCCACTTGCATGATTGCTGGGGGTGAAGCACCATTTCAACCAGCCGAGCATCATATACATCCTCTGAATTTCAGTTTAAAGCAAGGCTAGTGTTGCCTTGATATGTATTTGGAGAACATGTGCATTTCAAGTGTAACAGTAAAAAATAAGTACCATTCACGCCACTCTTTTGTTTCCTCAAAAATGATTACCAAGTATATTTCAGTTCATGGTTAACTGTTGAAAAGATATAACTTCAGGAAGAGTGTGAACTCAAACCTTTTTATGAGTATTTTATATAGCGTCTTTAAGATGGGACAAAGTTCCACTGGTGCCACGTGTTTGTTATCGCCAGGATGCAACACATTTAAGCTGGGCTGACTTAGCAGCTCATAGAACGCTTCCACTGCGGAGACACCCTGAGAGAAGAAGAGAATGGTCAGCATTTTTCTCAATTTATAAGCAGGCAAAATAGCAAAGGAATCCCAAGCACATGCAAGTATATGATGTGTTCTCTTGTGCATGAGGACAATGTGTGCACATTGGATAAAAAGATCAGGCAACCATTATGTAGTCATGTACCTGACTCCAGTTTTTAGTGTCTACGAGACTTATTTTCAAGTACCAAACAATGCGAAAATGGTTAATTGGTACCACTGAGCTGATATCCTCTTAAGTTGGCCATTCAGTGAATGCAAGATTGTGTGATAGGATAAGAACTCGGCACACAAAGAATGAACTCCAAACACGACACAGGTCAGAGCAAAAATAAGATGATATTTGGGTAATTAGATTAGGAGGTTCTAGAGAACATGGACTTAAACAGAGCTGACTCAAAAGTATAACTTTTATGTGAAAACTAATGGTGAAATATATCGAAATGATATAGCAGACAAGTACGAGTATGGTAAGGTTGTGAACCCCCACTCCACCCAAAGACAGTTGGATAGGATATCTAAGCCAATTAGCTCCCAGTGACCACCACCTTAGTGAGAGCATTGGCCTCCTTATTCGACTCTCCAAGTAACTGTGAGAATGTCACCTTCATAGAAGACAGCTATAAACTCATTCACTACTGAAGCTCTTCTTCACAGAACCTTCAACTTTCCCTCAGTCGGTAATAATGCATTTTTCAACTAGGTTTCCACAAACTGAAAAATCGTTTTTGAAAAATCTTAGCCCCTCCAAAAATAGAAATCTACAATGTGAATCAAATAGATGGGATAAGGCTTTAACAATGATGAAAATGACTTTAGGATTGGTTTTATTTAGCACATGATGTCAAGACATCTTATCATACCTTTAAGGGCTGAGATTAGACTAAGAATGGCCTCTTACCCTAGTGGTAGAGGCACCTGTTCTTACCTGCTGGCCCAGGGCTCGAAGTTAGGCAGGCACCTTTCCTCACCCGAGGCTATGCTACCTCACGAGAGGTCAACTCCCCTCACCAGAGGGTTCACCCACCTCACCCGAGGTGTACTTCCCTCACCAGAGGGCTGCCGGGGGGGGGGGGGGGGTGGGGGGGGTGTTGTTGAGATTAGACTGCATGAGCTGTTAGGAGTTAGGACTATAACTAGGGTTCTTCCTTTGTTTAGAGGTCATTTAAAAGGGACTGTTCCATGGGTTTCTATCAGCATCCAGGTTGGTGGGATGGGGCATGGTAGCAAGCGTGGACAGTATAGTGTAAACACGCTCATGCACACAACATTGGGCCATTGTGAGCATTGTGAGATGTGTCCAGCCAAGAAAGAAAAAGCATTAATCAATTTCTTTTTTTTGGCAGTTAATGGGATAGTTTGGAATGAAAGGACCGTGCATTGTTTTGAAAGAAAAAATCTCTAGTGTTGAAGCTCTGATATAAGATTAAATTTGCTACAGTCATGTTGGTATCCATCTTTCCTTACTTCCAAGGTCTCACCCGTAACTTCATAATGCGAAAAAGAAAAAAAAAAGGGTGACCGTGTAGGAGGTATGAGTCAAAACTCTCATGCTTTAACTATTCTCCTTTACAGGGTTGGTAGGCTTTTGCTCAGTCAACAAGGCTGAATTGTTGGCTTCGAGGATGGGGCTTTGTGAAGCTATGAGGCTCAACAGTCACAGCATAATGGTGGAAGGGAATTCTCTGTGTCATAAGCTGGGTGTCAAGTCGTTGCAGGGCTCCTTAGTGATTTGGCAGATGGAAGAGGAAGAGGTGCTTGATCTTTCTAAAAACCTCAAAGCTTCATTTGCTCACGTTAAGCAAATAGTCAATACAGGAGCAGACTCTTTAGAGGGTGTTGATCATCAAAGAATGCATATATCCTTGGTTGATTTTTTTTTTTTTTTTTTGGTAGTTGTTTTTGGTTTTGTGCATTGGGGTTCATTATTATCAGTATCTTGTATTGCTAAGCTTTGATTAGTGAAAGTTACCATTAAAAAAATTCTTTTTCATGGTGATTGCGACCTTATGATGTGGGGGGTCCACCTTTTACTCTTTTGTATCCTGGATATTGAAAAGTAAGGGGTGTCTCAATTTTGGCCAAATGTTTCATTTGGTGTAATAGGGAAGAGCACATTGTATTTGATTCTAATGCTATGATCTGGGGAACCAGAAAGAACATAATGATAGGATTTTTGTTGAAGCCTATGATTCTCTCAACCCTCAGAGTTGCACTTTGGGGCTTCAACTGCTGATATATAGGCTTAGGAGCTGCGCCAATGATTAAAATCCTTGCTGTACACATACTAGGAGTAAATTGCCATAAGTCCACTTCAAAAACAAGATAACATGACCTGGTGAACAGCCTGACTTGCTAAGAAAATAAAAAATACTATTAAAGACCCCATCATGATTTGGACTCATTAAATAAATAATAAACTTCTAACTAAAAGCTTTCCTAAGCAAATTAAGTCTCTTTTAACTAATGAAGATACCTCATTAACAATTAAGGACTTCTAATATGACTTCAATAATCATACAATTTGACCAACAAAACACTATAATCCATATTAATAGGATTCAACTAAAATGCAGGATCCACAGAATGGATATGGAGTCCGTGACTTTGAAGATTTGTTGATTTGCATCAGCCTCGAAGCTGATTGGGAGATCATGGAATTTGTAAAGGGTGACATTGTTCATTGGTGGATTAAATCTAGTTTAAAGGAAATTATATATTTAAGGTTTAGAGAAGGCAATTTCAGTAAATAGTTATAAATGCCCATCTACTTATTGCATGCTCAAGGAGAATGAATATCTTTTAGGCCCATGTAGCATCCACTCCTTTTTATCATGTTTACTAAAACTATTAAAATTAAAATAAGAATATCTAATTATTAAGACCTTCAAATAGGTTTTATGTCTATTTCATGGCTGACTTCCTTCTATATTTATTCTTGGATATTTGATTTGACAGCAACTCAAGGATTTAGAGGGCCTGACAACCATATAGGCAACACAGTTTTGAAAGTTATATTATTTTTAAGACCCTGATACACATAACTCATCAACCAAATCACAAATGCCCAAGATTGAAACTATTCATCATGTCAACTCAAGCAACTTGCCAACATTATCATATCTTTTAAAATGGAGCCAAGAAGCGAAGAGGATCTTATGGAGTCTATTGGCATTGTAGATGACTTGACTTACCAAATATCCACCCCAGATGAAATCTGGTTATCACCAATCAAGTATATGATTTTCAAAGTTCCACATTCTAGAATCAGTAATCATACCTGAATCATTCCCTTGCCTTTTATGCTATCACCCATGTCCAAACTCAATTCCCCCTTTGCTAACATTTGGCCATACCATGCATTTCGTCCTTTTAAGAGGGTTACATATGTGTCGGCCAGCAAAGGCCCAGCAAGCTTTTCAGGTTCTTCTGTCAACAGGTGAGTAATGAAAATCATTTCAGAAGTACAATGTGCGAAGTATACTGATTTGCTTGTTGCACTCTCATTGGTAAGAGCTGCTACCATTCCTGCAGAAAAGTAAGCTCGACAGATAAGTATAAAGCTGTTTCCCAATAAAAATTTAAGAATAGAAACTGTATAAAAAAAAAAAAGAGGTGTTATATAGTTCTAATAATTGCAGATTAAAAAAAAAGAAATGGAAAACTGATCAATAAATCATAAAGATTCTATAGGGCTCTCAAAATCATGCTGATGTGCCTGATCTTGTAACCAAATTGGCATTGTAAGAAGAACTCCATTTTATTCATTTGAAGCCTATGGCCTTCTGTAGATAATGTAGGACAGTCTGAGAGGTGGATATGCTTTTCTGCTCGATATTAATAACTGCACTGCTGTAGATAATGTAGGACAGTCTGAGAGGTGGATATGCTTTTCTGCTCAATATTAATAACTGCACTGCTTCAGGTCAGGCTTTAACATTCTGCATATTGACTTGAGCAGACACAACAAATAAATGGGATACACATAACATGGCTCCCACAACAACTGTCACCTGAAACAGGGAGCAAAATTGGAAAGCCATCTATTCCGCTGAAATATCTGTCCTGACTGAGAATTAAGGTACATTCACAAACAATCTGTGAGCAACAAGTTCACTACTCAATAAATATCATTGACCCAAGGATGCATGTAACAGCCTCTCCAAATGCATGGAAAACAGTTGTGAGATCATGGTGGAATTGGATAAAACAAACTTTACATTCACCAAAAGTGGATCACAAAGGTATAATTCATCGTTCAATCCGAAAAACCAAAACATCATAAATACTAGGTTATTTATTATCCAGTTCTTTTTGTATATTTATTACATATAACTAAGGGGAAGTTTCAAGTGCATCTATCCCTCACCATAGGGTGAGGGACACTTCCATAATTGGGAATTTTCAAGTACAAAAGTTATTTTTCAAGTACATAGGGTGAGGTACACTTCCTTGTCTTCATGGTGAGGGATAGATGCACTTGAAACTTCCCCTATAACTAAACACAATATACTATTTCAAATATTTATACATAGTGGTAAGGATTTATCAGCAGCTAAGATGTATCAGCATATATGGCTTTTTTCATCTACTAGAAGGTAGTCTAGCTGACCAGAATATTCAAGGAAAAAAAAACCTCCTCAGCCTCAAACTGAAATCACCTCCTTGGATCCTAGAGGACATTGTATCAACAGACTCACCTATGGAGAGGGAAATGTGCAGGGGGGGCTTCTTTAAGCTGTTGTGTGCAATCTCCTGTCGATATCTTAAACTGGCAGAAGTGTCCAAATCCAAGTTACATAAGAAAAATTGATAGCTATCAATTTGCCTAGGTGTGAACTCTCCTGAGTTCTGACTTGAGGTCCCACAAACAGTAACTGATTTAACCTTCTCACTCATGTTGATGTTAATTTATTCTTCACATTCAAGGAAGACATGGCACAACATAAAATCGTTAATATTACTGGCAAAATATTGCTGTTGAGTGAAACATTGTGTCATTGTCTCCCTAATTGTTTGTTTTGATTAGTAACCACAAATTTTATTAATAAAATAAAGAAGACCATTACAAACTAAATAACAAAAGGGAGGGGGTTATAAGAGCATTATACCCCACATCAACCGTACATAGTGCGAGCCACCTAAGGAGTGACAAATACGTCTTGATCTGAGATGATCTGTGATGATCAGGTATGATCAGTGATGATCTGAAGTTACGCTGAGGACTTCCAGACCTTGGAAGATGTCGAGGATGATCTTACAGATCATTGGATGTGGAAGAAAATAAAGCCCTAGGCTCTGATACCATGACAGA
This sequence comes from Cinnamomum chago, assembly GCA_038049695.1. Taxonomy (NCBI): domain Eukaryota; kingdom Viridiplantae; phylum Streptophyta; class Magnoliopsida; order Laurales; family Lauraceae; genus Cinnamomum; species Cinnamomum chago. The sequence goes on along the minus strand of CP142453.1, from coordinate 32,756,390 downwards.
TTCAAAACACATGAAGAGAACAGTGATATTGGAGGAGGAAAACATGTGTCCCCTTTAGGGTTGTAACCTTCTCATTATATAGGGATTGATTACCCTATTATTATTATCCTTATACAAATCAACTTCCTAACTTACATCTAACTATCTAATACAATAGTTAACATTCTAATACAATTAGAGTTCCTAAGTTATAGCTATTCTACTAATACAATTAGAGTTTCTAGATTGACAAGGAGAAAATCTTGTCTCCTTGATTGTAAAGAAACATTTAAGATTTTGTGGAAATATTCTTGCAAAACGAATTGGATTCTAGGATCTAGGATGACAACTATTAAGACTAAGTTGAGTAGTTGACAACTATTTGCAAACAACACATACATTAAAAATTAGAATTATCATTGCAATGCAGACATGCTCTTGAAGATTAAGGTTCTGATTCTCTAATCTTTAATTAATGTTCAAAACATAATCGAAACGAAATTGTACCAGCACCAATAGCATAGACATTCTTCAAGCCACCCATAACTTCGTGTGTAACGAGGTCGCTATTATCCCACACAATGAAATGGGGCTGCCTTAGAAATTTTGCAAGAGGTTTCCTCCACTTTTCTGCTCCACAAATTCGAGCATTAGCATACTCCTTGTTGTAAATCTCTGAAGCAATATTTGGTCCTCCAAGATAAAGAATGTTCTCCAATGGAACTCCAGCTGTTGGCATCAGATCACAAAAATAAACAACGAGAAAATAGACACACTAAAAAAAAAACACAAAAGCAATTCTCCTAAACAAATTTCACTGTGCTCTGTAATGGAAAACATAACAAATATACTTACATCACAGAAATTAAATTTGACATACAAATAAATTACATCTACAGTAATTAAGAAATAGGTAATCATGCTTAAAAACTAAGAGTAGCCTGAATAAATAATGTCTAGAATTAGGAATGAGCACATCAAAAGAAACTTACGAGTGGCTCTTGTAAAAGAAAAAATAAAGGAAAATTATCTAAGGGGTTTGGACAAGTGCTTAGAAGACCCCTAATATGAAGAACTTAAGGGTTGCGAGTACAAGGAACTAAGGGGAGACCAAGAAAGATACAGAGGTGACATGTTAGGTTGTGGAGTAAAAGAGAATGTAGCCGTAAACAAAGAAAGGTAGAGAAGTAGAACTCACAAGTCCGACCCAAGTTAGATAGGATAAACCAGGACCGGTGGAGAACGAAGACCATGGGTTGGATCCTACAATAGTCTGACTCATAGATGGTACAAGCCAAGACCAATGGAGAATGACAACTATGAGATGGATCCTCCACTGGTCCTGGCTTCCCATGGTCCTTGTTCCTTGCAATGTTTCCTTGGCTGTGCCAGGGAACTACAATGGCTACCATTCACATGATCTTGACACAGGGAACTTCTCCCAGCAAATGGAAAAGACCAAGCTTTTGCTCCCTCCCAGGTTCTACTCATCCTATCTATATTTCTAATCCTTTCTTAACATCGTATCATACCTAAACTAAAACCATCACGGTCATTATCATCAAAGCTTTATCACACTTATCCATGAAAAAAAACCTAATTTGGACTAGCATAATTCAAATTTTCAGATAAAAGGGAAGATAAAAATAAAGACCAACATTTCATCTTATCAACTGCCAAGCCCATGGTACCCAGATGTGGCAAGAAACTGACAATGGATACATTCTGGGCTGAGGCTTTTTTAGACTTAGAACTGAAGTACTAAACAGGATATCGCATACTTGAAATCAATACAGGCAATTAGAAGACAACCACAATTCGTTTTTTCAAGTGTCCCTTTCCCAACCAATGCATGTTACTGTAATAGTGCATGAAACAACCAATAAAAGTACTTCAACAGCGATGAGCTTTTGAATAAGGGATACAAAACTGTTCACTTCCATATTAAAAATGATAACAAGGCATTAAACCATAGAAAACCAAAAAGCTCAATAGGCGAAACAAAGTAATCTTACTTGCACGACTAATCATCTGCGTTGGAGTAATTATGTGGGGCACAGGCTCGAGCGCAGCCTCTATACCCTTTGACAAGGAGATGATAATAGGAAATGTGATCCTCTCATTCCAATACCTTCTGATCTCTTCGAAGACCTCACGCGTTTCAGTTGATGGTAGACCATTCACCACAATATCAGCGTCCCATACCGCCTCCTGCAAATTGGTTACAACCTTCATGGGACAAAGGGGTGTATCAATCATGTTCAAGCAGAAACCATCTTTTAAGATCTCATCTGCATACAATGTCCGATCACCCAATCTTGCTTCAACATACTTCAAGTAGGCACAGCGCCTGATCAAGCGTCTCAACACATCCTCCCTTGAATTGATGACTTCAAAGAGATGCTCAGCAGTTGCTCTATCAACTGATCTGCCAGCTCTTCTCCATATCCTAATCTGCACCTTTTCGCGAAGATGGCCATAGCTGTCGTGTAACATAGCCGCAAAAACACTGCCCCAAGCACCAGCCCCAACACCAACTATCTTCAACAAGTCGCCTTCGCTTTTCCCAAGAAGGCGACGTAGCTGATCAAGCTTCTCTTCTATACCATTAGAGTTCTGAACAGATCCATTCGAATGAATATGATTGGCTATTGCTTCGTTACTGCTAACCATCTTTCCAATTGAAATCACCCCCAGTTCTTAAGAGGTTTTGATTGGCCTGGAAAGTTTGTTTTTTTAACCAGTATTCAAATACCTCTAAAAATCTAACTCAGAAATCCTAGACTATAAAAGCCAATTTATATTTGTTTGAGGGTTTTCTGAACAAAACGATACACAAATGTAAAGATTGAAATCTTGGTTGGTTCAAAGATAGAAACAATCCTTTATGCTAGCAAAAAACCAAATCTTCACGAACAAAATAACAAATTGAAGTTTACTTTGTGGGGTTTTGGAACAATTCACAACATGACAATCGAAAATTCAAATTCAGAAGCTCAAAATGCTTTCTTTTTCAACTGGGTTTTCTCTAAAGATTTGTATCCCACAATCACTACAGAGATTCTACCCTTTTTGCTAACAAAACCAATTCCAAATCCTTACAAAAAAAATGAAAAGAATTCATTCCTCCATGTGGGTTTTTCATCAGAACAAAAACCAATCTCTCCAATCAGACCCTCATACAAATCTTCTCGTCCTCCTCTCTACAGCAAACAAACTCTGCACAAACAAACAAAAAGCAATAAAATTTCTCCCTGGGTCGATTTCAAATCACCTTCAAATACTCTATAAAAACACATTCTCAAAACATCAAATATATTGGAACGTACCTGTGAAGAAAAAAAAAAACAGTTGGGAGTTGGGTCATCTACCCAACTAAAATTCAAATATCAAAGAAGAAAAGGGGAAAGACTTTCTTTCCGGGTACACCAAAGAGCTGGTAATGTCAACAAGGGCGTCTTGTTTTCTTGGGCTTTTCTCACCCAAAACCCACCAAAAAATGCAGGCCTTTTAAAGGAGAGAACCGGCATTACAGCTGCAATTGAATATGGGTTCGGTGGGTTTTTCAAAGATATTTGAAAATCAATGAAAAAGACGACAGAAAGGCCAGGAAGGAAACGGATTTTGATCTGGGTTGGAGTAAAAACTTCATTTGTCGGTGTCTTTGATGGAGAGAGAGAGAGAGAGACACACACACACGACACGAGACTAACATGCAAATGGTTCTCAGGATCTGCTACGATCATGGCCGTATAGAGATCTAAAGTGGGCCATTCAAAGGCAGAGAGAAGGAAGGGTGGGATGTGAAAGAGAACTTGTGGATGAGAAAAACAATCACTGCTGTGCCAGTCACGGGTAGCTAGAGCTTATTCATTGCTTGTGGTTTTGCCTTTGGGGCCATTGTTTGCAAGAAATTTTCAAGGGTAGCTTACAAGAATTTCTCACATCAAATCTCCTTTTTTATTTACCCCAGCTGAAGGGAACTCAGACCCATTGAGCCCTTGGTTGAGGGAAAAAGACCTCTGGTGAAGTGAAGAGCCTTTGGATGAGAGAATGTGGCTCGCCTATAATTGATCCCGAAAAGAATTGTACTCCTAACATCAAATATCAAATGTTATCTTTTATCTCTTTAGATTTTTCAAGTTTTCTGAGTTATACCAAGAATTTGAAAAATCATAGTAAGAAATAACATTTGGACAATTTATAATTCTTTGTATCTCTAAATTTCAAACAAACATGTTTGATAACATGTGAGGAATATACATATTTAAGGATTTCTCAAAGAGGATTTTACATCAGTATTGGTGCGTTTAATTTGCTACATATAGCTAAGAAAAATTGGTTTCAATGTGTAAAACTGTAAAACTAAGGAATCTTCTGGTGATGGTCAGACTTGAAAGTCCTCAAAATGAGGATTTTCATTGGTCCAAATTCTTGAGGGTTTATAATTTTCAAATGTGGGTTTTCTATGAATTTGTGGAAAGAAAAAAACTTTTTCCCTGATGATATAACCAAATTTTGCTTTAATCAAAGTGATATTAACAAGTGGATCACTTATTATAAAACTTAATTATATTTTATATTTTAGACACAATCAACTCAACAATTTAGAACATAGAGTATGAAGTAATATTTATATCTTTTGAGCTATGAATCTTATATAAATAGGTTTATGTGGTATAAGCTTGTTCACACAAAGGTAAGCTAAATACTGAATAAATCAAGTTTTAGATTCCATCATCAATCATGTATTTATTTGATGCCAACATAAGTCAGGGTGTTCATTATTTGAATCAAGACGTGCTGAGGCATATCTAGGCTTTACCTAACTTCAGAAACGAAGGTTGATAGCTGGAACAAGCCCGACACTGACCATAAGTGCCTTCGCCTAAGCGTAGCATGCCTCAAACATGCCATGCTCTAGCCTGCCCATTTAGTCAATAAGGTCAAAGCCTAATTAAAGTTCGATTGATACTAATAATAAAAATTGACATAATAATCTTAAGTTAAATTATAAAACAATATTAAACTTAAATGCAACTATACAAATAATAGTAAAAAAGATTTATTTGCTTGTTAGGGTCACCATGCAGGGCTTCGGCTTTTTGACCACTTAATCCAAGCCCGGCCTAAATATTAAATGAGCCCGACTTAGATCTTGCCCCAACTTTAGTGCTAAAACATAAGGCCCAAACCCGGATGAAATCAGCTCGGGCCATGAACACCCTAACTGTAGGTAGGTGAAGTTTAAAGTCACTCAATAGCTAATAATGTTTAAACTAATAGTAAAATTTCCACGTTTTACAAAGTGATGATTCTCACAATCACATAAATCAAGACAATAAGTGTTGGTCAGATGGGCGAACACCAACCAAAAACCATATATCTAATGAGCTATAATTGTGGATTAACTCAAAGTAGATGAGCAGACCATGTAAATGTAGTAGGGTCAGTGATTTCAATGATTTTAAAAGGCGATGATCTTTTCATGCAAATCGAACAGTGCATACTGGTCGAATGAAGGTAAAACATCAACTTCAAATGAATTGATGAGAAAGTGATGAATCATGAATCATGAATATCTTATCATTTTTTACTGTATAATAATGGTGATTCGTCGGAAACGGTGATAGCTAAGTGGCGAGACACCTCCCACCCACTAAAGGTTTATCGATTAATCCTTGGCTATAGCATTGATGATGAGGAACTTGGATGCATAGGTAATTATTAAAGGAAGAAAAAAGGTACTCTGTGCTTGCCAGCCCAACTCAACAAATATTTCAAGCCTGCATTGGCTGGATTTGGGCAATGCTTATAAGCCCATCGGCTGGACCCTGGCTTAATCACTGGCTGGGACTGTGCAAAGACCTGCCTTTTAGTTCCATGCCTGAATTCCGGCATGAAATCAGAACCAACTACTGCATCTGCTAAATAGGCTAGGTTTGGACAAGCTTTGCTTGACTGATGAACACATGCACAAGTCTAGCTTCTGGGACCACTTGGATACATTCTTATCATTGTGGGTAGGATGGATGGAAATATCTCTTTACGTATAAGGATCATGCAAATTTCAGCCATATCAAATTATCCTAGCCCTTGATTATTAAATACTCAAATTCAATGATCTATTAACCATAAGGTTTTTTTTTTTTTTTTTTTACAGTTTCAATCTAACCATGAGTAAAGGTTCAATGCACATAAAAATGGGCATAATGGTAGATCAAAGGTGGGCTCAAGTAGGCCTCATAGAATTGGACAACGTATGCAGTTCACTTGTAAGAGAAAATTCACCATATTTTAAGTACTCATAGGTGTTCAAGTTCTAACCATTAGATAAAGTGGGAGAGGTGCTAGAATTTTCATAATCAAAATATGCAACTCTATAATGAGTGTTAAAATTTGAGGCTTTTTTTTTTTTTTTTTTCATTTTTATGATATCCTAGCCAAGGGGTGTCACTCAAGAGAGCCTACACACGCAGAAAGATGAAGGGTGCACGAGTTAAAATGAAACCTCACGCATATGGAAGGAGTGGCATATCCAAGGATTAATATCTGACAATCCAGTGTGATGTAAGATTGTCAACCTAGCAACCCCTTAATTAACACAAGTTATTCTTTAAAAACTTTACCACCTAAGCAATGCATGGCCTGAAATTCCAGCTAACCAATGCCACCCAAAACCCCATGTACTTCACCCCTAGAGCTTGAACCGTTGATCTTCTTTCCAGTCATGTACCATCAATACGGGGGACCTATGTTCCATAAGGTGAGTAGACCCACATGGTTCTAGGTAGTTGGGAGAGAGAACTCTTCGTAATGTGGCGTTGTTGAACTGGTCAATCGCATTAAACTTGTGGATGTTACCACATCAAAGGGCCAATGGATAGACATGTGTAATAAATTCCTCAATAATATCCATTGTATGAGAAATGTTTCCCTACGAGCAACAAACCAAGCAGTCCAACACATAGTGCCCACTTGGGCCCACTTTTGATCAGCCCACGCCCTTTTTATACTCTCATCCACCTATGATGTATGATGTTGTATTAGGTCCAATTGTACTTTCATCGAATATTTATCCACCGTTGGATTGAATCTCAAAAAAATCTAATGCCAAAAGACCACTAATTTTTTAAGCCATTAAATCAAATTCTAAGAGTGATAGGTTGTAATGTTACCTTTCGTACGGCATTCGACTTCTCCAATTTCCACACACCCATCTTTGTCACCCACACAACCATAACGGTTTGGAGATGCCCAATTTAAATCATTAGCATGAAGTCACACTCCATATACCCCTCTATATGAAACACGATTCTGTTTTTTTGAATAAAAATAGAATTATGAGTTTTTTTTTTTCTCTTTTTCTGCGTTGACCCGTGGCCAGGATAATGAAAGGAAATCTGCCCCTCTACGAATGTCATATATTACTCTAGCATAAATGAGTGTCCCGTTCATATGTCAATCTGCATGAATCATAATTTCTAGCATAGACATGACCTTATGTCAATTTGGTCAAAAATCTTACAAATCACGGATTGTTCGGCTGAGTCATGTTGTTTTACCAGCATATCAACATAATTCTGTCGGGGCGTGTCATATATGGGTGTGTTGCTGTGGATAGTAACACTCCCTTCCATGTGACCCGGGGCTAGTTTGATACTTTACTAGTATAGTAAAAATCAAGTAAAGTCTCCATTTTTCATATATCACATGTAAAGTACTTTAATTCAAAACTTCCTTAATCTTTTTAAAAAAAGTAAAAAATCAATCACTATTATCCACTTAAATATAAAAAAACTCCACTTCCCATACAAAAAATGATTCCATAAAAAATAACAAAAAAATAAAATACCATCATAACCCACTCATATTTTTTTTTTTTTTTCAAAATCAATTTTACTTCACTTGACTCTATCAGTAGAGTTGCCAAACTGGCCTGATTGGGTATGTTCGTTTATCAAATGCAGGAGTAAAAGTTGTAGTAAAAGTCGTGGTATAGTTGAAAGAGATAACAGTTGAAAGAGATATGACATTTTCAACCTTTATTTATTTTGTTTGCTTGAAAGAGGTGAAGGTGGCAAAGTAATCTCACGTGTGGACATTTTGTAATCACCAACGTGACCTCGTGCAACTATTTTGTTAAAAAAAAACGCTTCTTTTTAATTTCTCTCTCTTGCTTTACCTTAGATAATTCAAATATACATTTTTATCACTTTTCTATTTTTCTATTTTTATGCATTGCCTTTGCTTTTTCTGTGATGTGACGTGTACTTCATTTTTATTAGGGATAATGACCATACCGGAATTTTTAGAGGGATTTACCGGTAAAATCCCTGTAGGACCGTATACGTCCCAGCAGAACCCAGCTTAATTTTCGATACGGAAGGGATCCTCAAATTGGCTTTTCTTCATTTTTTTTTTGTCATTTTGTGACATGGTCGATATCGACAATTATTAATAGTCGATATCGACCACTATACGAGTACCCACATATATCTCGCCCCGATTCCACTTTTCGCATTTCTCCATTTGGGTCGTCTCCAACACTGCTCTGGACCTTTTTTCTTCTAGAAACCACCATAAAACGCCATCTCCATGGTGGTTGAACTCCATTAAGACAAATGTACACACATTATCTACTACATTAGACTGCTTTATGTACCATAAAACACCATCATCTAGATTCTACACTAGAAACCGTGGGAAATCTTGTTTCTATGCCTTAAGCAGCTGTGGTTTATGGGGTTTGAAGGGTTTGTTTTGTGATTGAGTTAGCATCCATTGCAATTAGAAATAATGTATTATGATGAAATCCAACAGTGGGAGAAGTGTTTGGTCATGAAATGACTTTTTTTTTCTTTTTTGTTGTCCCCTTTTCATGTGTTCGTTATTTTTAGAAAAGAACTATCAACAGTTTTAATCATATTGATAAGATGTTGTGAGTGAATCTACATATTGGTTTTGTTTTGGACTGATCTTACAAAGTTTTAAAATATAATTATAAAATAAAGTTGTATTTCATGTAATTAATATAATTATAGTTGGTTCTCTTGATGATTTTAGAATAACAGGAGAATGGGTGGAATAATGTGTGAGGAATAACACTCATTAACATGGTTTGAAAGCATTGTTCCAAGCTTTATAATAAATAGACTATTGATCAAAATGCATTTTCTTTCTGTTGATTAAACTATTGTTATAAATGTTTAGTTAGTAGTAAATGTTTGAGAAAAGCTGCCTAATCTCTACTCTCAGAGACATACAAATGCGGTTAAAACATATCTGTATTAACTATCATTTGTACCTAATTTTCACTAATATCTGCATTAATTTCATCTGTAATGACAGCATGTCAGATAGAGAGGTGTTGTTCATCTTCCACTATGGCGGTGACTTTGAATTCGATATAAGTCGTCCTATGTACAATGGAGGAAAGCAGAAGATGAGTTTTTTAGGTACAGACATAACATATGAATCTCTTGCTAAAGAAGCAATTGAAGCATCTAATGGGGAGTCATCCATCCAGAATTTAAGCATGCAATACCTACATCACAACGGACGGGCATTCTCCCTGGCCAACATTGATGATGACAATCATGTTAGGATTATGTTCAAAGCATCGGGTGATGAATCAAATGGGATCTATTTATATGTCTTCAACGGACGGAACAAGGAGCAATGCATAGGAGGAGATAATTGGAGGTACACTTATAAATTACAGAAGAAGATTGTACATCACCAAATACTATATTTTACTTCCTACTTGCTTATTTATGTAATGATTCATTGTAGGTTTCAAAGGAGCTTTGTTCGTCGCTCTTGTCCGGACAAGACAAGGAACTCAACAGGAACTTCAAACAAAAAACAAGTTTATAACTCAACTAGCCGTGGATACGTACCCACCATCGACATCCGCGAAGACAAAGACATGTTTTTTCCTACTGTGCGGGTCGATTGCAGTCCAAGTCAGACGGTCGGACAAGACATTGTCGATGATGATTTGGTATTTGGGAAAGACCATGGTGGTGATATCCATCTTGATGGGCCTCCCTCCATAGGTCAAATCCATTCAAATCGGATGCTGAATGTCGAAATTAAAGTTGAAGGAGTCAATCTAATCAATGAGGCAAGACGTTGTAATGATAATCCGGCTGAAGTTGCAGGAGCCAATCGAATCAATGAGGCATTTCATTGTAATGAAGCTCCATCTGTTGATCTTGAGGATAACATGGAGCCCGAGGACATAAACACAGATGTTGGCAACCACTCGGCACAAGAAATGTGGATCGGCCGTGAGTTCCAAGATCGACAAACGTTCTAGAATACTTTGGCTAAGTTCGCAATTTATGGCAACTTCACTCTCAAACCCTTAAAAGACAAACAAGACCAAAGTGACTGCACGCTGCAGAGGTCAAGAATGTCCATGGCATATTCACGCTTCAATTGTCGAATTAGGCCCATGATTTAAAGTAAGGACGTATAATCCTAACCATAAATGCTCAAGGCCAATGATGGGCATGGCACATCGACAAGCATCTTCGGCGCTTATTACAGAGTACATCATGGAAAGCGTCAGACAGAATGTCAATTTGAAATCGAAGGAGATCATGAATGACTATCAGAAGGAGTTTGGGGTGACCATGTTTCAGAAGATTTTTTTGGGCATTCGGACCTTGTTTAAGGACTTTCACATCTTCGTTGAGACCATTGATTGCTGTCGACGGTTCACATCTCCAAGGCGAGTATCCAGGTGTCTTGCTTGTAGCTGTAACACATGATGCCAATCAAAAGCTGCTTCCAATCGTCTTCGCATTTGCGGAAGCCGAGCGCCGTGACAGCTAGGAGTGGTTCCTTGCTAATTTGTTCATATCGCTAGGGGAGCCGGCCAACTTGACTATTGTTTCAGACAGTCAAAAGGGCCTCATTCCACCACTATAGAACACCATAACATCCGGATTACACTGTTATTGTTGTCGTCACATTGCTGAAAATATCAAGGCTGCTTTTAGTGATAGGGCAATAGTAAATAAATTCTGGGGGGCAGCAAAGTCTTATAGGCCTTATGAGTACGAGGCTTTTCTTCACGGATATACGTGCAGTAAGTCAAGATGCGTTCAACTACATTGAGGCAATTGGGTGGCAACGTTGGGCGAATGCATATATAGAAGGCCGTCGGTATAACATGCTTATTAGCAACGCAACAAAGTGTACTAACAGCCTTTTAAGAGACACAAGAGTCCTGCCTATCACAAAGCAGGTACAGGAAATACATTCCAAGTTAATGGGGTTCTATCATAAACGACACCTCCTTTCTGAAAGCATAACAAGTCGGCTAGCTCCATATGCGGAGAAACTACTGAGCCAAGAAATGGAGGATGCTCGCCGAGTGCACGTTCGAATAGCTGGGCTCGTTGAATATCAGGTTCAATCTGCGGAGTACGTGGACATTGTTGACCTCGAACGGAAAACCTGCACATGTTGGAAATGGCAATTATTGGGCATCCTGTGTTGTCACGCATTGGCTTCAATGAAGGTCAGAAATTATGATCCGTGTGCATTTTGCGAGCATTGGTATTTGTCAAGCACCTATCGTACATCGTACAGTGAAGTCTTACATACTACTCGTGACATCAAACAATGGGAGCACACTTGTGATGTTAGGGTTCTTCCGCCGAGAGCCACTAAACAACCCGGACGTCCAAAAAAGAACTGGATCCGTACCGAAGATCGTGCTCGACAAAGAAGGGTCATAACTTGCTCAAATTGCAAAGGGAGAGGGCATAACCATGGAGGGTGTCGCAATCCTCCAGTAAGCAGCTGATGGACGTAGGTGGAATTTTTTGGGGTGGATAAATTCAATGCATATAAGCTTTGTATGTAAAAACAGCTTTAAGTAAGAGCTGTTGTGCAGGATTTTTTTGGGGTTTTAGATGATGCATATAGTCCTATTGTAAGTGAAAATCTAATTATGTATATTTTGTATGATTGTCCTTTTTTGTAAGTGGATGTTGGAAATATAGTCCCATTGTTTTTTTAGATGTGGGAAAAATAGTGAAATTGATGTGTTTTTGGATTTGAGCTTACTTCAGTGAAATGGTGCTTTTTATCCCTTTTAACTGTTAATATAATGGAGATTGATGGTTTTTCACCTAGGTTCTTCTAATCCAAAATTGGTTGAAGTTTGTAAAAGAAATCTCATTATTGAAACAAAAAACTCTAATTGAGTTGGTATGTTGTCGATATCGACCATTTAACTGAAAGATTGAGTTTCAATTCTGTGACAGTAATAGTTGATATCGACCACTTTAATTGTCGATATCGACCATTTAATTGAAAGGTTGGATTTCAATTCTGTGACAGAACTAGTCGTTATCAACCACTTTTAATGTCGATATCGACCATTTAACTGAAATATTGGATTTCAATTCTGTGACAGTACTAGTCGTTATCGACCACTTTTATTGTCAATCTCGACCATTTAACTGAAAGATTTGATTTCAATTCTGTGACAGTACTAGTCGTTATCGACCACTTTTATTGTCGATATCGACCATTTAACTGAAAGATTGGGTCTCAATTCTGTGACAGTACTAGTCGTTATCGACTACTTTTATTGTCGATATCGACCATTTATATTGAAAACAAAAATAACAAATATGTAATTTGGGAAAACAAACCCTGTGAATTACTTGTAATTTGCAAGCATAACAATTTTATAGGTACATCTGTAGAGATTTTAAACAAAAATTGAACCCATATCATCAAAAAACAAAAAAATAAAAAAGGACAAAAGTCCCAGACAAAAGTAATATCATTTACTAGGAAAATGTACACAATGGACCAAAAAGACAATCGGTGGAATTGTTTCAAAAATCCATATTAACTTTGGACAATGTCCTGCATCTCAACAAATTTCAAACTATGCACAATAAATTTCAGTGAAATTTCTACACATCAATCAGCAAGCTCATCTTGATGGAGAGTCTGTTGTCAATTCAGTCAAGCCCAGTCTGTTGGCATTCAATTGCCAACTCCTCTTGAAGATCTCTACTACGATTTTGCTTCGAAGGTATAAGATATGAGACTGATTGAATTTAAAGGGCAATCGGTGCACACAGTGAGTAGCGAAGGCCATTGTAAATACTCCACAATCATTGCTATTTTCCTGACGTGGGATGTCCGTCCTCTCGAGCCATGACCACATAAACGGGTCGTTCCAACCGAAGTGACTATATCTCTTATTCAATCATCCCATCTGGCAATTTAAAAGCAAAAAATGAGCATTACAATATGTAATGCATAAAAGTAAACGTGAAAAAAAAATTCTAATGCGCTTCCCGAAGAAATAAATAAAAACACAAGCATTCAATTGGTGACGAATAACTTACAAATTTTTCTGCATGTTTCTTTGACCGACGATCTTTAGCCAAGCTATTGTAGAACTCCCACCTCTTCTCATCAACGTATCCGACAAGTAGGGTGAAATGAGACATGTGGTAGATGATGAAGACTAGCGTGCGTGCTTCCTTCGCATCCCACACTCTGTGCCCTTGTTTCCCGAATACGGCTTCCACTACGGAATCACTCCCACCACGCCACCAACTCTGCATCAATATTAACAAATGTATTTCATTTAACTCTTAGATGATCTACCACACTACTTGCAAACATCAGTATCATCATTTTTCTTACACAAACACTAGGGTCGGCAATGAAATAGTTGTCACACCCTTCCCTCAGGATTTCAAAGTAATAGTATATGATGTTCGTGTCCATCCATGTTCACTCTTCAAGGATCTTCGCCAGATCATCCGCCTTAACTAAAATACAAATCTGTTCCAGCTCATCTTTCCTATGGTAGAGGAGATGTTGATTAAACAAGACATGTAAAATGGTTGATTTCCATATGTACATAGATATTTATAATAATTATAACATTTCATACCTGGCCATATAATATTCTTTGAAGCCTTTGAGAAAGAACTTGTCACCGTCGGACAATACATAGTCATCTTGAACAAGTGAATGAGCGTAGTCTTCAAACTTAACTGGTATCTTGCGCATCCGTGGTAGCTGTTTTATCCTCCACACTAGTAACACAAGTGTGGCCATAGGGGCTGAAACCACTTCGGCGGATGAACTAGAGACCGGCAATGGCGAGGTGAACAATGACCTGCTCAATGGCGGGGTACAAACAAGCTCTTTGACTGGTGGGATACCAAATCCTTGAACTAATGACAAAACAGGCGGGAAATCGGGTAATGAAACAGATTCTTGATGCAATTCTTGAACTCCTACGGGTGAGTGCGGTCTGCTACCGGATCCTTCTATCATCAATTGCGGAGGTTCTTCGAAAATGGCCATTTTTTGTTATGACGTTTTCTTTTTTGATTTTAATGGGCTTTTCACAGCGGGCATCTTCTTGTGTGTGAAGGTGATTGTAATCTTCTTTTTCCTTACTTCTTCATCGAATTGCGAGCTGCTACAGCCATCGAATGAGAATCCCTCCCAATTGGTCCCAAAACCAAATCTAAACTTACCTAATTTCTTCCCAATTGACAATGCCAACTTATCCAGGGGAGTGTTCCTTTGGGCAGCCCGTTTGAGCGAGCGCTCTATCCTGTCCACCAAATCTTGAGCCTGAAAAATATAGACAAAAAATGAAACATATTAATAACAGGCAAGCCCATTCAGAAATGTAAATTCATTTCAAGTGACAGTATTATTTGTACATGTTTCTGTGGGATGGTGAGTTCATCTTGTTTCCCGGTTCCCTCAGCCTGGGTAGCCTCTTGCTCAGCCACAGTTGGCTGCTCCGGTTCCTCTCCCCGACCAATAAACATGATTGTGTTTTCACTGTACCATTCCATATACTCAGCTGGTTGCTCGGTTGCAATACAAACCTCACCATATAGGACAAGCTGGGCTCTTGCAGCCCACAACGCTTTAATCCCTTCATCCATATTTTTGTCATAGTCAGTGATAGTAAAGAACGTCTTTTTCCGTCTAGGAATTGACATTGTGAATGGCGGTGGGACTACTTGCTTTAGTCCAAACTGTTTCATTACCCGCCATGTATTATGATGCTCGGCGATCCAATAGAAGACAAGGATGATAGATGAGCTGAGGAGGCTGCGGTCAACTTTTGAAAGCTTCGAGTGAAACTTCTTGTCAAATCCTTCATAAGGTTGCCAGATGAACTGCAATTGAGGTAGGCAAGGGCCCGTCAAGTCACTACTAGAAAAAAGGGTTTTTATATCGGCTAAAAACCGATATAAAAGACCTATTATATCGGTTTTTCAGTAAACTTCAAACCGATATAAGTACCCCCGATATAATAGATAACTATAACCGATATAATATGTGTATTATTTCATATCGGTTTTTGGACAACTGATGTCTTTTAAACCTGAAATTATAACACATATTGCTGTAAAACCGATATAAAAAAAGTGAAACCGATATAAAAAATATTTATAATATCAGTTTTTTGGGATTGTATTATATCGTTTGTTCTGTAACCGATTTAATATTATATATGTATTTTTTTTTTTTATAAATAGTCCTTCTAGAAAGGGTCAGGTGACCTTACGGTCACCTGGCGGCTAGCCGCCCTTTGCAAGGGGGCTAGCCGCCAGACCCACGGTCAGCTTTCCAGTAAGCATTTTTTTTTTCAGGATGATTTTCTGTGCTTCCTGCGGCTAACCGCCAGTGCACCTGCGGCTAGCCCCCAACTTTTCCTGCGGCTAGCCGTGAGCCATCCTGATTTGAATGGCAGAATTTGTCTCCAGTAGAAAATTCATAACTTCCTCTTCTGAACTCGAAACAACATGATTCTTGATCCAAATGAAAGATTTATCAGAGGGATACAACTTTCATGTTTTGAGATTTAACCCAGATTGAATGGAAAGTAGTGTAAACTCACCTTGAAGCGGACTGGTCACAGAAAAACAGCAACCCGAGTGAAGCAGAGTTGTCTCCAGTAGAAAATTCATAACTTCCTCTTCTGAACTCCAAACAACATAATTCTTGATGAAAATGAAATATTTATCAGAGGGCTACAACTTTCATGTTTTGAGATTTAACCCAGATTGAATGGAAAGTAGTGTAAAATCACCTTGAATCTGACTGGTCACAGAAAAACAGCAACCTGAGTGAAGCAGAGTTGTCTCCAGTAGAAAATTCATAACTTCCTCTTCTGAACTCCAAACAACATGATTCTTGATCCAAATGAAAGATTTATCAGAGGTCTACAACTTTCATGTTTTGATATTTAACCCAGATTGAATGGAAAGTAGTGTAAACTCACCTTGAAGCGGACTGGTCACAGAAAAACAGCAACCCGAGTGAAGCAGAGTTGTCTCCAGTAGAAAATTCATAACTTCCTCTTCTGAACTCCAAACAACATGATTCTTGATCCAAATGAAATATTTTTCAGAGGGCTACAACTTTCATGTTTTGAGATTTAACCCAGATTGAATGGAAAGTAGTGTAAAATCACCTTCAACTTCTGGCGGCTAGCCTCCAACTTGGAGGCGGCTAGCCGAACCAAGTTGGAGGCTAGCCTCCAACTTCTGGAGGCTAGCCGTCAACTTGGAGGCGGCTAGCCGAAACAGCAGGGAAAAAAAAAATTGTGAAGAAACGCAGCAGGGAAAAAAAACAGCAGAAACACAGCAGGGAAAGAAAAACAACAGGGAAAAAAAATACATAACAGCAGCAAGAAAAACAGCAGCAGAGATCGTGAGAAAACAGAACAAAAAAAAACAGAGAGAGAGAGAGAGAACAGAAAACAGTAGCAGCAGAAGAAAAGGGAAAGAAAGAAACGAAACAAAAAGAAAGGAAAGAACGTGATGTACCTGGCACCTGCACAGCGCCGGAAGAGCAGCTTCTTCCTCTTCGTCGTCGTCGTCTTCTTCTTCTCTGGAGAACGAGAGTGAGCGAGGGAGACAGGGAGAGCAGAGAGAGAGTAGAGAAAGCGAGAGTGAGAGAAGAGCAGAGAGAGCGAGAGTGAGAGGAAATGGGTTTTTGGAGGGAGAGAAGCGCTGGGAAGAGAGGCGAGAGTGAGGAGAGAAGAGAGCGAGAGTGAGAGGAAAGAAGGAATGATGGAGAAAGAAAGAGAAGGGAGGGAAGGAAATAAAAAGAGGGAAAGAAAAAAAAAGAGGGAAAGAAGGACTGAGCCCGCGCGGGGGATTAAGGGATTTGAGGTATATAATATCGGTTTCATAATAACCGATATAAAATATTATATATAACTGGCGGCTAGCCGCAGGTGCACTGGCGGTTAGCCGCAGGTGCACTGGCGGTTAGCCGCATGTGCACAGGCGGTTAGCCGCAGGACGTCCTGAAAAGGGAGGGAAGAAGGAAAAATAAAAAGGGGGGAAATAACAGATATAAAATATGTATATATAATATCGGTTCCATAATAACCGATATAAAATATGTCTATACAACCGATATAAAATATATGTATACAACCGATATAAAATATTTGTCTATAATATCGGTTTTATTGAAATTAATATCACATATTTTCCTAACCGATATTATATATAGAGATTATTATGTCGGTTACAGTGTAACCGATATAAAAAAAAATTGACCGATATAAAAAAATATTAACCGATATAAAATACCTTGACTGAAGATATTATATCGGTTATATGAAAAACCGATATAGGGCAGTTTTTGCAACCGATATAAAAGCCCTTTTTTCTAGTAGTGAGTATTGGAATAGCTAGTATATTAACTACGAAAGCAAGGGTGTTTGAATTCGAATTTTTCGATGATTACTGCATCAAGTTTCAGATTGTTTAACTGCATTCTGATTTCCTTCACAGTAGATTTCGGTGGGGTTTTAGGCAGTCTCCTTCGCCACGTCCCAAAGAGTAGGAACTGAATGTCCCCCTTCCAACTATCTGTTGGCTTAGGACACTTTCCAATAGACATCCTACTGTAAGCCCATATATGCACCACAATTAATCCAATAAAATGAGTTACATACAATATAATTAACAAAGAAAATTATAGAAATTAATTTCAAACGTTCACCTGCAATAGTTGTAGAGGCCCAGTTGGTGACCTTCAATCTCTCCAGTTTCATCCACCTTATCATCTCCATCTATCTTCTTATCCGCATTCCATCGGGAGGCATTTGTCAACATCCTGTATAGATTGGCAAGACATGCCGGTGCCCATGCGTAAGATTTAAACTCTTTAAAAAGCTCGAGTAGGTAAGCGGGTCCACGGGCACTGGAAGTCTGCGTAACTATTTGACCGGAGACCAAGAAGAATAGGTAGGCCCACGTTGCACGGATCTCTTCGTCTTTGTAATTCTTGTCCTTCTGCTTTGTTCTAATTCTGTAGCTTCAGTGTTATGCCCAAGTAGTCAATCTTCTTCTGTGGAGTAATCCCAATGACCTCCTCACACACAGGCACTACAAACTTCCCTGGGAAAGTACGTCCATCAACTAATGGCCCATCTATTGGAAGGCCGTATATGTATGCCACGTCTTCAGGCGTGACAGTAGCTTCGCCCGTTGGAAAGTGAAACGAGTGTGTCTCTGGCCGCCATCTCTCTACTAGAGCAGTGATAAGTGCATGATCTATGTCAATGCAATCTATATTTGAAAGATGATGGAGGCCCGTCCGCCTCACGTAGTCTTTTTGTTGCTTTGTAAGTGACCATGTATTCTTGTCTGGATTTGTAGGTATGCACCTCAACCTCCCGAATTCCTAGTGCGTTCAATGATAAAAGAAAAAGGTTGTTAGCATGTAGATTATGTAACACAATAACAAAGTATACTATGCTATGAAATAAGGAAGCATGTAGTTGCGGGATATACATCTCCACGGCGGATTCATTCGGATACATGATAGCGTTGGTTGTATAGGAGAGTGTTCGGAGCTTCAGATGCATGTTCTTCATTCGTCTGCACATATTAAAGCAATTAGGAAACATGAGCAATTAGGTTCCATGCCATGCATTATGTTTTTTTTTTTTTTTTTTTACTTCAATTGATAGTTCATGGATTGATTAGTAACTTCAAATTCACTTTTGGCATGTGGATGCAGGAGATCTCTGCACCTAATGTATGTTGGATGTTATTTCCATGTACTTTGTTATGTAATTGACTGTGTGGGTTATAGAGTGTTTTTTTGCCTTTTCTTTCTTTTCTGTTTCTGATTTCAGGAAGAACCTGTTGATCGGAGCAAGCACTGGGAAGATCTGGAAGAAGAGGAGGAAAAAGAGGAAGAAGAGGAAGAACAATTGGAGGAAAAGGAATTCGAAGCAGGCATTCAATCTGTAGACAACCTAT
This sequence comes from Cinnamomum chago, assembly GCA_038049695.1. Classification (NCBI taxonomy): domain Eukaryota; kingdom Viridiplantae; phylum Streptophyta; class Magnoliopsida; order Laurales; family Lauraceae; genus Cinnamomum; species Cinnamomum chago. The sequence continues at coordinate 32,737,092 of CP142453.1, read as the reverse complement.
CAAGGTATATAATTGTTTGACACTCAATTTGGTTGTTTTCGTGAATATATCATAATACTAACATTGAATTCATTATTTTGTACTCAGCTGCGGCCAATGGTGTGGTGACACCCAATGTCATTGACCTCCGAAAGCAACAGCGGAAAGAGCATGAGAAACCTCTATATCAAGTGAGTGCAGCATTTGTAATTTTACCTATGTGGGTTCCTTGTATTTTTTATCTTTATTTTAACATCTCTAATTGGAACTGAATTGGCTATTGACGTTTCTCAAAATTTGTAGGTACTTGAAGAGAAAGAAGAAAAGATTGCTTCAGGTACCTTGATTGGAAATACACACACATATGTATTAGCTTGACTCTGATATATCATAGATATCGACTCCTTGATTTATTTGTTTTTTATTATCAGCGTAATCAGATTTTGAAATTCCATGACGTGAATCCTATCGGACCAACACGGTACATTTGTCACCTCCTATAGAAATGACTGTGTTATCAACTGTCCAAAGACATAGTTTTCTACTATTATTTGCATTAAGAATATATTCTCTCTCAGGTTGATCTGCTCCAGGGACAAAAAGCAGACAAAGTGGATGTCACCCTACAACCAGAGGATTTGAAAGTTTAGGACAATGTATTGGCTACCAAGTAAGTCGAACTGTGAAAAGTATTATTATCAATTCCTTTATCATCTTGTTGAAAACTAATTTTGTTTTTAGTTGGATCACAGGTACGAGGAAGCAAGGGAGGAAGAGAAGCTGCGTAACCATCGGGAAGATATTAGCGAAATGGTTGTAGAGGTGAGTTTTTGGTCTGACATATTGCATCTTGACTTTTTTTTGGAGTTTATTGGTTCAATCGTTATAATGAGATGGATCCGGTGCAGGCTACGAACAAGAGGAAGTGCAAGATGCAAGAAAAAGAAGGGAAGTCAAAGAAGAAAGATTTCAAATTTTAGATCTTATAATTGTGTACTAGTTTCAGGAGTTGCATTTTGAGTTGATTCAACAAGTCAAATTACTGAAACAATGTAAGTAGAATCACAAGACTTGATCGAGTATTTTATAGTGATTAAAAAATTACTAATCAGTAGAAAATATAGAGACATCAACAGAGATGTATTGGACTATGGTCTCTTTATGATGGTCCACCAGATATAGAGGATGCACTGCCTATTGATTACTTGATTAGAAGAAAAAAAAAATGTTTCTTCTAATGAAGTGTTATATGATACCATAAATAAGATGAATGCCTTCTATCATGCACTGTAAGGAGTGTTTAAGTCTTAAGTCTCAAATAGATTGCAAACTGTATATTATGCATTGTTATACATGGGATGAAGTTAGAACAGTGTTAATCGACATAATAACGTAAAAGAATTAAAAGATAGATATAACACTGTATAGAGGCAATCTGTTGATTCCAAAAATCTCTTCTGTCGTGTTCAATTCAAAATTCTATGGATCATGTATGAGAAGGCAAAACAATTACAGATGACTTCTTTTAAATGCAATCTATTGAAGTAAATTTTAATCCATTATAGAACACAATAACAGATCAATAATCAAGCTGCATAGATAATCAATATCCGAATTAAAGAAATCTGATGCTAGAGTATGACATTTAACTCAGAAAACTAAAATTAATTCAATGCATATAAAAATGGCACATGGATAATAAAACAACTAATCATATTAATAGATGAGATATGTAAGGTCCGCGACCTTACTGGGTCAGTTGGGCCCAATAGCAGGCCCGTTGACCCATTTATTTTTATTGTTATTATAATTATTTGTATTTTAGATATTTAAGTGGGTTTAGTCTTTGAGTGAGTTTCTTTTAGTGTTAGGATAGTGTCTGCGAAGTCTCGTTCGATTCCGAGTTCGTTTGATCCTAGCAGGGGGTAGTTTGCAAATCAGGGAAAATTGAGTGTTTTTTCGAAAAATTCCTATCACCGTGATTTTGGGTGCGTTGGAAAGGTCTCGTCGCGTTGATCATTTTTGTCTCTTGGCTCGTCGCGATCCGACGATCATAAACTCTTCAAAAAGTCCATTCTTTTACCGGGCCCACTTAAGGGCAAATTGGTCTTTTCCTCCCTCTCTTCTTCTTAAGCAGGGATTAGCCCTAATCTTTATTCATCTCTGCAACGAACAAGAGTTACAGCAGCCCTCCTTCTTCCTCTTCATCTTCTCAAGCCCAGATCTCCCTCCGGAAGAGATTACCTCCGCGATCCGGACCGCACATCTTCTTCCTTTCGATCTCCTCTCTCCATTGATAGTAGTGGGTAAGCCTTTTCCCATCATCAACTTTTCCATTCATTTTCTCTTTTGTTTAGAATAGGTTGGATCATGATCTTTTTCTTTCTTTTCTTCTCCGTTGCGTTCTAGATTGCGTTTGGGCGGATTAGATTGTGGGTTTGCGAAAGAGAGCTTCTCCTCAAGTTTTTCCAATTTTAATCATTTTCTTGGTTGAGGCAAGTAGATATGCAATTATCTTTAATCATGTCTGTATTGTCTTCTTTTGATTGCAATGATACTCTTGTTAGATTACCCAAATTCCAAGCTTACTGTGGGTATTTCATTGGGATTGACATGTTAGGTTAATTGTGGTTTGGATTGGATTAATGTTATAATTGTAGCTTTGGAAGTTTTTAATTTAATAGAATGGATGGAAAGAATGATTAAAATGATTGGGGAGCATGGAGGCTCGTTTTGTGCAGGAAAAAGGAAGAAGAAAAACCCATTTTCGGGCTCAGGTACATTGCCGATCGATCGGGCCTTCAGTCCGATCGATCGGACTGAAACTGCTCTCAGTTAACTGAGACGAATCTCAGACCGATCGATCGGACCTATTGCCCGATCGATCGGAGGGCAATTATTGTGGATGATGACAACTTTGAAAAAAAAAGGAGGGGCTTAAGATGTGACTGATGGACGTTCTGCCATGGCATAAGTGCATAGAAATAATTAAAAAATCAAATAAAATAAAGAAACCCGTACAAAAGCGTTGAAGATCTGACATGAATGCTATGGTTTGTTTATCCATCCGATGAATCGGACCGATGGATGGTCCGTCGCACCTTTTATATATATATATATATATTTATATATGGGGCTAGCTCTCCTAAGCTCAAGCTTAGGATAAAGTAAGCTCAAGTGTGTGGTGGGGCCCACCTAGGGACCCACATAGAGATGGGGGTGGGGGGGATTTCAAGGACTCCCTTGGATCTTCTTCTCCACAAAAGAATCAGCCACAAATGAGATTTATATCATCTCCATATGAGCCTAAAAGTTTAATGGTCAACGGTCCATTTGGATTGATACATAGTCAATCCAACGGTCAAATAAATTTGGATCTGATCGAAAGTTGGTGGACATGTGTAATTTAAGGAAGTCATGTGTTTGGTCCATTTGGATGAACCAAAGGTAGGCCCTACAAGCATGAGCTTACGAAATTTTTTTCCTAAGCTTGAGCTTAGGAGAGCCTTGCCCTTTATATATATATATATATATATATATATATATATAAACGGGTTAAACTTCTATGGGTCATAACTTCTGAACCATACGTCGGAATTTCGCGAGCCATATACCGTTGGAAAGCTCTTTGAGCGTAGAATCCAATGATACATGCCTCGTGATGATTGGGGATCAGGTAGGGAAGTAGTTAGGAGATTAATTATTAGACCACTTTCTTGTTAGTAACAAGATTGTTAACCTAGGTTTGGGCCTTAGACATTGGAAACCATGAAACCACTCTCACGTGACCATTAATGGGGTTTTGAAATCGTAGCACGTGGCTTGGTGTACTTCGATGAGTTGTCTAGGTATTCGTGTATTGTGTATGGTTAACCGAATGCGTATGGAATTGAATCAATCGATGCTCAACATGATTGTACACCAAGGAAATTCTTTATAAGCATTGATTATTCGAATTCCCCACGCACTCCGTTAAAACACATATGGTACATGGATGACAACACTGGCCTAGGATTGGGTTGTAATCTCTCCTTGATTTATTAATCGTATCCGTTGATTTTGTATCATTGTACACTCTCTTGGCATAAAACACCTAATTAATTATGAAACCTAATCCCTTGTAGAATTAAGACTTGGACCTGACTTAGAGTGTACCTTAGGACCCCGTGTTATGTAATTGATAAACATGACTGGCTAGACTGAAGGGATTATCACGTGATTGAGTTTGTCTTGTATTGATTTGAAGGAGATAATCCCTATGAACATGTCTTGTATATTGAGTTAGCCAGACTTGCTTGTCTTGGTCTATTCTCGTGTCAACACCACATTATTATTATTATTATTATTTGCATATCATGGCCAGCTGCAGTTTGGGGGTTTATTGATGGGCCGGTTACTCGGACATCGGGGTGGGCAGTCGGCCTTGGACGACGTCCATGACGTTGAATAATTGGGAGCGGGCTAGGACCGTGCTACTATTCCCAGGACCGGGAGCTGGGATCCCCCTGGAGCCGGACTTTGGTATCAGTAGTCTGGATAGGATTGTTACTGGTACCCCGTGAGGTGGCCAGGACATCCACGGAGTCTCCCTCTTGTGCATTGCATTATATTGGTAGTGGTGATTGTTAGTATTGCTAGGATTTCTATTTATGATCCTGATGGTTATTTACTCATGCTTTATGCCTAGATTCGATTCCTTGTATTCTCTTGATTGTTATACCTGTCATTACTCTTATACTTGATGCATGTCATGATTATTTATATATTGCTTATCTATTGCTCAACATGTCGTTGACTCTGTTCCTTGGTGTGCAGACTCTTCAGGTGAGTACTATTACGAGGAGCAATCAGGTGAGGAGATCCCAGAGGATCTCCAACCAGCTGAGGAGGAACGAGAGTGGCGTGCAGATGACGTAGAGTATCGTCATCATACCTGGTACGAGAGAGATTCATTGGGACTTCTTTAGATTCTTTCATTCTTATTTATCTCTCGTTGAATCTTTCATATCATTGACTTCTTAATTGTTTTAAATGGCCTTAAGTATTGGGATGGCCATTGTAATAAATTAACTTCATTGTTTAAGTTTTATTTTATTCATTGTGCAACTTTAACTATTAATGAGATTTATTATTCACTGCTTCGAAATTTAATATGCCTCATTCGTATGAATTCCGCAGTTTTATATTACTTGAGGTTTGAAATATTATATCCTCACAGCGGACTTACGATCCTTGGGCCTAAAAGGGCAAAATTTTTAATTAGCCCTAAATTTCACTCCCCAGATTCGGTTTATTCTCTAATCGGGTTCGAGGGACGTGACAAGATATGTATGCCAAATAAATTTTTTGACACATCTAAAAACCAAAAAAATAAATAAAAAATAGATAGAATCGAATGTAGGGGAGACAGCATAGGCAAAGGGGAGACAAGTTCAGATGGAAGGGGAGACAAAGATGGAGAGTAGGGGGAACAGATGTAGGAAAAGAAAACTTGTGAGAGTTTTTTCTTGTCGGAGGCAGGAAAAAAACTAACATAAATTTTCCTCTAAAGTGTGGAAAGCATTTACCCGGACGATTTTGCTGCCAAACGTGCCCTTAAGAAGAAGATGAGTACGGTTCCATGAGCATGGGTTCTTTTGGATAGGTGTGGAGAAGAAGAACAACTCAGAGCACAACCAGACCTCTCAAAACGGTTTAAATTCAAAATCTAGGGCACAAAATAGGAAAACAAAAAAGGTAGAAATGAACGCACCTCTATATGAACCAGTTTTGAAAAATGGCGCCAAGCTACCTGGGACCGTCTACCAGGGACCACTAGGAAGGGGGGCCTCCTCGACAGCGTGGAGAAGAAATCGAAGTGGGCACAGTTAGTGGAAAGGGATGGTCGATGGGAATGGGAAAAGGAGCCTGTGTGCGGAGTGTATAAATCGAGGACTGGTCGATATCGACCATAACACTAAACGACAAAAAAAAAAAAAACGTAAACGCACCCAGGAAGCTTTATCCGTGTATGATTTGAAAATGACACCAATAAAGTGGTATAGGGCCCTATAGGGCCCTACCCCGTAAATCCCTCAAATTTTTATACTCGACAATTGCCTCAAATTAATTACAAATAACATAATTCCCTCATAGCTATACGTACCGAAAATGACACTCTAAAAGTTACAATTTTACCCTTAATTTTATATAATATCCTTAGTCTTAGGATATCTCACAAACCCAGAAATATTTTACCCTCTTCCTTTCTACCGAAGAGTCCATTACTTTCCAATAAGCAAAGAAAAACAACTGCAGTGAAAAACTTTTTCACTAAGGTTTATCTGCTTCGATTCTGTTATGGTTTTATCTTCATTTTATCTTATCATCTTGCTTTTGATATGGTAGGAAGACATACTTTCAGTCATTCTCCTTCTTCATTCTTTGCATCTTCAAAGAACCTAGTGATGTTTAGAGAAGATAGGGCCCACATACATCTTGTGATGATTGAAATGGATGAATTCCAGGTTTTAAAAAAAGTATGGTAAGAGCCCTAACTTAGGAATCCACAAGTAGAAATGATTAAGATAAAACAAAGTTCTAAATTCATGGTGAATATGTGCTTTGGGTTTGGGAGGAAAGGGGGAATTATGCGATATCCTACGGTTGTAGGATATCGCATAATTTGATATCTTATAAATCTATGATATTGCATCGTGAGATATCCTACAACTCAGTATATCGCAAGCATAAGGGTAAAATCGTCACTTTTAGCACATCATTTCTTTTACAAACAACTCTACGGGAATTATATAAATTTAAACTATTTTGCGGCAGTTGTCAGGTATAAGGGCAGTTGTATGGTCATTATCCCTTTTTACTATTACATGTAAACAAAAACGCAAATTTGTTTGTGCAGGTTCCATGATCTCCTCTCTTATTGTGAAAACATAGTTCTTTGCTTAGTACGACTTAAGATTTGTAGAAAACAAAAATTTAAATAATTTTCCATGCGAGAGAGGAAAGCTGAGCTTGAAAACATCCCCACCCCTTGTAAGTCATATATTTTGGTTTGTGGAATAGTAGTTATTATCAGGCAGCAAAATTATAATCATGATAAGACCTCTCTAATTAGTGTTGGTTTTATATGGGTCCTAATTAGAGGAGTAGGTGTCGTTTACTTGTAGTTCTTGGGCTAAATGATCTCAGAGATCATTTAGTTTTCTAAGAGTTGCATTTGATCTATAAAACTTTCTTTTTTACAGATAGTAAAAGATCAAACATTGTGAAGTAAATGATTTATCTTGATCGAAAAGTATGGAGTTGTATAGTTAACTAGGGTAATTCATTTATAGAATATACAATGGGCCATCGCAATTTATCATTATCGTGTAGTTACATATTATTAGGTATTTACAAAAGTTTGAATTGTAGACACTTGCCATCAAGATAGCCCTTGGAAGAATACTATTTCCCAAATTGATACTAGTAGGGATAGAGTTTAGATTAGAATGGTATTCAACATTAGATTCACGAGTTAAACCTAATGTTGAAGCCATTGTTTTAAAAAATAACGATAATAAGGGTTTTTTTTTTTGAGAGGAAGCATGCACATGCAGGAAGAAGAGACATATCAAAGGTTCAAACCCTAGATGGCTAGGTGAGAATTGCCTCTTCAGTTAAGGACTAAACAACCGTTCTCGATACTAAAAGTGTTTAGTACGTCATATCAAAGTCTAAGATATGGTGATGAAGTACATTTAATGTGTATTGTACTATATCAACACTTTATACTGTATAGTGTTTATTAATAAATGTGGTAGGTAAGATAATTTGTATTCTTCTCCTTCCTAAAAATCGAGAATTTATGACCCCAATCAATTGTATGTTTCCAAAGTTTTTTAATTTCAAATTATGTTTAATGCATGTGGGTATTGAATGAGAGAGCCGCAGAAGATGGCAGACCACAAAATATTGTTTAATTTGGCAACTACTCAACTACAATTTACATGGCCTATAATATCAACGGTGCTAATAACAATGGTGCTTGTTTGACGACTCCAACCATGGAGATTCGAGGATTGACCATATAACTTTTTTTTTTCTGGTATGCATTGACCATATATAACTTGTATCTATGCAATCGGACAATCTATGTTTAATGGTCTTAGTGACTGTCAGATTTGCTTCCCTCTAAGCATTATCTAACAATAACATAGAGATGGGTAAAAAGAAAAAAAATGTTTTTTTTATATGCCCCCTTATGATTTCAAAGATTTGCAAGTAGGCCCCTGTGTTTTCAGAAGTTATAAATAAGCCCCTATCTATGCATTTTAATACCTTTCATGTCCCTCAAAAAACAAGATTTGACAGTAAAGAGAATAGGTCATTGGTTTTTTGCTCAATTTCTATAAAAATGACACTTTTTCCCTTACAACCATTTTTATTTATTTCAAGTTTTTCTTGGTTGGATGGGTGGAAGGAATCATTTAATTATATTTATAAGCTCATTATATTATATGGGGATCAATACACATGTAAATATAATTTACAACAAAAAATAAAGAAAATCTAATGATTTCCAATATTTATATAGGTCTATTTTATTCAGTCAAGTTTTTTATGGGAGAGAGACAGAGGCTGGGAGGGAGAGTTCGTCAAATCGTTAATGGGACGACATGAAACAACATCAAAATTCTTTTTCTTTTTGGTAAATGTTATTTCGAGTCTACCTTGTTTCAGAAAAGACCGTTGCAAAAGAAGTCTCGGATTTCAGAAAAAACATCGATGTGAAGAAATTAAAAAAAAAAAAACGCCTCGATGTCAAAAGAAAGGATGTTGTTGGCTGCCAATTGTGAAGAATTTCGCCAATATACACGTGATGACTAGATTATGTAATGAGAATGATCTAGGGGGTAGGTTGAATTAAGAAAAAGAAAGTTAAAGTGAAAAGGTAAAAAGGATCGTAGGAAGGAGAAGGGTTTTCTTAATGATAAATAAAGAGATGGGCAAGATAGTCAAAATACGGAAAAACATAACGCCCCTTTCTATTTACTGTCAAATCTACTTATTTGGGGATATGAAAGGTACTAAAATGCATAGGGAGGGGCCTATTTACAAATTCTAAAACCACAGGAGCGTATTTGCAAATCTTTGAGACAATAAGGAGGTATATACAAAAAACTAAAGAAAAGAAAAGAAATGACAAGAGACTGAAATGTGTGGGGATGAAAGGTCTCTCTTTCAACACACTCATGGTTGAGTGGAGTTTCCATTTTAGTCTTACATAGATGCTCATGGATCAGTTCTTGAGTCCTCAAGTGAAAGTATCACTCCTAGACCACAAGCCCAATATAGCAATAAAAAAAGAAAAAGAAAAATAGGCTTTCTCTCTCTCTCTCTCTCCAAGAAATTTGAGTTGGAGTAAGTCCCAAACTCAATGTGTTACTTGTTTAAAGAATATTGAGAATTTATGTTGGGGAGAATTAAAAATTCTTCAACAATTGTCTCCGAGTAGGTTTCCCAAATATTCAATTACAATTTATTATTATGCAAATAGCCAATCGAAGATTTTTAAAGGTCAGGGATGATAAATTAGAAGGCTTGAATTTTTTTAACTTCCACTAATTAAATAAAGAATTTTAAATTCTCCATAGATAAGAATTAACATTGTGACATTTGGTGCTAAAAAATTAGCTTTCAAAAAATATTTACCTTTTAATAAAAATTCTAAACCTTTCAAAAAAAAAAAAACTCCCAACAAATGAAATTCCTACTAGAAATTCAGAATTCTTGGCAAACTAATCCTCACTCAAGTCTTTCCTAGAAGTTAAAGCCAACTTAAACATGAATACCCCCATGAATTTACCCTTTTTCCTGCATATATAGGAGCGAGTACAAGTGTGTGCCTTCCCTTAGCCCATATGGCAGGGTCCTAACATGGTATTCAAGGAATGATTATTGTTTGTTGACTAAGTATTGACTTGTTTTAGATGCCTCAAAATAGGGATTATTCTCCACCGCCATGTGATTAATAATATACTGCATGTGCACGGCTGCCTTTTTTTGAGGAAGTGACAAATACAAGTCGAACCCACAGGAAGCAAATCAAGAAAAACTTTCTCATTTCAAAAAACTGATGTAGATAGTGAATATGAGAGCATAAAATTAATAAAAAAGTAATAAAATAATTAGAGTGATAAAACTTAATTAGAGTGATAAAACTGATCAAGGCATCGGAATCCACTAAGTAATAAAAAATTCTCTTTTTTTATTTAAAACACTCAACTTGCTTAATCAATTGTTTCAAATCAAAACCAAATCAATGCATCAAGATCTGGAAGATTTAGCTTTAAAAGTCCACTTTCTCTCTTTTTGAGAGATCTATTTTTTTTTCTAACAAAATATGCAAAAAGCCAAGACCTCCTTCCCTTTATCAAAGTATTAAAATTATCTAAGCATCACCCATCATACATAAGCATAACCCATTAAAGAAAACACAGTCCTAAGCATGACCTATCAAACATAAGCATGAATGATGAAAGACATGTTTCAATATTAAGAACTAAGCATGGAAGCCACCGACCGGTACAAAGACAAGTCTGTCAATCAATAAATCAGAAAATCAATAACATCAACAAGCAAGCATATTTAATAAAAAAAAAAGAAAAAAGAGATTTAGGAAACTTAGCTTCATCCTTTGCCTCAACCACAATTAGCTGGCCATTGCGCGGAAGAAAATTAGATCTTTCATTATTAACATCTTCAATACAAAGCTCCTCCTAGATCTAAGTTTTGCTTGGACAAGGCCCAAAGCTACCTCTAAAAAAAAGTGGAGAACTATAACTAGAACCCTCAATCTAGAAGAGGAGAGATGAAGAGGGGAGAGAGAGGAGAGGAGCGGGGTGGGACGTCCTAGGCCTAGATAGAGCATGGCACGTCCCCCCTTGTGGGTTTCCTTTTATAATTTTCTTTCTTCTCCTTTGGCTTGGACTTTGTCTCTATCTTGGACTCTTCTAACTTGGCTTGCACCCCAACCTTCTCTATCATGGAGATCTCTCATCAGTGAGTCCTATTAGAGATGTCTCTTGTGGTGTTGAGATAAGTCACCAAAGGTGTGGATTGAACTGGAGATGCGAGAGAAGGAGAGGAGTGTGAGATATCATAGGGGGAGTGCCGCCCCCCCCCCCCCCCCCCCCCCCCCCCGCCGGACACCCATCACCCATATCCCTTTGGAATCTCTCATTTTTTTTTGTTTTTTATCTTCCTTCCCATTTGAGCGTGATCTCCTTATCATCTTGGGTCCCACGCCTCGCCCCGCCCCCCCCCCCCGGTCGTTGGACGCCCATATCCCTTTGGAATCTCTCATTTTTTTATTTTTATTTTTGTTTTTTATCTTCCTTCCCATTTGAGCGGGATCTCCTTATCATCTTGGGTCCCTATCTCTTTGGTTGAGTCATCTCAAATCTCTTTGAGAGAACTTTCCAACTTGAACTCTGACTTAGATTTCATCTCGAAATCTCCTTTCCAATTTGAGATTTGAATCTTAGTGAGAGAGGAAGGAGGTTTTTAATTTCTGAAAACTTGAAAGAGAGTTTTATCTCAACTTGCGCAGTGCATGTGGGCCCCCACCCATCACTCGGAGTGCATGGGGATCCATGCACATTGATGGTGTGGTTTCCCATTTTTTCTTCATTCGTTTTCTCTTTTCTTTTCTTCCTTTTCCACTTTATCTTTCATTGTGGGCCCCCTTGCTATGACAATTTCCTACAAAGATGTAACAAATAAATTAATGATAATAAATTAAATGAAATGCATGCATGCTATGCAGGACCTACTTAATGTAATTTGTGCCTAATGACTCTATGCAATGGTGCCACAGTATTCCGAAATAAAATTCTAAATTGAGAAACCTTGGGGTGATGTAGACTAACAATTTTACAAATTCATGCAAGATTGGCGATTTTTTACTGATTTTGACTGAAATTCCAATTTGATGCTCATATACATGAAATCATGAAATTATAATGCAATTGGCCCTTATTAAGTCCGCAAATGTACATGAAATGATGACTTTATTACCTAATTTTGTGGACTTATCGTACAACCAACCATTTAAAGTTATTTTCCGGCGACTTTTTCCCTTAATTTTTTTTAGAAACCCAAATTGCTCTTCATTAAAATAAAGCCCTCCTTCATGATTGCCATTTTTTCCTCTATTCCTTCACCAACGTACTCACAATTATCGATGACAGCAAACTTTCCCCGCGATTAGCGGTATATAGTGGCTCCTAGAAGCATGTCATGGCTTTAAGTAAAGGGTAATTTATGTATTTAGAAAGAGGAAAGAAATCGCCGGAAAATAACTTTAAATGGTATAACTTACTGAAAAACTTAGGCCCTAGTTTGAAATGTTTTGAAATACTCACCCTTTTTTAAATAAGCCTTATATAAAACCTCTCCTGAAAGGAATAATTTAAAGAAACCAATTTTAAAGGAAAGGCTTTTTAATGGGTTGAATAATTTCCTAGTTTTTCTCTTTCTTTGAATTAATGATTGCTATTTAGCTTTTCGAACATTTTCTCCTTCTTACAAGAGGAATGATTTCTCAGTTAGAAAATTAGTGAACTACCAAATGCTAAAGATCATAACATCCATTAATTATGTAATTAATCACATTAGGCCATCCATATGCCACAACATGTCGTTGAACACAATATTAAACATCTAGCTAGCCATTATCATAGGCCCAACTAATGTTGAATTTTACCTAAGAAGACAATCTAATGTTAAAATCACTATGGGGCCATTTGATATTGGTGACCACAACAACTATATAATCACTAGATATTGGTGACCCACTTTTGTTGTAATCACCATATAGGACATAATTTTTGTCACAAATTTTAATGATGGCAATAACCAGTGGCAGTCACAGTGGGGGGCCATTTCAACGTCAGAAAATTAGTAGACCATCCGATGCTACAAACCATGCTAGGACCCACTATATGTAAACATCATGGTAGGACCCACTATTTTAGTAATCACCATATATTACTCACAACCGTCTGAAATGTTTGCTCATAAACTCATATGGGTAGAGTTATTATTAAGAACTTTCAACTACTCCTTTTTACCAACAAAATAAATAAATAAATAAATACTCCTTTTTAAAAGAAGAGAAAAAGGAGTAGGTAATCAATATTCTCTTTTTAGAAAGGTAAATGGCACCCTCTCAAGTTCTCCCATTGGACAAGAGATAGGGGCAAAAACACCACTTTTTAAAGGGGACGTTTTGTAGAATTCCTCGTAGTTAAATGTACTTCTCTTAATCAAATGATATCAATCTTGACAGAAAAAATGGTGTTTTCTCTATCAATTTTAGGAGAATGTAAACTCATACTAAGATAATTTTTCCGAGTAGTGGTAATTTAATGGCAAGTTTTGAATAATTTGAACATAAAACAAATGAGGAAGTTTCAAGTGCATCTATCCCTCACCATAGGGTGAGGGACACTTCCATGACGGATATACGTGCAGTAAGTCAAGATGCGTTCAACTACATTGAGGCAATTGGGCGGCAACGTTGGGCGAATGCATATATAGAAGGCCGTCGGCATGACATGCTTACTAGCAACGCGACAGCGTGTACTAACAACCTCTTAAGAGACACAAGAGTCCTGCCTATCACAAAGCAGGTAGAGGAAATACGTGCCAAGTTAATGGGGTTCTATCATAAACGACACCTCCTTTCTGAAAGCATAGCAAGTCGGCTAACTCCATACACGGAGAAACTACTGAGCCAAGAAATGGAGGATGCTCGCCGAGTGCACGTTCAAATAGCTGGGCTCGTTGAATTTCAGGTTCAATCTGCGGGGTACGTGGACGTTGTTGACCTTGAACGAAAAACCTGCACATGTCGGAAATGGCAGCTATTGGGCATCTCGTGTTGTCACGCATTGGCTTCAATGAAGGTCAGAAATTATGATTCGTGTGCATTTTGCGAGCATTGGTATTTGTCAAGCACCTACCGTACATCTTACAGTGAAGTCTTACTTACTACTCGCGACATCAAACAATGGGAGCACACATGTGATGTTAGGGTTCTTCCACCGCGAGCCACTAAACAGCCCAGACCCCCAAAAAAGAACAGGACCCTTACCGAAGATCTTGCTCGACAGAGAAGGGTCATAACTTGCTCAAATTGCAAAGGGAGAGGGTATAACCGTGGAGGGTGTCGCAATTCTCCAGTAAGCAGCTGATGGACGTAGGAGGAATTTTTTGGGGTGGATAAATTCAATGCATATAAGCTTTGTATGTAAAAACAGCTTTAAGTAAGAGTTGCTGTGCAGGAATTTTTTGGGGTTTTAGATGATGCATATAGTCCTATTGTAAGTGAAAATCTAATTATGTATATTTTGTATGGTCGTCCTTTTTTGTAAGTGGATGTTGGAAATATAGTCCCATTGTTTTTTTGGATGTGGGAAATATAGTGAAATTGATGTGTTTTTGGATTTGAGCTTACTTCAGTGAAATGATGCTTTTTATCCCTTTTAACTATTAATATAATGGAGATTGATGGTTTTTCACCTAGGTTCTTCTAATCCAAAATTGGTTGAAGTTTGTAAAAGAAACCTCATTATTGTAACAAAAAACTCTGAATGAGTTGGTATGTTGTCAATATTGACCATTTAACTGAAAGATTGGATTTCAATTCTGTGATAGTAATAGTTAATATCGACCACTTTAATTGTCGATATCGACCATTTAACTGAAATGTTGGATTTCAATTTTGTGATAGAACTAGTCGTTTTCGACCACTTTTATTGTCGATATCGACCATTTAACTGAAATATTGGATTTCAATTCTGTGACAGTACTAGTCGTTATCGACCACTTTTATTGTCGATATCGACCATTTAACTAAAAGATTGTATTTCAATTCTGTGACAGTACTAGTCGTTATCGACCACTTTTATTGTCGATATCGACCATTTAACTGAAATATTGGATTTCAATTCTGTGACAGTACTAGTCGTTATCGACCATTTATATTGAAAACAAAAATAACAAATATGTAATTTGGGAAAACAAACCCTGTGAATTACTTGTAATTTGCAAGCATAACAATTTTGTAGGTACATTTGTAGAGATTTTAAACAAAAATTGAACCCATATCATCAAAAAATAAAAAAATAAAAAAGGACTCCAGTCCCGGACAAAAGTAATATCATTTACTAGGAAAATGTACACATTGGACAAAAAAGACAATCGGTGGAACTGTTTCCAAAAATCCATATTAACTTTGGACAATGTCCTGCATCCCAACATAGTTCAAACTATGCACAATAAATTTCAATGAAATTTATACACATCAATTAGCAAGCTCATCTTGATGGAGAGTTTGTCGTCAATTCAGTCAAGCCCAGTATGTTGGCATTCAATTGCCAACTCCTCTTGAAGATCTCTACAACGATTTTGCTTCGAAAGTATAGGATATGAGACTAATTGAATTTAAAGGGCAATCGGTGCACACAGTGAGCAGCGAAGGCCATTGCAAATACTCCACAATCATTGCTATTTTCCTGACGTGGGATGTCCGTCCTCTCGAGCCATGACCACATAAACGGGTCGTTCCAACCGAAGTGACTATATCTCTCATTCAATCATCCCATCTGGCAGTTTACAAGCAAAAAATGAGCATTACAATATGTAATGCATAAAAGTAAACGTGAAAGAAAATTATAATGCGCTTCCCGAAGAAACAAATAAAACACAAGCATTCAATTGGTGACGAATAACTTACAAATTTTTCTGCATGTTTCATTCACCGACGATCTTTAGCTAAGCTATTGTAGAACTCGCACCTCTTCTCATCAACGTATCCGACTAGTAGGGTGAAATGAGACCTGTGGTAGATGATGAAGACCAGCGTGCGCGCTTCCTTCTCATCCCACACTCTGTGCCCTTGTTTCCCGAATACGGCTTCCACCGCGGAATCACTCCCATTACGCCACCAACTCTGCATCAATATTAACAAATGTATTTCATTTAACTCTTAGAGGATCTACCACACTACTTGCAAACATCGGTATCATCATTCTACTTACACAAACACTAGGGTCGGCAATGAAATAGTTGTCACACCCTTCCCTCAGGATTTCAAAGTAATCCTTACCGAAGATCGTGCTCGACAGAGAATGGTCATAACTTGCTCAAATTTCAAAGGGAGAGGGCATAACCGTGGAGGGTGTTGCAAGGCCTCCAGTCAGCAGCTGATGGACGTAGGAGGAATTTTTTGGGGTGGATAAATTCAATGCATATAAGCTTTGTATGTAAAAACAGCTTTAAGTAAGAGTTGTTGTGCAAGAATTTTTTGGGGTTTTAGATGATGCATATAGTCCTATTGTAAGTGAAAATCTAATTATGTATATTTTGTATGGTCATCCTTTTTTGTAAGTGGATGTTGGAAATATAGACCCACTGTTTTTTTAGATGTGGGAAATATAATGAAATTGATGTGTTTTTGGATTTGAGCTTACTTCAGTGAAATGGTGCTTTTTATCCCTTTTAACTGTTAATATAATGGAGATTGATGGTTTTTCACCTAGGTTCTTCTAATCCAAAATTGGTTGAAGTTTGTAAAAGAAATCTCATTATTGTAACAAAAAACTCTGATTGAGTTGGTATGTTGTCGATATCGACCATTTAACTGAAAGACTGGGTTTCAATTTTGTGACAATAATAGTTAATATCGACCACTTTAATTGTCGATATCGACCATGTAACTGAAAGGTTGGATTTCAATTCTGTGACAAAACTAGTCATTATCGACCACTTTTATTGTCGATATTGACCATTTAACTGAAATATTGGATTTCAATTCTATGATAGTACTAGTCGTTATCGACCACTTTTATTATCGATAACGACAATTTAACTGAAAGATTTGATTTCAATTCTGTGACAGTACTAGCCGATATCGACCACTTTTATTGTCAATATCGACCATTTAACTGAAAGATTGGATTTCAATACTGTGACAGTACTAGTCGTTATCGACCACTTTTATTGTCGAAATCGACCATTTATATTGAAAACAAAAATAACAAATATGCAATTTGGGAAAACAAACCCTGTGAATTACTTGTAATTTACAAGCATAACAATTTTGTAGATACAACTGTAGAGATTTTAAACAAAAATTGAACCCATATCATCAAAAAAAAAAAAAAAGGACTCCAGTCCCGAACAAAAGTAGTATCATTTACTAGGAAAATGTACACAATGGACCAAAAAGACAACCGGTGGAACTGTTTCCAAAAATCCATATTAACTTTGGACAATTTCCTGCATCCCAACAAATTTCAAACTATGCACAATAAATTTCAATAAAATTTCTACACATCAATCATCAAGCTCATCTTGATGGAGAGTCTGTCGTCAATTCAGTCAAGCCCAGTCTGTTGGCATTCAATTGCCAACTCCACTTGAAGATCTCTACAACGATTTTGCTTCGAAAGTATAGGATATGAGACTGATTGAATTTAAAGGGCAATCGGTGCACAAAGTGAGAAACGAAGGCCATTGCAGATACTCCACAATCATTGCTATTTTCCTGACGTGGGATGTCCGTCCTCTCAAGCCATGACCACATAAACGGGTCGTTCCAACTGAAGTGACTGTATCTCTCATTCAACCATCCCATCTGGCAGTTTACAAACAAAAAATGAGTATTACAATATGTAATGCATAAAAGTAAACGTGAAAGAAAATTATAATGCGCTTCCCGAAGAAATAAATAAAAACACAAGCATTCAATTGGTGACGAATAACTTACAAATTTTTCTGCATGTTTCATTGACCGACTATCTTTAGCCAAGCTATTGTAGAACTCCCACCTCTTCTCATCAACGTATCCGACTAGTAGGGTGAAATGAGACCTGTGGTAGATGATGAAGACCAGCGTGCGTGCTTCGTTCGCATCCCACACTCTGTGCCCTTGTTTCCCGAATACGGCTTCCACCACGGAATCACTCCCATCACGCCACCAACTCTGCATCAATATTAACAAATGTATTTCATTTAACTCTTAGATGATCTACCACACTACTTGCAAACATCGGTATCATCATTTTACTTACACAAACACTAGGGTCGGCAATGAAATAGTTCTCACACCCTTCCCTCAGGATTTCAAAGTAATAGTATATGATGTTCGTGTCCATCCATGTTCACACTTCAAGGATCTTCGCCAGATCATCCGCCTTAACCAAAGTACAAATCTGTTCCAGCTCATCTTTCCTATGGTAGAGGAGATGTTGATTATACAAGACATGTAAAATGGTTGATTTCCATATGTACATAGATATTTATAATAATTATAACATTTCATACCTGGCCATATAATATTCTTTGAAGCCTTTGAGAAAGAACTTGTCACCGTCGGACAATACATAGTCATCTTGAACAAGCGAATGAGCGTAGTCTTCAAACTTAACTGGTATCTTGCGCATCCGTGGTAGCCGTTTTATCCTCCACACTAGTAACACAAGTGTGGCCATAGGGGTTGAAACCACTTGGGCGGATGAACTAGAGACCGGCAATGGTGAGGTGAACAATGACCTGCTCAATGGCGGGGTACAAACAGGCTCTTCGATTGGTGGGACACCGAATCCTTGAACTAACGACAAAACAGGCGGAAAACCGGGTAATGAAACAGATTCTTGATGCAATTCTTAAACTCCTACTGGTGAGTGCGGCCTGCTACCGGGTCCTTCTATCATCAATAACGAAGGTTCTTCGAAAATGGCCGTTTTTAGTTTTGACGTTTTCTTTTTTTATTTTAATGGGCTTTTCACAACGGGCATCTTCTTGTGTGTGAAGGTGATTGTAATCTTCTTTTTCCTTACTTCTTCTTCGTATTGCGGGCTGCTACAGCCATCGAATGAGAATCCCTCCCAATTGGTACCAAAACCAAATCTAAACTTACCTAATTTCTTCCCAATTCACAATGCCAACTTATCCAGGGGAGTGTTCCTTTGGGCAGCCCGTTTGAGCGAGCGCTCTATCCTGTCCACCAAATCTTGAGCCTGAAAAATATAGACAAAAAACAAAACATATTAATAACAGGCAAGCCCATTCAGAAATGTAAATTCATTTCAAGTGACAGTATTATCTGTACATGTTTCTGTGGGATGGTGAGTTCATCTTGTTTCCCGGTTCCCTCAGCCTGGGTAGCCTCTTGCTCAGCCACAGTTGGCTGCTCCGGTTCCTCTCCCCGACCAATAAACATGATTGTGTTTTCACTGTACCATTTCATATATTCAGTTGGCTGCTCGACTGCAATACAAACCTCACCATGTAGAACAAGCTGGGCTCTTGCAGCCCACAACGCTTTAATCCCTTCATCCATATTTTTGTCATAGTCAGTGATAGTAAAGAACGTCCTTTCCCGTGTAGGAATTGGCATTGTGAATGGCGGTGGGACTACTTGCTTTAGTCCAAACTGTTTCATTACCCGCCATGTATTATGACGCTCGGCGATCCAATAGAAGAAAAGGACGATAGATGAGCTGAGGAGGTTCCGGTCAACTTTTGAAAGCTTCGAGTGAAACTTCTTGTCAAATCCTTCATAAGGTTGCCAGATGAACTGCAATTGAGGTAGGCAAGGGCTCGTCAAGTATTGGATAGCTAGTATATTAACTACGAACGCAAGGGTGTTTGAATTCCAGTTTTTCTTTGATTACCGCATTAGGTTTCAGATTGTTTAACTGCATTCTAACTTCCTTCACAGTAGATTTCGGTGGGGTTTTAGGCAGTCTCCTTCGCCACGTCCTAAAGAGTGGGAACTGAATCTCCCCCTTCCAACTATCTGTTGGCTTAGCACACTTTCCAATAGACATCCTACTGTAAGCCCATATATGCACCACAGTTAATCCAATAAAATGAGTTACGTACAATATAATTAACAAAGAAAATTATAGAAATTAATTTCAAACGTTCACCTGCAATAGCTGTAGAGGCCCAATTGGTGTCCTCAGTTGGTGACCTTCAATCTCTCCAGTTTCATCCACCTTATCATCTCCATCTATCTTCTTATCTGCATTCCATCGGGAGGCATTTGTTAACATCCTGTATAGATTGGCAAGACATGCCGGTGCCCATGCGTAAGATTTAAACTCTTTAAAAAGCTCGAGTAGGTAAGCGGGTCCACGGGCA
Organism: Cinnamomum chago; assembly: GCA_038049695.1. Lineage (NCBI taxonomy): Eukaryota > Viridiplantae > Streptophyta > Magnoliopsida > Laurales > Lauraceae > Cinnamomum > Cinnamomum chago. Next base: position 32,716,914 of record CP142453.1, on the reverse strand, counting down.
CTGGAAGTCTGCGTAACTATTTGACCGGAGACCAAGAAGAATAGGTAGGCCCACGTTGCACGGATCTCTTCGTCTTTGTAATTCTTGTCCTTCTTCTTTTTCTCCAATTCTGTAGCCTTGAAGTTGTCTTCAAGCCACTTCAACTTCAGTGTTATGCCCACGTAGTCAATCTTCTTCTGTGGAGTAATCCCAAGGACCTCCTCACACACAGGCACTACAAACTTCCCTAGGAAAGTACGTCCAGCAACTAAAGGCCCATCTATTGGAAGGCCGTATATGTATGCCACGTCTTCAAGCGTGACAGGAGCTTCGCCCGTTGGAAAGTGAAACGAGTTTGTCTCTGGCCGCCATCTCTCTACTAGAGCAGTGATAAGCGCATGATCTATGTCAATGCGATCTATATCTGTAAGATGATGGAGGCCCGTCCGCCTCACGTAGTCTTTTTGTTGCTTTGTAAGTCACCATGTATTCTTGTCTGGATTTGTAGGTATGCACCTCAACCTCCCGAATTCCTAGTGCGTTCAATAATAATAAAAAAAGGTTGTTAGCATGTAGATTATGTAACACAATAACAAAGTATATTGATGCTATGAAATAAGGAAGCATGTAGTTGTGGGGTATACATCTCCACGGCGGATTCATTCGGATACATGATAGCGTTGGTTGTATAGGAGAGTGTTCGGAGCTTCAGATGCCTGTTCGTCTTTCGTCTGCACATATTAAAGCAATTTGGAAACATGAGCAATTAGGTTCCATGCCATGCATTATGTTTTTTTATTTTTTTTTATTTTTTACTTCAATTGATAGTTCATGGATTGATTAGTAACTTCAAATTCACTTTTGGCATGTGGATGCAGGAGATCTCTGCACCTAATGTATGTTGGATGTTATTTCCATGTACTTTGTTATGTAATTGACTGTGTGGGTTATAGAGTGTTTTTTGCCTTTTCTTTCTTTTCTGTTTCTGATTTCAGGAAGAACCTATTGATCGGAGCAAGCACTGGGAAGATCTGGAAGAAGAGGAGGAAAAAGAGGAAGAAGAGGAAGAACATTTGGAGGAAAAGGAATTCGAAGCAGGCATTCAATCTGTAGACAACCTATCAAGGTATATAATTGTTTGACACTCAATTTGGTTGTTTTCATGAATATATCAAAATACTAACATTGAATTCATTATTTTGTACTCAGCTGCGGCCAATGGTGTGGAGACACACAATGTCATTGACCTCCGAAAGCAACAGCGGAAAGAGCATGAGAAACCTCTATATCAAGTGAGTGCAGCATTTGTAATTTTACCTATGTGGGTTCCTTGTATTTTTTATCTTTATTTTAACATCGCTAATTGGAACTGAATTGGCTATTGACGTTTCTCAAAATTTGTAGGTACTTGAAGAGAAAGAAGAAAAGATTGCTCCAGGGACCTTGCTTGGAAATACGCACACATATGTATTAGCTTGACTCTGATATATCATAGATATCGACTCCTTGATTTATTTATTTTTTATTATCAGCGTAATCAGATTTTGAAATTCCATGACGTGAATCCTATCGGACCAAGACGGTACATTTGTCACCTCCTATAGAAATGACTGTGTTATCAACTGTCCAAAGACATAGTTTTCTACTATTATTTGCATTAAGAATATATTCTCTCTCAGGTTGATCTGCTTCAGGGATAAAAAGCAGACAAAGTGGATGTCACCCTACAACCAGAGGATTTGATAGTTTAGGACAATGTATTGGCTACCAAGTTAGCCGAACTGTGAAAAGTATTATTATCAATTCCTTTATCATCTTGTTGAAAACTAATTTTGTTTTTAGTTGGATCACAGGTACGAGGAAGCAAGGGAGGAAGAGAAGCTGCGTAACCATCGGGAAGATTTTAGCGAAATGGTTGCAGAGGTGAGTTTTTGGTCTGACATATTGCATCTTGATTTTTTTTGCATTTTATTGGTTCAACCGTTATAATGAGATGGATCCGGTGCAGGCTACGAACAAGAGGAAGCGCAAGATGCAAGAACAAGAAAGGAAGTCAAAGAAGAAAGATTTCAAATTTTAGATCTTATAATTGTGTACTAGTTTCGGGAGTAGCATTTTGAGTTGATTCAACAAGTCAAATTACTGAAACAAGGTAAGTAGAATCACAAGACTTGATCGAGTATTTTATAGTGATTAAAAAATTACTAATCAGTAGAAAATATAGAGACATCAACAGAGATGTATTGGACTATGGTCTCTTTATGATGGTCCACCAGATAGAGAGGATGCACTGCCTATTGATTACTTGATTAGAAGAAAAAAAAAATGTTTCTTCCAATGAAGTGTTATATGATACCATAAATAAGATGAATGCCTTCTATCATGCACTGTAAGGAGTGTTTAAGCCTTAAGTCTCAAATAGATTGCAAACTGTATATTATGCATTGTTATACATGGGATGAAGTTAGAACAGTGTTAATCGACATAATAACGTAAAAGAATTAAAAGATAGATATAACACTGTATAGAGGCAATCTGTTGATTCCAAAAATCTCTTCTGTCGTGTTCAATTCAAAATTCTATGGATCATGTATGAGAAGGCAAAACAATTGCAGATGACTTCTTTTAAATGCAATCTATTGAAGTAAATTTTAATCCATTATAGAACACGATAACAGATCAATAATCAAGCTGCACAGATAATCAATATCCGAATTAAAGAAATCTGATGCTAGAGTATGACATTCAACTCAGAAAACTAAAATTAATTCAATGCATATAAAAATGGCACATGGATAATAAAACAACTAATCATATTAATAGATGAGATATGTATGCCAAATAAAGTTTTTGACACATCTAAAAAACAAAAAAAAAAATAGATAGAATCGAATGTAGGGGGAGACAGCATAGGCAAAGGGGAGACAAGTTCAGATGGAAGGGGAGACAAAGATGGAGAGTAGGGGGAACAGATGCAGGAAAAGAAAACTTGTGAGAGTTTTTTCTTGTCGGAGGCAGGAAAAAAACAAACATAAATTTTCCTCTAAAGTGTGGAAAGCATTTACCCGGATGATTTTGCTGCCAATCGTGCCCTTAAGAAGAAGATGAGTACGGTTCCATGAGCATGGGTTCGTTTGGATAGGTGCGGAGAAGAAGAACAACTCAGAGCACAATCAGACCTCTCAAAACCCCGGTTTAAATTCAAAATCTAGGGCACAAAATAGGAAAACAAAAAAGGAAGAAATGAACGCACCTCCATATGAACCAGTTTGGAAAAATGACGTCAAGCTACCTGGGACCGTCTACAGGGACCGCTGGGAAGGGGGGCCTCCTCGACAGCGTGGAGAAGAAAGCGAAATGGGTACAGTTAGTGGAAAGGGATGGTCGATGGGAATGGGAAAAGGAGCCTGTGTGCGGAGTGTATAAATCGAGGACTGGTCGATATCGACCATAACACTAAACGAGAAAAAAAAAAACGTAAACGCACCCAGGAAGCTTTATCCGTGTATGATTTGAAAATGACACCAATAAAGTGGTATAGGGCCCTACAGGGCCGTACCCCATAAATCCCTCAAATTTTTATATTCGACAATTGCCTCAAATTAATTACAAATAACATAATTCGCTCATAGCTATACGTACATAAAATGACACTCTAAAAGTTACAATTTTACCCTTAATTTTATATAATATCCTAAGTCTTTGGATATCTCACAAACCCAGAAATATTTCACCCTCTTCCTTTCTACTGAAGAGTCCATTACTTTCCGATAAACAAAGAAAAACAACTGCAGTGAAAAACTTTATTGTATCTGTGGTGCATCATCTGGATCAACTGCCCCAGTTGTGTGAACAGTTGGTTGTCCACTTCCTCTTCTGTCATTGTTTGTGGAGGAATCTTTAGCTACTAAAAACAATCCCAATAATACTCAATTTGCTCTGATATCATTGAAAGCTCTCCTGTTCTGGAGTTAGGTTGGTTCAAAGAAAAGAAATAGAAATTAAGAATTGGGTTTAAGATTCCATTTAAGAAAATACTCAGCTCTCATGACTTTGAAATCAATATCCATGTCAAAATTTTCCACTAGGCGCCCCAACCACCCCCCCTCCTCCCCCCTCACCCGAATTTGTTGCTTCATTTTTTTTCCTCTTTTTTTTTCTAATTAACAATTGGAGATATTGGTGGAAAATGTAAGAGCAATTTTTGATGCAATGTCCAAATAGTTTGCATAGACTCTCCAGGGCTTGGTTACTCATTTATTCCTCGTTTCAGGTTATGTGAAGGAGGGGAGCTTTTGGATAGGATACTTTCCAGGTGATTATTTGCTCTTGTATTGAAATTTCCAAGTGATTGTAATGCACATGCCATGTCCAGTCACTCCTGTGGATCCCACCTGCCACAACCCTCCGCCCCCCCCAACCCCACAAAAGAGAGAGAGAGAGAGCTACAAATTGGTGCCCAGCCTACTCTGTCTAACAACTAGGATTTTAGGTCAACTTTACAGCTCTCAAATCTGTACCTCCCTTGATCATATGGTTCGCATTGCTTTTTGCACATAGATTGGTCATCAAGAGACCTTTTAAGTCCCTATGCTCCCACCCCATGATTGTGTGTAAACACAACATATTTGTGAAGTCAAAATTTTCTTTCTCCCCTTTGAATTTTATGTATTCCAGTAGATTGACTCTAATCCAAAGGTTGTGGAGCTCCCAAAGAAATGGGAGGAGAGAAGGTTTGTAACAAGCTTGTGTTTTGTAATAGGGTCCTCTAAAAAGCAAGGAGCTTCACTTTGCAAGCTCGTACTCTCTATTAAAGAGTAAGAAAAGCTTTGCATTTTCTCCTCTCAATGTAGGTCAGATATTGTGACTGAATCACATATATCATAAGTCTTGATGCTTTTTTATGATGTTTGTTGATTTGGCTGCATATTCCCATAAGCATTGTTTAGTGATTGTATTAGAAAATCATATTGCTCGCTAATTGTTTGTAGAAGTTCCCAAATAACATATATCATTATTCACACCCTAAAATCCATGTGGATTAGGTGCATTCACATTTATTAACTCCATACTTACCACCAATACACACCACCATAAAAGCAACTATAACCAAGATACAGCATGAGAGTGATTATTCAGCTACCCTGAAGTGGTATATTTGAACATTCTCAACAGCTAGCTTCTTTAAATTGCTGTCTTTCCTTGACTTAAAAGAACCTGCCCCAGTTGTATTCCTTGTACTTGGGGGGATCACGCTCCTGTAGTAGCTCCTCCAGAGGCTTTACCATCACTGAGTAGGCAGGGTTGAGGAAAAAAGGGATTGACAACCTCTCTTTTTGTGAGTTTACCACCACCCTGTGCTTGACGCTCTTATACTTGTCATTACTCCCAACCTGTAAAAACACATTAGTTAATTGATGTTTTAGAGCCCTTTTCGAATATTCTTCCATTATTTCAAGATTTCTGAAAATTATGGTTATGACAGATTCCTAAACAACAATGCATTTGGGAAAGCCCAACATTGCAGTACTTAGCAGTACCTAAATACTGTCATCAATAGTGGCAGTCCAAAAGAAGGGAAATGTTGCGATAGACTGTCTTCACTCTTTCAATTAGGACCACTTGCAATTGTTATTGGAGCAGTGTCAAGAGTCACATTGGTTGTAAAATATATGGGACCTAGTCCCTGTGCATTTCATGGTGAAGCCCCTATTGAGCCTGTCATTCCTTTTGTTGAGTTGCTTAATGTTGTAGGAATCTTGGTGTAAATCATCAATGTGTTTTGAGTTTTATTAGAGCTAGAATTTTAGTTTTGTTAGAAGGGGTTTCTTTCAAGCTATGCTAGGAGTCACATATCTCCTTGGTGTGTGCATGCATAATTTCACTTCTTTTAGATCATCCTAGTCGCTTGATACATGATCCTCAAATTTAATGGTTAGAAGCACCACTTTTTAAGGATTTTAATCCAACAATAAGTATCAGTTGGATGAGTGACGAACCCGAGCTTGCGACAATTCATTGGGTAATAAGTGTGAGGGGGTGGATTGATCACATGGGGTCTCACATATTTCTAAAGGGGTTCTGCGTAAAGTCACTCATGAGACTTCTTCATCTGAGTCAATCCAAGATAAATGAAGTAGGGCTAAGTTGACACCGACGACGGCGACAAGGACAACTATGAAGGTTGAATTTGGGTGCATCTAGATAAAACTGTGATGGTCCATTATGACTAACAGCACACACGCAAAAAATTTCTCTGTATTGTCAATTATGTCTTTTATGTGAGGTTTCTTCTACTTCCTTAGTAGGTAATCAATCTATGTTGGGTGGGCCTAATAAATGGACAATCTCCATATCAAGCCCCATGAAAAGATTGTCTTTATGGAAGACCCAATCTTTCATTTGTGGCAAGTTAAGGTCAAGTTACTCAAAGAGACCCATCTAACATCTAAGGATAGAAGGTTTGAAAGAGAATATATAATTTAGTCACTGATATTTTCATCTACTTCTGAAGACTATGGTAATAATACTATAAGGTAAGCCACCAACCTTGAATGAATAGAATACAAAGGAAATTCCTTTCCAAGATTCCTTAACACAGCCAATCTTATAAACTAGCAAAAATGTCTACTCCCATGCAGACGACAGGACAAAAATACAAAGGGTTTTCTAAGCATGTATTGGGGTTTTAAAGATTAGGTTTCCCACTTTTTGGTATCTCATAAATTCAAAATGTAATATCTTACTTTTTGCCCCGGGCTAAGTACGGAGCGTTGCTAGTTTATTGCTACTTGTATTCTGACAGTGTTCTTTTTTGGTTTTCCAGATTGATTTTGGATATTATTGTGCTGGTTGCGGGCTCTTAGGGATTACTTTTTTTTATTTTGATACATTTGTATATGTTTAAGATTCTTGGAAATTATCAAGTAGTAATTTTTGTGTATTTTAGAGACTTGTGGGTTTATTTTGGTCTATGGATATAGGATATTTGGTTGTGGATGTTATTTTCGATTTGTTAATGAATCAATTTTAAATTGGGTTGTGCATCAAGTTTGTTGGTTTGAACAGGTATTCAATTTTTTTTTTGTGGTATATAGGGAAAATTGAAAATTTAATTAAAATAATAATAATAATCTTTCCCGACGCACCAGCGTGCGTTGCAAAAAAGGAAATTTATTACAACATTTCCCGACGTGATTTGTGCGTCGGCGAAGTTGCATTTCACAACGTGTTAGCCCAAAGAAATAGCGCATTCTCAACGCATTGGTAGCGTCGGCTATTTCATATATTCCCAACGTATTAGTAGCGTCGGCTATTTCATGAATTCCCAACGCATTGGTAGCGTCGACTATTTCATGCATTCCCAACGCTTTGATAGTGTCAGCTATTTCATGAATTCCCAACGCTTAATCATCGTCAATCATTACCACGAATTCCCAACGCACTACAGGCGTTGGCTATTACTATAAATTCCCAACGCGCTGCCAGGGTCGGCCAATACTAGGAATTCCCAACGCACTACCAGCGTTGGCAAATATAGTTTTCGAATAAGAAAAGTTGGACTTTTTGCCGATGCACATCTGTTTGCCGACGTATTGGCCGATGCTGCAGTGCGTTGACAATTGTACAGGGATATGCCGACGCAATTAAAATAGCGTCGGCTATGGATTTGGCTATACGTGATTGCCGACGCGCTGAAATGCGTTGGAAAATCTTTTGCCGACACAAAACCCACCTTTCCAGACGCAATGGCTGCGTTGGCAAAACTGTGTTTTCTTGTAGTGCTTCTTCGATTCTCTTATGGTTTTATCTTCATTTTATCTTATCATCTTGCTTTTGATATGGCAGGAAGACATACTTTCAGTCATTCTCCTTCTTCATTCTTTGCATCTTCAAAGAACCTAGTGATGTTTAGAGAAGATAGGGCCCACATACATCTTGTGATGATTGAAATGGATGAATTCCAGGTTTTAAAAAAAGTATTGTAAGAGCCCAAACTTAGGAATCCACAAGTAGAAATGATTAAGATAAAACGAAGTTCTAAATTCATTGTGAATACGTACGTGCTTTGGGTTTGGGAGGGAAGGGGGAATTATGCGATATCCTACGGTCGTAGGATATCGCATAATTTGATATCTTATAAATCTATGATATTGCATCGTGAGATATCTTACAGCTCAATATATCGCAAGCATAAGGGTAAAATCGTCACTTTTAGCACATCATTTCTTTTACAAACTACTCTACGGGAATTATATATATTTAAACTATTTTGCGGCAGTTGTCAGGTTTAAGGGCAGGTGTATGGTCATTATCCCTTTTTACTATTACATGTAAACAAAAACGCAAATTTGTTTGTGCAGGTCCCATGATCTCCTCTCTTATTATCATGAAAACAAAGTTCTTTGCTTAGTATGGCTTAAGATTTGTAGAAAACAAAAATTTAAATAATTTTCCATGCGAGAGAGGAAAACTGAGCTTGAAAACATCCCCACCCCTTGTAAGTCATATATTTTGGTTTGTGGAATAGTAGTTATTATCAGGCGGCAAAGTTATAATCAAGATAAGACCTCTCTAATTAGTGTTGGTTTTATATGGGACCTAATTAGAGGAGTAGGTGTCGTTTACTTGTAGTTCTTGGGCAAAATGATCTTAGAGATCATTTAGTTTTCTAAGAGTTGCATTTGATCTAATTGGAACATAAAACTTTCTTTTTTACAGATAGTAAAAGATCAAACATTGTGAAGTAAATGATTTATCTTGATCGAAAAGTATGGAGTTGTATAGTTAACTAGGGTAATTCATTTTTAGAATATACAATGGGCCGTCGCAATTTATCATTATCGTGTAGTTACATATTAGGTATTTACAAAAGTTTGAATTGTAGACACTTGCCATCAAGATAGCCCTTGGAAGAATACTATTTCCCAAATTGATACTAGTAGGGATAGAGTTTAGATTAGAATGGTATTCAACATTAGATTCAAAAGTTAAACCTAATGTTGAAGCCATTGTTTTAAAAAATAACAATAATATCAGGGTTTTTTTTTTCTTTTTTCTTTTTTTTTTTGAGAGGAAGCATGCACATACCGGAAGAAGAGACATATCTAAGGTGAGAACTGCCTCTTCGGATAAGGACTAAAGAACCGTTGTCGATACTAAGTAGTGTTTAGTACGTCATATCAAAGTCTAAGGTATGGTGATGAAGTACATTTAATGTGTATTGTACTATATCAACACTTTATACTGAATAGTGTGTATTAATAAATGTGGTAGGTAAGATAATTTGTATTCTTCTCCTTCCTAAAAATCGAGAATTTATGACCCCAATCAATTGTATGTTTCCAAAGTTTTTTAATTTCAAATTATGTTTAATGCATGTTGTGGGTATTGAATGAGAGAGCCGCAGAAGAAGGCAGACCACAAAATATTATTTAATTTGGCAACTACTCAACTACAATTTACATGGCCTATAATATCAACGGTGCTAATAACAATGGTGCTTGTTTGACGACTCCAACCATGGAGATTCGAGGATTGACCATATAACTTTTTTTTTTTTTTTCTGGTATGCATTGACCATATATAACTTGTATCTATGCAATCGGACAATCTATGTTTAATGGTCTTAGTGACTGTCAGATTTGCTTCCCTCTAAGCATTATCTAACAATAACATAGAGATGGGTATATATTTACTAAAAACATAGAGATGGCTAAAAAGAAAAAAATTGTTTTTTTATATGCCCCCTTATGATTTCAAAGATTTGCAAGTAGGCCCCTGTGTTTTCAGAAGTTATAAATAAGCCCCTATATATGCATTTTAATACCTTTCATGTCCCTCAAAAAACAAGATTTGACAGTAAAGAGAATAGGTCATTGGTTTTTTGCTCAATTTCTATAAAAATGACACTTTTTCCCTTACAACCATTTTTGTTTATTTCAAGTTTTTCTTGGTTGGATTGGTGGAAGGAATCATTTAATTATATTTATAAGCTCATTATATTATATGGGGATCAATACACATGTAAATATAATTTACAACAAAAAATAAAGAAAATCTAATGATTTCCAATATCTAGGTCTATTTTATTCAGTCAAGTTTTTCATGAGAGAGAGAGAGAGGCGGGGAGGGAGAGTTCGTCAAATCGTTAATGGGATGACACGAAACGACATCAAAATTCTTTTTCTTTTTGGTAAATGTTATTTCGAGTCTACCTTGTTTCAGAAAAGACCGATGCAAAAGAAGTCTCGGATTTAAGAAAAAACATCGATGTGAAGAAATTTAAAAAAAAAAACACCTCGATCTCAAAAGAAAGGATGTTGTCGGCTGCCAATTGTGAAGAATTTCGCCAATATACACGTGATGACTAGATTATGTAATGAGAATGATCAAGGGGTAAGGTTGAATTAAGAAAAAGAAAGTTAAAGTGAAAAGGTAAAAAGGATCGTAGGAAGGAGAATGCTTTTCTTAATGATAAATAAAGAGATGGGCAAGATAGTCAAAATACGGAAAAACCTAACGACCCTTTCTATTTACCGTCAAATCTACTTATTTGGGGATATGAAAGGTACTAAAATGCATAGGGAGGGGCCTATTTATAAATTCTAAAACCACAGGAGCCTATTTGCAAATCTTTAAGACAATAGGGAGCTATATACAAAAAACTAAAGAAAAGAAAAGAAATGACAAGAGACTCAAGAAATGTGTGGGGATGAAAGGCCTCTCTTTCAACACACTCATGATTGAGTGGAGTTTCCATCTTAGTCATACATAGATGCTCATGGATCAGTTCTTGAGTCCTCAAGTGAAAGTATCACTCCTAGACCACAAGCCCAATATAGCAACAAAAAAGAAAAAGAAAAATAGGCTTTCTCTCTCTCTCGACAAGAAATTTGAGTTGGAGTAAGTCCCAAACTCAAAGTGTTACTTGTTTGAAGAATATTGAAAATTTATGTTGGGGAGAATTAAAAATTCTTCAATAATTGTCTCCGAGTAGGTTTCCCAAATATTCAATTACAATTTATTATTATGCAAATAGCCAGTCGAAAATTTTTAATGGCCAGGGATGATAATTTAGAAGGCTTGAATTTTTTAAACTTCCACTAATTAAATAAAGAATTTTAAATTCTCCATAGATAAGAAATAACATTGTGACATTTGCTGCTAAAAAATTATCTTTCAAAAAATATTTACCTTTTAAAAAAAATTCTAAACCTTTCAAAAAAAAAAAAAACCTCCTAGCAAATGAAATTCCTACTAGAAATTCATAATTCCTGGCAAACTAACCCTCACTCAAGTCTTTCCTAGAAGTTAAAGCCAGCTTAAACATGAGTACCCCCCTGAATTTACCCTTTTTCCTGCATATATAGGAGGGAGTACAAGTGTGTGCCTTCCCTTAGCCCATATGGCAGGGTCGTAACATGGTATTCAAGGAATGATTATTGTTTGTTGAGTAAGTATTGACTTGTTTGAGATGCCTCAAAATAGGGATTATTCTCCACCGCCATGTGATTAATAATATACCGCATGTGCACGGCTGCCTTTTTTGAGGAAGTGACAAATACAGGTCGAACCCACAGGAAGCGAATCAAGAAAAACTTTCTCATTTCAAAAAACTGATGTAGATTGTCAATATGAGAGCATAAAATTAATAACAAAAGTAATAAAATAATTAGAGTGATAAAACTTAATTAGAGTGATAAAACTGATCAAGGCATCGGAATCCACTAAGTAATAAAAAATTCTCTTTTTCTATTTAAAATAGTCAACTTGCTTAATCAATTGTTTCAAATCAAAACCAAATCAATGCATCAAGATCTGGAAGATTTAGCTTTAAAAGTCCACTTTCTCTCTTTTCGAGAGATCTATTTTTTTTTCCTAACAAAATATGCAAAAAGCCAAGACCTCCTTCCCTTCATCAAAGTAATAAAATTATATCTAAGCATCACCCATCATACATAAGCATAACTCATTAAAGAAAACACAGTCCTAAGCATGACCTATCAAACATAAGCATGAATGATGAAAGACATATTTCAATATTAAGAACGAAGCATGGAAGGCACCGACCGGTACAAAGACAAGTCTATCAATCAATAAATCAGTAAATCAGTAACATCAACAAGCAAGCATATTTAATAAAAAAAAAAAGAGAGAGATTTAGGAAACTTCTTATGCTGTTACCAAACAAGTTCCCCATAGCACAGTCTCACCGGAACAATTTAACATCATGGTACCAAACAAGTTCTGCACAGATTGGTCTCGGCACAACCCGGTCTCGGTACAATTTGGTCTCGGCACGAAACCCGGAACAACACAGAAATGATACCAAACACAGCCTTAGGTTCATCCTTTGCCTCAACCACAATTAGCTGGCCATTGCGCGGAAGAAAATTAGATCTTTCATTAATAACATCTTCAATACAAAGCTCCTCCTAGATCTAAGTTTTGCTTGGACAAGGCCCAAAGCTACCTCTAAAAAAAAGTGGAGAACTATAACTAGAACCCTCAATCTAGAAGAGGAGAGATGAAGAGGGGAGAGAGAGGAGAGGAGGGGGGTGGCACGTCCTAGGCCTAGATAGAGCATGGCACGTCCCCCCTTGTGGGTTTCCTTTTATAATTTTTTTTCTTCTCCTTTGGCTTCGACTTTGTCTCTATCTTGAACTCTTCTAACTTGGCTTGCACCCCAACCTTCTCTCTTGGGCAGATCTCTCATCAGTCGGTCCTATTAGAGATGTCTCTTGTGGTGAAGAGATAAGTCACCAAAGGTGTGGATTGAAGTGGAGATGAGAGAGAAGGAGAGGAGTGTGAGACATCATTGGGGGCGGGCGCGCTGTTGGACGCCCATATCCCTTTGGAATCTCTCTCCTTTTCTTTTCTTTTTTTTTTTTATCTTCCTTCCCATTAGAGCGTGATCTCCTTATCATCTTGGATCCCTATTTCTTTGGTTGAGTCATCTCAAATCTCTTTGAGATAACTTTCCAACTTGAACTCTGACTTAGATTTCATCTCGAATCTCCTTTCCAATTTGAAATTTGAATCTTAGTGAGAGAGGAAGGAGGTTTTTAATTTCTGAAAACTTGAAAGAGAGAATTATCTCAACTTGCTCAGTGCATGTGGGCCCCCACCCATCACTAGGAGTGCATGGGGATCCATGCACATTGATGGTGTGGTTTCCCATTTTTTCTTCATTCGTTTTCTCTTTTCTTTTCTTCCTTTTCCACTTTATCTTTCATTGTGGACCCCCTTGCTATGACAGTTTCCTACAAAGATGTAACAAATAAATTAATGATAATAAATTAAATGAAATGCATGCATGCTATGTAGGACCTACTTAATGTAATTTGTGCCTAATGACTCTATGCAATGGTGCCACAGTATTCCGAAATAAAAATCTAATTTGAGAAACCTTGGGGTGATGTAGACTAAAAATTTTACAAATTCATGCAAGATTGGTGATTTTTTACTGATTTTGACTTAAATTCCAATTTGATGCTCATATACATGAAATCATGAAAGTATAATGCAATTGACCCTTATTACGTCCGCAAATGTACACGAAATGATGACTTTATTACCTAATTTTATGGACTTATCGTATAACCAACCATTTAAAGTTATTTTCCGGCGACTTTTTCCCTTAATTTTTTTTGGAAACCCAAATTGCCCTTCATTAAAATAAAGCCCTCCTTCATGATTGCCATTTTTTCCTCTATTCCTTCACCAACGTACTCACAATTATCGATGACAGCAAGCTTTCCCAAGGCGATTAGCGGTATATAGTGGCTACTAGAAGCATGTCATGGCTTTAAGTGAAGGGTAATTTATGTATTTAGAAAGAGGAAAGAAGTCGCCGGAAAATAACTTTAAATGGTCAGATGCCCTTAATTAAAAACTTACTGAAAAACTTAGGCCCTAGTTTGAAAAGTTTTGAAATTCTCATCCTTTTTTAAATAAGCCTTATATAAAACCTCTCCTGAAAGGAATAATTTAAAGAAACCAATTTTAAAGGAAAGGCTTTTTAATGGGTTGAATAATTTCCTTGTTTTTCTCGTTCTTTGAATTAATGATTGCTATTTAATTAGCTTTTCGTACATTTTCTCCTTCTTACAAGGAATGATTTCTCAGTTAGAAAATTAGTGAACTACCAAATGCTAAAGATCATAACATCCATTAATTATCTTAATCACATTTGGCCATCCATATGCCACATGTCGTTGAACACAAATGAAACATCTAGCTAGCCATTATCATAGGCCCAACTAATGTTGATTTTTACCTAAGAAGACAATCCAATGTTAAAATCACTATGGGGCCATTTGATATTGGTGACCACAACAACTAATCACTAGATATTGGTGACCCACTTTTCTTGTAATCACCATATAGGACATAATTTTTGTCACAAATTTTAATGATGGCAATAACCAGTGGCAGTCACAGTGGGGGGCCATTTCAACGTCAGAAAATTTGTAGACCATCCGATGCTACAAACCATGCTAGGACCCACTATATGTAAACATCATGGTAGGACCCACTATTTTAGTAATCACCATATATTACTCACAACCGTCTGAAATGTTTGCTCATAAACTCATATGGGTAGAGTTATCATTAAGAACTTTCAACTACTCCTTTTTACCAAAAAAAAAAAAAAAAAAAAAACTCCTTTTTGAAAGAAGAGAAAAAGGAGTAGGTAATCAATAGTCTCTTTATAGAAGGGTAAAGGGCACCCTCTCAAGTTCTCCCATTGGACAAGAGATAGGGGCAGAAACACCACTTTTTAAAGAGGACATTTTGTAGAATTCCTTATAGTTAAATGTATTTTTCTTAATACAATGATATCAATCTTGATAGAAAAAATGGTGTTTTCACTATCAATTTTAGAAGAATGTAAACACATACTAAGATAAATTTTCTGAGTAGTGGTAATTTAATGGCAGGTTTTGAATAATTTGAACATAAAACAAATGGGAAAGTTTGAAGTGCATCTATCCCTCACTATAGGGTGAGGGACACTTTCATAATTGGAAATTTTTAAGTACAAAAGTTACTTTTCAAGTACATAGGGTGAAGTACACTTCCTTGTCTTCATGTGCAAAAAGCCCAACTCGACAAAATCAAGCCCGCATTAGCTGGATTTGGGCAATGCTTATAAGCCCAGGCCTAATCTCTGGCTGGGAGTGTGCAAGGACCAGCCTTTTAGTCCCATGCCTGAATTCCGGCATGAAATCAGGACCAACTACTGCATCTGCTAAATAGGCTAGGTTTGGACAAGCTTTGCTTGACTGATGAACACACGCACAAGTCTAGCTTTTGGGACCACTTGGATACATTCTTATCATTGAGGGTAGGATGGATGGAAATGTCTCTTTCCGTATAAGGATCATGCAAATTTCAGCCACATCAAATTATCCTAGCCCTTGATTTAATATACTCAAATTCAATGATCTATTAACCATAGTTTTTTTTTTATAGTTTCAATCAAAGCATGAGTAAAGGTTCTATGCACATAAAAATGGGCATAATGGTAGATCAAAGGTGGGCTCAAGTAGGCCTCATAGAATTGGACAACGTATGCAGTCCACTTGTAGGGGAAAATTCACCATATTTTAAGTACTTCATAGGTGTCCAAGTTCTAACCATTAGATAAAGTGGGAGAGGTGCTAGAATTTTCAGAATCAATTGATGCAACTCTATAATGAGTGTTAAAATTTGAAGTTTTTTTTTTTTTTTTTCTTTTTATGATAGCCAGGGCTGTCACTCAAGAGAGCCTAAACACGCAAAAAGATGAAGGGTGCACGAGTGAAAATGAAACCATACACATATGGAAGGAGTGGTATATCCAAGGATTAATATCTGGCAATCCGGTGTGATACAAGATTGTCAACCTAGCAACCCCTTAATTAAAACAAGTTATTCTTTAGAAACTTTACCACATAAGCAATGCATGGCCTGAAATTCCAGCTAACCAATGCCACCCAAAACCCCATATACTTCACCCCTAGAGCTTGAACCGTTGATCTTCTTTCCAGTCATGTACCATCAATACGGGCCGGGGACCTATGTTCCATAAGGTGAGTAGACCCACATGGTTATAGGTGGTTGGGAGAGAGAACTCTTCATAATGTGGCGTTGTTGAAATGGTCAATCACATTAAACTTGTGGATGTTCCCACATCAAAGGGCCAATGGATAGACATGTGTAATAAATTCCTAAATAATATCCATTGTATGAGAAATGTTTCCCAACGAGCAGCAAACCAAGCAGACCAACACATAGTGCCCACTTGGGCCCACTTTTGATCAGTTCACGCCCTTTTACACTCTCATCCACTTATAATGTTGTATTAGGCCCAACTTTACTTTCATCTAATATTTACCCACCGTTTGATAGAATCTCAAATAAATCGAGTGTTAAAGGACCACTAATTTTTTAACCCATTAAATCAAAACTTTTTTTTTTCAAGACCCTTATCTATATGGAGAACCTTTCATCATTCACATCATCACTGTTAAAGAAGATATCTAAATGGGCCCTACGAACTGTACTGTAATTGAAGAATATGCGGAATGCTCGTAGGAGAACATTCCATGTATAATTTATTTAATTGCCACATCAGATACTCCTATGCGAAGAGCTGCCAGATTGCAAAGGGAGTGATAGGGTGTAATGTTACCTTTCGTACGGCATTCGACTTCTCCAATTTCCACACACCCATCTTTGTCACCTCTAGTGGTTTGGAGATGCCCAATTTAAATCATTTGCACGAAGCCACACTCCATATACTCCTCTATATGAACCACCATTCGGTTGTTTTTTTTTAATAAAAATAGAATTATGAGTTTTTTTTTTCTTTTTCTGCGTTGGCACGTGGCCAGGATCATGGAAGGAAATCTGCCCCTCTAGGGATGTCATATATTACTCTAGCATAAATGAGTGTCCAATTCATTTGTCAATCTACATGAACCATGATTTCAAGCATAGATATGACCTTATGTCAATTTGGTAAAAAATGCTTACAAATCACTCATTGTTCGGCTGATTCATGTTGTTTTACCAACATATCAACGTAATTCTATTTGAGGGTGTCATATATGGGGGTGTGGCTGTGGATAGTAACACGCCGTTCCATATGATCCTGAGCTAGTTTGGCATTTTACTAATACAGTAAAAGTCAAGTAAAGTATCCATTTTTCAGATGACACATCAAAAGCACTTTAATTCAAAACTTCCTCAATTTTTTTCAAAAAAAGTCAAAAATCAATCACTATTATCCACTTAAATATAAAAAAAAAACTCCACTTCCCATACAAAAAGTTAAAAAGATTCCATAACAAATACCTAAAAATAAAATACCATCATAATCCACTAGTATTTTATTTTTTCCTTCAAAATTAATTTTACTTCACTTAACTCTATCAGTAGAGCTGCCAAACTAGCCTGATTGGGCATGTTCATTTATCAAGTGCAGGAGTAAAAGTTGTGGTATAGTTGAAAGAGATATGACATTTTCAACCTTTATTTATTTTGTTTGCTTGAAAGAGGTGTAGGTGAGAAAGTAATCTCACGTGTGGACATTTTGTAATCACCAACATGACCGCGTGCTACTATTTTGTTAAAAAAAACACTTCTTTTTAATATCTCTCTCTTCCTTTACCTTAGATAATTCAAATATACAATTTTATCACTTTTCTATTTTTCTATTTTTATGCATTGCCTTTGCTTTTTCTGTGGTGTGACGTGTACTTCATTTTTATTAGGGATAATGACCATACCGGAATTTTTAGAGGGATTTATCGGTAAAATCCCTGTAGGACCGTATACGTCCCAACAAGACCCAGTTGAATTTTCGATATGGAAGGGATCCTCAAATTGGCTTTTCTTCATTTTTTTGTCATTTTGTGACATGGTCGATATCGACAATTATTAATAGTCGATATCAACCACTACACGAGTACCCACATATATCTCGCCCTGATTCCACTTTTTGCATTTTTCCATTTGGGTCGTCTTCAACACTGCTCTGGACCTTTTTTCTTCTACAAACCACCATAAAATGCCATCTCCATGGTGGTTGAACTCCATTAAGACAAAGGTACACACATTATCTACTACATTGGACTACTTTATATACCCTAAAACACCATCATCTAGATTCTCCTCAAATATTTAATTGTTGGAAACCCTAGAAACCGTGGGAAATCTTGTTTTTATGCCCTAAGCAACTGTGGTTTATGGGGTTTGAAGGGTTTGTTTTGTGATTGAGTTAGCATCCATTGCAATTAAAGATAATGTATTATGATGAAATCCAGTAGTGGGAGAAGTGTTTGGACATGAAATGGTTATTTTTTTCTTTTTTGCTGTCCCCTTTTCATGCGTTTGTTACTTTTAGAAAAGAACTATCAACAGTTTTAATCATATTGATAAGATGTTGTGGGTGAATCTGCATATTGGTTTTGTTTTGGACTGATCTTACAAAGTTTTAAAATATAATTATAAAATAAAGTTGTATTTAATGTAATTAATATAATTATAGTTGGTTCTCTTGATGATTTTTGAATAACAGGAGAATGGGTGGAATAATGTGTGAGGAATAACACTCATTAACATGGTTTGAAAATATTGTTCCAAGCTTTATAATAAATAGACTATTGATCAAAATGCATTTTCTTTCTGTTGATTAAACTATTGTTGTAAATGTTTAGTTAGTCGTAAACATTTGAGAAAAGCTGCCTAATTTCTACTCTCAGAGACATACAAATGCGGTTAAAACAGATCTGTATTAACTGTCATTTGTACCTAATTTTCACCGATATCTGCATTAATTTCATCTGTAATGACAGCATGTCAGATAGAGAGGTGTTGTTCATCTTCCACTATGGCGGTGACTTTGAATTCGATATAAGTCGTCCTATGTACAATTGAGGAAAGCAGAAGATGAGTTTTTTTAGGTACAGACATAACATATGAATCTCTTGCTAATTAAAGAAGCAATTGAAGCATCTAATGGGGAGTCATCCATCTAGAATTTAAGCATGCAATACCTACATCACAACGGACGGGCATTCTCCCTAGCCAACATTGATGATGACAATCATGTTAGGAGTATGTTCAAAGCATCGGGTGATGAATCGAATGGGATCTATTTATATGTCTTCAACGGACGGAACAAGGAGCAATGCATAGGAGGAGATAATTGGAGGTACACTTATAAATTGCAGAAGTAGATTGTACATCACCAAATACTATATTTTCCTTCCTACTTGCTTATTTATGTAACGATTCACTGTAGGCTTCAAAGGAGCTATGTTCGTCGCTCTTGTCCGGACAAAACAAGGAACTCAACAGGGACTTTAAACAAAAAACAAGTTTATAACTCAACTAGCTGTGGATATGTACCCACCATCGACATCCGCGAAGACAAAGACATGTTTTTAACTACTGTGCGGGTCGAATGTAGTCCAAGTCAGACGGTCGGACAAGACACTGTAGATGATGATTTGGTATTTGGGAAAGACCATGGTAGTGATATCCATCTTGATGGGCCTCCCTCCATAGGTCAAATCCATTCAAATCCGATGTTGAATGCCGAAATTAAAGTTGAAGGAGCCAATCTAATCAATGAGGCAAGACGTTGTAATGATAATCCGGCTAAAGTTGCAGGAGCCAATCGAATCAATGAGGCATTTCATTGTAATGAAGCTCCATCTGTAGATCTGGAGGATCAAATGGAGCCCGAGGACATAAACACAGATGTTGGCAACAACTCGGCACGGGAAATGTGGATTGGCCGTGAGTTCCAAGATCGACAAACGCTCCGGAATACTTTGGCTAAGTTCGTAATTTATGGCAACTTCACTCTCAAACCCTTAAAGACCAACATGACCAAAGTGACTGCACGCTGCAGAGATCAGGAATGTCCATGGCGTATTCACGCTTCAATTGTCGAATCAGGCCCACGATTTAAAGTAAGGACGTATAATCCTAACCATAAATGCTCAAAGCCAATGATGGGCATGACACATCGACAAGCATCTTCAATGCTTATTACAGAGTACATCATGGAAAGAGTCAGACAGAATGTCAATTTGAGACCGAAGGAGATCATGAATGACTATCAGAAGGAGTTTGGGGTGACCATGTTTCAGAAGATTTTTTTGGGCATTTGGACCTTGTTTAAGGACTTTCACGTCTTCGTTGAGACCAGTGATTGCTGTCGACGGTTCACATCTCCGAGGCAAGTATCCAGGTGTCTTGCTTGTAGCTATAACACATGATGCCAATCAAAAGCTGCTTCCAATCGCCTTTGCATTTGCGAAAGTCGAGCATCGTGACAGCTGGGAGTGGTTCCTTGCTAATTTGTTCATATCACTAGGGGAGCCGGCCAACTTGACTATTGTTTCAGACCGTCAAAAGGGTCTCATTCCAGCACTAAAGAACACCATAACATCCGCATTTCACTGTTATTGTTATCGTCACATTGCTGAAAATATCAAGGCTGCTTTTAGTGATGGGGCAATAGTAAATAAATTTTGGGGGGCAACAAAGTCTTATAGGCCTTATGAGTACGAGGCTTACATGACTGATATACGTGTAGTAAGTCAAGATGCGTTCAACTACATTGAGGCAATTGGGCGGCAACGTTGGGCGAATGCATATATATATAAGGCTGTCGGTATGACATGCTTACTAGCAACGCGACAGCGTGTACTAACAGCCTCTTAAGAGACACAAGAGCCCTGCCTATCACAAAGCATGTAGAGGAAATACGTGCCAAGTTAATGGGGTTCTATCATAAACAACACCTCCTTTTAGAAAGCATAGCAAGTCGGCTAACTCCATATGCGAAGAAACTACTGAGCCAAGAAATGGAGGATGCTTGCCGAGTGCACGTTCGAATAGCTAGGCTCGTTGAATTTCAGTTTCAATCTGCGGGGTACGTGGACGTTGTTGACCTCGAACGGAAAACCTGCACATGTCGGAAATGGCAGCTATTGGGCATCCCGTGTTGTCACATATTGGCTTCAATGAAGGTCAGAAATTATGATTCGTGCGCATTTTGCGAGCATTGGTATTTGGCAAGCACCTATCGTACATCGTACAGTGAAGTCTTACATACTACTCGCGACATCAAACATTGGGAGCACACATGTGATGTTAGGGTTCTTCCACCGAGAGCCGCTAAATAGCCCGGATGTCCAAAAAAGAACAGGATCCTTACCGAAGATCGTGCTCGACATAGAAGGGTCATAACTTGCTCAAATTGCAAAGGGACAGGGCATAACCGTGGAGGGTGACGCAATCCTCCAGTAAGCAGCTGATGGACGTAGGTGGAATTTTTTGGGGTGGATAAATTCAATGCATATAAGCTTTGTATGTAAAAACAGCTTTACGTAAGAGCTGTTGTGCAGGAATTTTTTTGGGGTTTTAGATGATGCATATAATCCTATTGTAAGTGGAAATCTAATTATGTATATTTTGTATGGTCGTCCTTTTTTGTAAGTGGATGTTGGAAATATAGTCCCATTGTTTTTTTGGATGTGGGAAATATAGTGAAATTGATGTGTTTTTGGATTTGAGCTTACTTCAGTGAAATAGTGCTTTTTATCCCTTTTACTGTTAATATAATGGAGATTGATAGTTTTTCACCTAGGTTCTTCTAATCCAAAATTGGTTGAAGTTTGTAAAAGAAATCTCATTATTGTAAAAAAAAACTCTGATTGAGTTGGTATGTTGTCGATATCGACCATTTAATTGAAAGATTGGATTTCAATTCTGTGATAGTAATAGTTGATATCAACCACTTTAATTGTCGATATCGACCATTTTACTGAAAGGTTGGATTTCAATTCTGTGACAGAACTAGTCGTTATCGACCACTTTTATTGTCGATATCGACCATTTAACAAAAATATTGGATGTCAATTCTGTGACAGAACTAGTCGTTATCGACCACTTTTATTGTCGATATCGACCATTTAACTGAAAGATTGAATTTCAATTATGTGACAGTACTAGTCGTTATCGACCACTTTTATTGTCGATATCGACCATTTAACTAAAAGATTGGATTTCAATTCTGTGACAGTACTAGTCGTTATCGACCACTTTTATTGTCGATATCGACCATTTATATTGAAAACAAAAATAACAAATATGTAATTTGGGAAAACAAACCCTGTATAACAATTTTGTAGGTACATCTGTAGAGATTTTAAACAAAAATTGAACCCATATCATCAAAAAAAAGAAAAAAAGGACTCCAGTCTCGGACAAAAGTAGTATCATTTACTAGGAAAATGTACACAATAGACCAGAAAGACAATCGGTGGAACTGTTTCCAAAAATCCATATTAACTTTGGACAATGTCCTGCATCCTAACAAATTTCAAACTAAGCACAATAAATTTCAATGAAATTTCTACACATCAATCAGCAAGCTCATCTTGATGGAGAGTTTATTGGCATTCAATTGCCAACTCCTCTTGAAGATCTCTACAACGATTTTTCTTCGAAAGTATAGGATATGAGATTGATTGAATTTAAAGGGCCATCGGTGCACACAGTGAGCAGCGAAGGCCATTGCAAATACTCCACAATCATTGCTATTTTCCTGACAGGGGATGTCCGTCCTCTCGAGCCATGACCACATAAACGGGTCGCTCCAACCGAAGTGACTGTATCTCTCATTCAACCATCCCATCTGGCAGTTTACAAACAAAAAATGAGCATTACAATATGTAATGCATAAAAGTAAACGTGAAAGAAAATTCTAATGCGCTTCCCGAAGAAATAAATAAAAACACAAGCATTCAATTGGTGACGAATAACTTACAAATTTTTCTGCATGTTTCTTTGACCGACGATCTTTAGCCAAGCTATTGTAGAACTCCCACCTCTTCTCATCAACGTATCCGACAAGTAGGGTGAAATGAGACATGTGGTAGATGATGAAGACTAGCGTGCGTGCTTCCTTCGCATCCCACACTCTGTGCCCTTGTTTCCCGAATACGGCTTCCACTACGGAATCACTCCCACCACGCCACCAACTCTGCATCAATATTAACAAATGTATTTCATTTAACTCTTAGATGATCTACCACACTACTTGCAAACATCAGTATCATCATTTTTCTTACACAAACACTAGGGTCGGCAATGAAATAGTTGTCACACCCTTCCCTCAGGATTTCAAAGTAATAGTATATGATGTTCGTGTCCATCCATGTTCACTCTTCAAGGATCTTCGCCAGATCATCCGCCTTAACTAAAATACAAATCTGTTCCAGCTCATCTTTCCTATGGTAGAGGAGATGTTGATTAAACAAGACATGTAAAATGGTTGATTTCCATATGTACATAGATATTTATAATAATTATAACATTTCATACCTGGCCATATAATATTCTTTGAAGCCTTTGAGAAAGAACTTGTCACCGTCGGACAATACATAGTCATCTTAAACAAGTGAATGAGCATAGTCTTCAAATTTAACTGGTATCTTGCGCATCCGTGGTAGCCGTTTTATCCTCCACACTAGTGACACAAGTGTGGCCATAGGGGCTGAAACCACTTGGGCAGATGAACCAGAGACCAAAAATGGCGAGGTGAACAATGACCTGCTCAATGACGGGGTACAAACAGGCTCTTCAAATGGTGGGACACCAAATCCTTGAACTAACAACAAAACAGGCGGAAAATCGGGTAATGAAACAGATTCTTGATGCAATTCTTGAACTCCTACTGGTGAGTGCGGCATGCTACCGGATCCTTCTATCATCAATAATGGAGGTTCTTCGAAAATGGTCGTTTTTCGTTTTGACGTTTTCTTTTTTTTATTTTAATGGGCTTTTCACAGCGGGCATCTTCTTGTGTGTGAAGGTGATTGTAATCTTCTTTTTCCTTACTTCTTCATCGGATTGCGAGCTGCTACCGCCATCGAATGAGAATCCCTCCCAATTGGTCCCAAAACCAAATCTAAACTTACCTAATTTCTTCCCAATTGACAAGGCCAACTTATCCAGGGGAGTGTTCCTTTGGGTAAACCGTTTGAGCGAGCGCTCTATCCTGTCCACCAAATCTTGAGCCTGAAAAATATAGACAAAAAACGAAACATATTAATAACGGGCAAGCTCATGCAGAAATGCAAATTCATTTCAAGTGACAGTATTATTTGTACATGTTTCTGTGGGATGGTGAGTTCATTTTGTTTCCCGGTTCCCTCAGCTTGGGTAGCCTCTTGCTCAACCACAGTTGGCTGCTCCGGTTCCTCTCCCCGACCAATAAACATAATTGTGTTTTCACTGTACCATTTCATATATTCAGCTGGCTGCTCGACTGCAATACAAACCTCACCATGTAGAACAAGCTGGGCTCTTGCAGCCCACAACGCTTTAATCCCTTCATCCATATTTTTGTCATAGTCAGTGACAGTAAAGAACGTCCTTTCCCGTCTAGGAATTGGCATTGTGAATGGCTGTGGAACTACTTACTTTAGTCCAAACTGTTTCATTACCCGTCATGTATTATGACGCTCGGCGATCCAATAGAAGACAAGGACGATAGATGAGCTGAGGAGGTTGCGGTCAACTTTTGAAAGCTTCGAGTGAAACTTCTTGTCAAATCCTTCATAAGGTTGCCAGATGAACTACAATTGAGGTAGGCAAGGGCTCGTCAAGTATTGGAATAGCTAGTATATTAACTACGAAAGCAAGGGTGTTTGAATTCCAGTTTTTCGATGATTATCGCATCAGGTTTTAGATTGTTTAACTGCATTCTGACTTCCTTCACAATAGATTTCGGTGGGGTTTTAGGCAGTCTCCTTCACCATATCCTAAAGAGTGGGAACTGAATGTCCCCCTTCCAACTATCTGTTGGCTTAGGACACTTTCCAATAGACATCATACTGTAAGCCCATATATGCACCACAGTTAATCCAATAAAATGAGTTACGTACAATATAATTAACAAAGAAAATTATAGAAATTAATTCCAAACGTTCACCTGCAATAGCTGTAGAGGCCCAATTGGTGTCCACAGTTGGTGACCTTCAATCTCTCCAGTTTCATCCACCTTATCATCTCCATCTATCTTCTTATCCGCATTCCATCAGGAGGCATTTGTCAACATCCTGTATAGATTGGCAAGACATGCCGGTGCCCATGCGTAAGATTTAAACTCTTTAAAAAGCTCGAGTAGGTAAGCGGGTCCACGGGCACCGGAAGTCTACGTAACTATTTGACCGGAGACCAAGAAGAATAGGTAGGCCCGCGTTGCACGGATCTCTTCGTCTTTGTAATTCTTGTCCTTCTTCTTTTTCTCCAATTCTGGAGCCTTGAAGTTGTCTTCAAGCCACTTAAACTTCAGTGTTATGCCCACGTAGTCAATCTTCTTCTGTGGAGTAATCCCAAGGACCTCCTCACACACAGGCACTACAAACTTCCCTGGGAAAGTACGTCCAGCAACTAATGGCCCATCTATTGGAAGGCCGTATATGTATGTCACGTCTTCAAGCATGACAGTAGCTTCGCCCGTTGGAAAGTGAAACGAGTTTGTCTCTGGCCGCCATCTCTCTACTAGAGCAGTGATAAGTGCATGATCTATGTCAATGCGATCTATATCTGAAAGATGGAGGCCCATTCGCCTCACGTATTCTTTTTGTTGCTTTGTAAGTGACCATGTATTCTTGTCTGGATTTGTAGGTATGCACCTCAACCTCCCGAATTCCTAGTGCGTTCAATAATAATAAAAAAAGGTTGTTAGCATGTAGATTATGTAACACAATAACAAAGTATACTGATGCTATGAAATAAGGAAGCATGTAGCTGTGGGATATACATCTCCACGGCGGATTCATTCGGATACATGATAGCGTTGGTTGTATAGGAGAGTATTCGGAGCTTCGGATGCCTGTTCTTCATTCGTCTGCACATATTAAAGCAATTAGGAAACATGAGCAATTAGGTTCCATGTATGTTTTTTTATTTTTATTTTTTTTACTTCAAATGATAGTTCATGGATTGATTAGTAACTTCAAATTCACTTTTGGCATGTGGATGCAGGAGACCTCTACACCTAATGTATGTTGGATGTTATTTCCATGTACTTTGTTATGTAATTGACTGTGTGGGTTATAGAGTGTTTTTTGCCTTTTCTTTCTTTTCTGTTTCTGATTTCAGGAAGAACCTGTTGATCGGAGCAAGCACTGGGAAGATCTGGAAGAAGAGGAGGAAAAAGAGGAAGAAGACGAAGAACAGTTGGAGGAAAAGGAATTCGAAGCAGGCATTCAATCTGTAGACAACCTATCAAGGTAAATAATTGTTTGACACTCAATTTGGTAGTTTTCATGAATATATCAAAATACTAACATTGAATTCATTATTTTGTACTCAGCTGCGGCCAATGGTGTGGAGACACCCAATGTCATTGACCTCCGAAAGCAACAGCGGAAAGAGCATGAGAAACCTCTATATCAAGTGAGTGCAGCATTTGTAATTTTACCTATGTGTGTTCCTTGCATTTTTTATCTTTATTTTAACATCTCTAATTGGAACTGAATTGGCTATTGACGTTTCTCAAAATTTGTAGGTACTTGAAGAGAAAGAAGAAAAGATTGCTCCAGGGACCTTGTTTGGAAATACACACACATATGTATTAGCTTGACTCTGATATATCATAGATATTGACTCCATGATTTATTTGTTTTTTATTATCAGCGTAATCAGATTTTGAAATTCCATGACCTGAATCCTATCGGACCAACATGGTACATTTGTCACCTCCTATAGAAATGACTGTGTTATCAACTGTCCAAAGACATAGTTTTCTACTATTATCTGCATTGAGAATATATTCTCTCTCAGGTTGATCTACTTCAGGGACAAAAAGCAGACAAAGTGGATGTCACCCTACAACCAGAGGATTTAGAAGTTTTGGACAATGTATTGGCTACCAAGTAAGTGGAACTGTGATAAGTATTATTGTCAATTCCTTTATCATCTTATTGAAAACTATTTTTTTTTTAGTTGGATCACAGGTACGAGGAAGCAAGGGAAGAAGAGAAGCTGTGTAACCATCGGGAAGATTTTAGCGAAATGGTTGCAGAGGTGAGTTTTTGGTCTGACATATTGCATCTTGATTTTTTTTGGAGTTTATTGGTTCAACCGTTATAATGAGATGGATCTGGTGCAGGCTACGAACAAGAGGAAGCGCAAGATGCAAGAAAAAGAAGGGAAGTCAAAGAAGAAAGATTTCAAATTTTAGATCTTATAATTGTGTACTAGTTTCGGGAGTAGCATTTTGAGTTGATTCAACAAGTCAAATTACTGAAACAAGGTAAGTAGAATCACAAGACTTGATCAAGTATTTTATAGTGATTAAAAAATTACTAATCAGTAGAAAATATAGAGACATCAACAGAGATGTATTGGACTATGGTCTCTTTATAATGGTCCACCAGATACAGAGGATGCACTGCCTATTGATTCCTTGATTAGAAGAAAAAAAAAAAGTTTCTTCCAATGAAGTGTTATATGATACCATAAATAAGATGAATGCCTTCTATCATGCACTATAAGGAGTGTTTAAGTCTCAAATAGATTGCAAACTGTATATATATTATGCATTGTTATACATGGGATGAAGTTAGAACAATGTTAATCGACAGAATAACGTAAAAGATTTAAAAGATAGATATAACACTATATAGAGGCAATCTGTTGATTCCAAAAATCTCTTCTGTCGTATTCAATTCAAAATTCTATGGATCATGTAAGAGAAGGCAAAACAATTGCAGATGACTTCTTTTAAATGCAATCTATTGAAGTAAATTTTAATCCATTATAGAACACAATAACAGATCAATAATCAAGCTACACAGATAATCAATATCTGAATTAAAGAAATCTGATGCTAGAGTATGACATTCAACTCAGAAAACTAAAATTAATTCAATGCATATAAAAATGGCACATGGATAATAAAAGAAATAATCATATTAATAGATGAGATATGTATGCCAAATAAAGTTTTTGACACATCTAAAAACCAAAAAAAAAAGAAGATAGAATCGAATGTAGGGGGAGACAACATAGGCAAAGGGGAGACAAGTTCAGATGGAAGGGGAGACAAAGATGGAGAGTAGGGGGAACAGATGCAGGAAAAGAAAACTTGTGAGAGTTTTTTCTTGTCAGAGGGAGGAAAAAAACAAACATAAATTTTCCTCTAAAGTGTGGAAAGCATTTACCCGGATGATTTTGCTGCCAAACGTGCCCTTAAGAAGAAGATGAGTACGGTTCCATGAGCATGGGTTCGTTTGGATAGGTGTGGAGAAGAAGAACAACTCAGAGCGCAACCAGACCTCTCAAAGCCCCGGTTTAAATTCAAAATCTAGGGCACAAAATAGGAAAACAAAAAAGGAAGAAATGAACGCACCTCCATATGAACCAGTTTTGAAAAATGGCGCCAAGCTACCTGGGACCGTCTACCAGGGACCACTGGGAAGGGGGGCCTCCTCGACAGCGTGGAGAAGAAAGCGAAATGGGCACAGTTAGTGGAAAGGGATGGTCGATGGGAATGGGAAAAGGAACCTGTGTGCGGAGTGTATAAATCGAGGATTGGTCGATATCGACCATAACACTAAACGACAAAAAAAAAATACAAAAACCCACCTAGGAAGCCTTATCCGTGTATGATTTGAAAATGGCACCAATAAAGTGGTATAGGGCCCTACCCCATAAATCCCTCAAATTTTTATATTGGACAATTGCCTCAAATTAATTACAAATAACATAATTCCCTCATAGCAATACGTACAGAAAATGACACTCTAAAAGTTACAATTTTACCCTTAATTTTATATAATATCCTAAGTCTTAGGATATCTCACAAACCCAGAAATATTTCACCCTCTTCCTTTCTGCCGAAGAGTCCATTACTTTCCGATAAACAAAGAAAAACAACTGCAGTGAAAAACTTTTTCACTAAGGTTTATCTTCTTCGATTCTCTTATGGTTTTATCTTCATTTTATCTTATCATCTTGCTTTTGATATGGTAGGAAGACATACTTTTAGTCATTCTCCTTCTTCATTCTTTGCATGTTCAAAGAACCTAGTGATGTTTAGAGAAGATAGGGCCACATACATCTTCTGATGATTGAAATGGATGAATTCCATGTTTTAAAAAAGGTATGGTAAGAGCCCTAACTTAGGAATCCACAAGTAGAAATGATTAAGATAAAACAAAGTTCTAAATTCATGGTGAATGCGTGCTTTGGGTTTGGGAGGGAAGGGGGAATTATGCGATATCCTACAGTTGTAGGATATCGCATAATTTGATATCTTATAAATCTATGATATTGCATCGTGAGATATCCTACAGCTCAGTATATTGCAAGCATAAGGGTAAAATCGTCACTTTTAGCACATCATTTGTTTTACAAACAACTCTACGGGAATTATATATATTTAAACTATTTTGCGGCAGTTGTCAGGAATAAAGGCAGTTGTATGGTCATTATCCCTTTTTACTATTACATGTAAACAAAAACGCAAATTTGTTTGTGCAGGTTCCATGATCTCCTCTCTTATTGTGAAAAGAGAGTTCTTTGCTTAGTACGGCTTAAGATTTGTAGAAAAC
Organism: Cinnamomum chago; assembly: GCA_038049695.1. Taxonomy (NCBI): domain Eukaryota; kingdom Viridiplantae; phylum Streptophyta; class Magnoliopsida; order Laurales; family Lauraceae; genus Cinnamomum; species Cinnamomum chago. The sequence goes on along the minus strand of CP142453.1, from coordinate 32,687,293 downwards.
AAAAATTTAAATAATTTTCCATGCGGGAGAGGAAAGCTGAGCTTGAAAACATCCCCACCCCTTGTAAGTCATATATTTTGGTTTGTGGAATAGTAGTTATTATCAGGCAGCAAAATTATAATCATGATAAGACCTCTCTAATTAGTGTTGGTTTTATATGGGTCCTAATTAGAGGAGTAGGTGTCGTTTACTTGTAGTTCTTGGGCAAAATGATCTTAGAGATCACTTAGTTTTCTAAGAGTTGCATTTGATCTAATTGGAACATAAAACTTTCTTTTTTTACAGATAGTAAAAGATCAAACATTGTGAAGTAAATGATTTATCTTGATCGAAAAGTATGGAGTTGTATAGTTAACTAGGGTAATTCATTTTTAGAATATACAATGGGCCATGGCAATTTATCATTATCCTGTAGTTACATATTATTAGGTATTTACAAAAGTTTGAGTTGTAGACACTTGCCATCAAGATAGCCCTTGGAAAAATGCTATTTCCCAAATTGATACTAGTAGGGATAGAGTTTAGATTAGAATGGTATTCAACATTAGATTCACAAGTTAAACCTAATGTTGAAGCCATTGTTTTAAAAATTAACAATAATATCAGGGTTTTTTTTTTTTTTTTTTGAGAGAAAGCATGCACATGCAGGAAGAATAGACATATCCAAGGTTCAAACCCTAGATGGCAAGGTAAGAACTGTCTCTTCAGATAAGGACTAAAGAACCGTCACTACAAGAAAAATTACATTTAGCGGCGGATAAAAACCACCGCTATATGTATGAAAACCGCCGCTAATACCTTTTGCGGCAGAAAAATATCCGCCGCCACTTTTGTCGTAGAAAATCCCATCGCTGATTGTATTTGCAGCGGAATACGAAATTGCTACTAAAAATTATCAATAGCGGCGGATCTAAACCACCACTAATTATTGTATCTTATAGCAGCAGACATCACAAACTGCTGCTGAAAGCCCATGCAACTTGTAGCAGCAGACACCACAACTGCTGCTAAAAACGCGTTCTCGATACTAGTAGTGTTTAGTACGTCATATCAAAGTCTAAGGTATGGTGATGAAGTACATTTAATGTGTATTGTACTATATCAACAATTTATACTGTATAGTGTTTATTAATAAATGTGGTAGGTAAGATAATTTGTATTCTTCTCCTTCCTAAAAATCGAGAATTTATGACCCCAATCAATTGTATGTTTCCAAAGTTTTTTAATTTCAAATTATGTTTAATGCATATTGTGGGTATTGAATGAGAGAGCCGCAGAAGAAGGCAAACCACAAAATATTGTTTAATTTGGCAACTACTCAACTACAATTTACATGGCCTATAATATCAACGGTGCTAATAACAATGGTGCTTGTTTGACGACTCCAACCATGGAGATTCGAGGATTGACCATATAACTTTTTTTTTTCTGGTATGCATTGACCATATATAACTTGTATCTATGCAATCGGACAATCTATGTTTAATGGTCTTAGTGACTGTCAGATTTGCATGCTTCCCTCTAAGCATTATCTAACAATAACATAGAGATGGGTATATTTACTAAAAACATAGAGATGGGTAAAAAAGAAATTTACATACCCCCTTAGGATTTCAAAGATTTGCAAGTAGGTCCCTGCCTTTTTAGAAGTTATAAATAAGCCCCCGCGTATGCATTTGAATACCTTTCATGTCCCTCAAATAACAAGATTTTACAGTAAAGAGAATAGGTCATTGGTTTTTTGCTCAATTTCTATAAAAATGACACTTTTTCCCTTACAACCATTTTTTATTTATTTCAAGTTTTTCTTGGTTGGATGGGTGGAAAGAATCATTTAATTATATTTATAAGCTCATTATATTATGGGGATCAATACACATGTAAATAGAATTTGGAAGTTTACAACAAAAAATAAAGAAAATCTAATGATTTCCAATATTTAGGTCTATTTTATTCAGTCAGGTTTTTTTATGTGAGAGAGAGGCTGGGAGGAAGAGTTTGTCAAATCGTTAATGGGAAGACATGAAACAACATCAAGATTCTTTTTCTTTTTGGTAAATGTTATTTCGAGTCTACCTTGTTTCAGAAAAGACCGAAGCGAAAAAAGTCTAGGATTTCAGAAAAAACATCGATGTGAAGAAATTTTTTAAAAAAAAACACCTCAATGTCAAAAGAAAGGATGTTTTCGGCTACCAATTGTGAAGAATTTCGCCAATATACACATGATGATTGTCACGCCCCGAGCCCGAGAGTGCACCCATCTCGAGGCGCGACAAACGCCCGCACGGGGATTCGAGTCAAACAAATTGACCCTTGTCCCCACGAACGGAATTCACCCACAGGATTTCACGTGTGAGGTTTCAAACTTTCTATTCACCTGTATTTCCACCTGTGTAATTTCTATCAAATAGATATCAAATTGTAATCCAACAACATCAAATACATCAAGATATAGAGCATAATGTTCGTGAGCATAGATTAAAGGTTCAAGTTTAAGTTCAAGAGATAGCAAGAGAAAAAGTACGTTAAGTTAAGGTTTACAAGCCATAGTCTAAACAAGTTTATAAACTATAACAAAAGATGTGGCAACCCAAGCCACGGTCCATGGGTCATTTTTCGTCCATTCTCAGCGAGTAGATGTCTAGAAGACATCATCAGAAGTCCATTCGACTACATGACGGGGAGATTCCTCCTCCTCGTGGATCTCCGGGTCGGTGGCATCGAGGTAGTCACCTGTAACGCCAAGTGTAGCACCATTAGACTAAGCTAAGCAAGATAAACAAATATAAATCATATAACATGAGACAATTGAATAATTAACAGGTATAAATCATACGAGGTCAAAGCATGATCACTAGGCAAATCTGAGCAAGAATAAGCGTGAGATGTACGAATCAAGATTTATAGGTATACACAATAACAAAACTAAATGGCACATCCACATTAGCTATATTCTCTCAAATTAACCATGTAAACATGTATGTAAAGTGAGAGCAGAATACAGAACAGAACAGAACAGGGTGGTGCCACTAGGAGACAGAGGGCCCAAAATTCTCCATCGTGGACCTAGGGTGCCGGTCAACCCTCAGAATATAATCCCATCTGCAGAGGGTCAGAAATATATACTAAACCCACACTTAGCCGGGTCCGACTTAGATAGGGTCGAAGCCAAGTGGTGCCGACTCGCAGAATAAAAGTACAGATCAACAGAACATATACAGAACATATCATATCATAATTCAGGACTTATCAAGATGTAACGGATCAGAAGCGGAAACAGATATAATATAAACAAATACATAAGAAAGATATACATAGCTAGACAGAAGTATGATCAAGTCATACGAGAGTACTGGAAACGGAATGCAATGCATGAACATAAATCATAGACAGAATCATGATATGAAACAAGCCAATCCTACGGTCTTAGGAACTCTCGGGGTCTTCACCGTCCAACTCAGTATAGTACTAAGGATTTCGGTGTTAGTGGTGTACAAAAGAACCCTTGGCGTTACATAATTTGGGCACCGAATCCCTTAATATAACACATTTGGTTCGGATCTCAATTTCGAAGAACACGAGGTTCCTTGTGGGTGCACGGTTGCTCAAACCGCATCCACATAATATATAAGTCCATTGGTCATGATAAAATGTTTAAGGTATCCATCCTTAAGGTCCAACTATCAGGCCAATTAATCTAAACATACTACGGTTCAACGCTTGGCTCGCAGTACCCTCCGAAAGCCATAGTTTTTTATAAAATCCAATATCCACTTATTTCCAGAATTTCAAATCAATTATATGTATGGACCATTGGATTCTACACTTTAAGAGCTTTCCAACGGTATGTGGAACTCCAAAAACGGACGTACGGTTAAAAAGTTATGGCCATTCGAAGTTCGCACTGTTGGGCCCAATGGGCCCATCCGCACGAGCGGGCCAACACGTGCTCGAGCGGACAGTCCAGCATGCCCAAACAGCAAGCACGCGCGCTCGAGCACGCAGGTACGCGCTAGAGCACGCAGTGCAGATTTCTGGGTCTACAATCTGGCTGTTCCTGTCCTCTTCCAACCCATTCATTGCCTACTCCCAGCCTTCAAACAACATTGATACACAAAGATGGGCCTCCAAACATGCTCAAAAACATCACCATTCAACCACCATTTAAATTAACAAAAGATCAATCCATTTAACCTCAAACATGTACAAAAATCCATTTTTGAGCAGGGAAATGGGTGTCTAACATGAGTGAACATATTCAAAGGATCAAATAAAGAAGCATGCATACAATCATATAAGTTTAACTTGCCTTAAGGTGCTTAAATGTGAATCCTACACCAAATCAATCCCTCCTAGCAAAGCCAAGCTCTCCAAAGCAAAAACCCCAAAATGTAAGATCAAGAAGCAACCTAAAATGATGAAATGAAATGGAATGAGGAAGAAGAAGATGCATGCACGAATTATAGCATTCTATGACCTAAAGAAATCAAGAGGAAGTAACTAATAGAGAAGGAGCTTACCAAGAGAACAAGAAGATGGAAAATGAAGAGATGCTTGAGCTTGGAAGATGAAGTCCTAGTTGAAGAAGATGAAGAAGATGATGTGGAGGTGAAATCTACTCACATGCAAAGGATCTCTTGGTTGGTTGCTTGAAGTGAGGAAGGGCATGGAGTAGTAGAGAAGAGGGGATTCAGCTGGAATGAAGAAAAGGTCCGTTTGAAATGGGGAGAAAGAGGTTTTGAGTTAGAATTTCCTGCAGTTGCATGCAAGTCCAGTAAGGGTCTGAAATTTTCAAAAAGGGGCTTGGGCTAGAAAAATGGGCTGGAAATGGGTCAAGATGGATCCGAATCCATTGGGTCAAAACATGAAAATCAAACCCCATGCTATGCTTTATGCAATGCGCTAAAAATCCATAAAATTCTACATACACACACAAAAGCCCAAAACACTCCAAAAGTCATAGTCTACCTAGTCCATAGTCAAACCCAACTAATTCTACCTAATCAAGCCCAGTTACATTCAAAACATCCATTAAGCTACTAATCTAAGTTAATTAACTCTAAATCGGAATTAAGGTGGGTCGGTGTGTTACATCCTCCCCCCCTTAGAACATTTGGTCCTCCAAATGTAAATCGTACCTCAGAAAATAGATGAGGATACTTCCTCAAAACTTGCTCCTCTAACTCCCACGTAGCTTCCTCTGGGCTGTGGTGCTCCCATAAGATCTTTACCCAACGAATCGTCCGGGTACGCAACACCTGCTCCTTGACATCAATCACACGCAAAGGTTTCTCATCGTAAGTCGCATCTGCTCGAATCTCTAAGGGTTCATACTCTATGACGTGTGATGGGTCCGGAACATATTTCCTCAACATGGCCACGTGGAAAACATCATGTACCGCCGCAAGATCTGGAGGTAAAAGCAATCTATAGGCCAAATCTCCGACTCTGCTGCAAATCTCGAACGGTCCAATGTATCTTGGTGACAACTTGCCTTTCTGCCCAAACCGAATTGTGCCCTTCATCGGTGAAACTTTAAGGAACACCTTGTCTCCCGCTTGAAACTCGAGATCTCTACGTCGGTGATCTGCATAGCTCTTCTGCCTACTCTGAGCTGTCTTTAACCGATCATATGCAAGCTTAACCTTAGCACTAGTCTCACCAATAATTGTCGGTCCATGAAAGCTTCTGACGCCGACTTCTTCCCAACAAACCGGTGTCCTGCACCTCCTACCATAAAGAGCTTCAAATGGTGCCATACCGATACTCGCGTGGAAACTGTTATTGTACGCGAACTCACACAAAGCCAAATCTCGATCCCATTCTGCCTTGTAATCCAAAACACACGCTCTGAGCATGTCCTCTAGAGTCTGGATTGTCCTCTCTGACTGTCCATCTGTCTGCGGATGGTACGCGGTGCTGAAAGTCAATTGAGTGCCCATGGCCTGCTGGAATGACGCCCAAAACCTCGAAATAAACCGACTATCTCTGTCTGACACAATCGAAGCTGGGATCCCATGCAATCTAACAATCTCCTTAATAAACATATCAGCCATCGTATGCATCTTGGTCCCTGTCCTGAATGGCACAAAGTGTGCAGACTTAGTCAATCTGTCGACAATCACCCAAATGGCATTGTTGTGTCTCGATGTCTCTGGCAATCCTGACACAAAGTCCATAGTAATGTGTTCCCATTTCCACTTGGGTCTCTTCAATGGCTTCAAAAGTCCTGGGGGCTTCCTATGTTCTGCCTTAATCTTCTGACATGTCAAGCATCTCGAAACGAACCCAGCAATTTCTCTTTTCATGTTGTTCCACCAAAATCTACCCCGTAAGTTCTGGTACATCTTAGTACTACCGGGATGCATAGAGTATCGCGCATGATGCGCCTCTGCCATAATCTGATCTTTAAGGTTTTCAATATTAGGCACACACAACCTATCCCGGAAATACAAAACACCATCTTCAAATCTGAAGTCCGGTTTATCTGCAATCTTGTCTCTAACTCTGGCCAACTCTGGATCCTGAAACTGGCTATCCTTAATCTGCTGAATCAACTGCGGTTCTGAAACTGACATGGCTGCCAACATCACCTTCTCACTGACCAACTCTATTTCAACATCCAAGTCTCTGAACGTCTCAACTAAATCCCACTCACCACACAAACTAGCTAGAGTCCTTGACTTCCGGCTCAATGCATCTGCCACTACATTCCCTTTGCCCGGAAAATACCGAATTGGAAAGTCATAATCAGCCATCAACTCTAACCAACGACGTTGCCTCTGATTCAAATCCTGCTGTGAGAAAAGGTACTGCAAGCTCCTATGATCAGAGTGAACCTCAAATCTCTCTCCATAGAGATAATGTCTCCAAAGTTTCAAGGCAAAAACTACCGCCGCTAATTCCAAGTCATGCGTGGCATAATTCTTCTCATGATCTCTTAGTTGTCTAGATCCATAAGCCACTACCTTGCCATTCTGCATCAAAACACAACCTAACCCAACCTTCGAAGCATCAGTATAGATCACAAATCCCCCGCTCTCAGTCGGTAAGGTCAATACTGGGGCCGTAGTAAGCTTCTCCTTAAGCAACTGAAAATTAGCCTCACATTCTGGAGTCCAAACAAATGGGATATTCTTCCTAGTTAGTTTGGTCAATGGAGCTGAAATCTTGGAGAACCCTTCAACAAATCTCCTATAGTATCCGGCCAATCCTAAGAAACTTCTGATCTCTGCTACATTCTTCGGGCTTTGCCAATTCACTATTGCTTCTACCTTGGACGGGTCAACTGCCAAACCCTCCTTAGAGATTACATGCCCGAGAAAAGCTATTTGCTCCAACCAAAATTCACATTTTTTCAACTTCGCATATAATTGATTATCCCTCAACAATTGCAATGAAGTCCTCAGATGCGCTGCATGATCTTCCTTAGACTTAGAGTACACTAAGATGTCATCAATAAAAACAACTGTAAATTGATCCAAGTATGGGGAAAAGATTCTATTCATCAAAGACATGAAAACTCCCGGGGCATTTGTTAGTCCAAAAGGCATAACTAAGAACTCATAGTGTCCATACCTCGTCCGGAAAGCTGTCTTAGCAATATCCTGATCTCTAATCCTCAACTGGTGATAACCAGACCTAAGATCAATCTTCGAGAAATGGGCTGCACCTTGTAACTGGTCGAATAATTCATCAATCCTAGGCAGTGGATATTTATTCTTTATTGTCACTTGGTTAAGCTGCCTATAATCGATACACAACCTTAAGGTGCCATCTTTCTTCTTCACAAATAAAACAGGAGCTCCCCAAGGAGAAACACTAGGGCGAATAAAACCCTTATCAAGCAATTCTTCCAACTGAATTTTCAATTCTCTAAGCTCTGTAGGTGCCATCCTGTATGGTGCTCTAGAGATTGGGGCTGTCCCCGGCATCAACTCAATGGTGAAATCTATCTCCCTAATAGGTGGTAAACCAGGCACTTCATCCGGAAAGACATCCGGAAATTCACAGGCTACTGGGATGTCCTCTAACTGCTTAGGCTGCTTGTCCTCAGAGATAAAAGCTATGAACCCTTCACAACCACTTTGGATAAGCCTATCTGCCTTAAGAGCTGAAATCAACCTGGTATCTACTCTCTTCTTAGACCCTTCAAAGATCACTCCTGCACTAGACTCGTCTATCCTGAGGGTCACAGTCTTATGAAAACAATCCATACATGCCCGATACTTCGCTAGCCAGTCCATTCCTAAAATAACATCAAAGTCATGCATAGCTAGGACTATCAAATCTGCAGGCATCACCAACTCACCTATCTGCACCCTACACTGCGGGTAAAACAAATCACAAACTACCCTCCTTCCTACCGGGGTAACAATCGCAAGTACAATCTGCAATTGCTCGGGTCTACCTCCGATCGTCATAGCAAAGTGCGGTGCAATGAAAGAGTGTGTGGATCCAGGATCAAACAAAACTCTAGCCTCATGATCACAAACAAACAGCTTACCTTCTACTACGGTGTCTGCAGCTTCAGCTTCTTCGTTTGTCATGGCATAAATACGTCCCGTTGCCTGTGGACGTTGTTGGGCTTGTTGCCTTTGTTGTCCTTGCCTCTGCTGACCCTGCCCTTGCTGCCTAGGCCTCTGCTGGCCTTGCACGTGTCTCTGCTGCTGCTGCTGAGGTGGCCTCTGAGCTCCAGGTACAGCCTGTCGGTTGGGCTGGGCTTGAATGGGTGGACGGACCTGTTGTTGTTGCTGCGGTTGTTGTTGACCTCTAACCCCATCACCTACAATGCGCGGACAGTCCTTGACCGCGTGATCCATAGAGCCACATCTGAAACAAGTACCAAGTAACCTCCTGCACTGACTTGAATCGTGGCCCTTGCCACAATGAGTACAAAATACTGGCCTTGATTGAGAACTGCCCCCATGCCTAAATTTCTTGCCCTGTGATTGTTGTGATGAACTCTTGCCAGAGGGAGTGAAGTTACGCTTAGGCTCATGCAGAAGAATATTCTCTTGTTGCTGCTCCGCATAATAAGCCCTGTCAACTGCATCATCGAATGTAGCAGGCCTCTGACACATGGTAACATCTCGTTGAATGGAAGGCCTCAATCCTTGAATGAACTGCTCCACTTTCTTCGCTTCTGTATCGACGCATTCAGGGGCAAAGCGTGAGAGGCGAGTGAACTCATGAATGTATTCCGCTACGGTCATCATCTCTTGCTTCAAATTCTGAAATTCTGCTTTCTTCTGGCGAGTGACATGAGCTGGGATGAATTTCGTCCTGAATTGCCTCTCAAAGGTGGTCCAAGCATCATCATCTTCTATTGTTCGGTAAGGCTGACGGACACTCTTCCACCAAGTGTCAGCTACGTCTCTAAACATAGAGGCTGCCAAAGCCACTTTCTGCCTGCCTGTACACTGCATAGTCTCAAACACATTCTCGGTGTGCACTATCCATTCATCTGCAGCCAAAGGATCTTCCAACCCTGTGAACTCAATTGCTCCTCGTTTCCTAAACTTCTCGTAGTGTGAGTTAGGATCATTCTCCCTAGGCTGAACCTGCCTACCCATCATATTCATGATGTGCTCATTCTGTCTTACTAGTTGTGTAGACATAGCTTGCAGAATGTCTCTTAACCCTCCATCACCACCCAGAGGCGGTGGAGGTGGTGGTGGCAATTCTTCCTCCTCAACACGTTCATTCCTTACACCTTGAAGGTCGACAAAGAAAGTGCCATCGGGATTCTGACTGCTACTTGAGCCATTTCGCGCGTTAGTAGCTCGACGAGGAGGCATTTTCTGTAAAACAATTGGGTTAGCACAGACAATTAAACAAACCCTATGGAAACCCTAAAGAATTAGTACACCCAAACGTCCTATCGTGTCCTCACATCGTGCCCTAGAGTTCTAAGTATTTTAAAACTCTTAGAACAACATATGCTCTGATACCAACTTACGTATGTCACGCCCCGAGCCCGAGAGTGCACCCATCTCGAGGCGCGACAAACGCCCGCATGGGGATTCGAGTCAAACAAATTGACCCTTGTCCCCACGAACGGAATTCACCCACAGGATTTCACGTGTGAGGTTTCAAACTTTCTATTCACCTGTATTTCCACCTGTGTAATTTCTATCAAATAGATATCAAATTGTAATCCAACAACATCAAATACATCAAGATATAGAGCATAATGTTCGTGAGCATAGATTAAAGGTTCAAGTTTAAGTTCAAGAGATAGCAAGAGAAAAAGTACGTTAAGTTAAGGTTTACAAGCCATAGTCTAAACAAGTTTATAAACTATAACAAAAGATGTGGCAACCCAAGCCACGGTCCATGGGTCATTTTTCGTCCATTCTCAGCGAGTAGATGTCTAGAAGACATCATCAGAAGTCCATTCGACTACATGACGGGGAGATTCCTCCTCCTCGTGGATCTCCGGGTCGGTGGCATCGAGGTAGTCACCTGTAACGCCAAGTGTAGCACCATTAGACTAAGCTAAGCAAGATAAACAAATATAAATCATATAACATGAGACAATTGAATAATTAACAGGTATAAATCATACGAGGTCAAAGCATGATCACTAGGCAAATCTGAGCAAGAATAAGCATGAGATGTACGAATCAAGATTTATAGGTATACACAATAACAAAACTAAATGGCACATCCACATTAGCTATATTCTCTCAAATTAACCATGTAAACATGTATGTAAAGTGAGAGCAGAATACAGAACAGAACAGAACAGGGTGGTGCCACTAGGAGACAGAGGGCCCAAAATTCTCCATCGTGGACCTAGGGTGCCGGTCAACCCTCAGAATATAATCCCATCTGCAGAGGGTCAGAAATATATACTAAACCCACACTTAGCCGGGTCCGACTTAGATAGGGTCGAAGCCAAGTGGTGCCGACTCGCAGAATAAAAGTACAGATCAACAGAACATATACAGAACATATCATATCATAATTCAGGACTTATCAAGATGTAACGGATCAGAAGCGGAAACAGATATAATATAAACAAATACATAAGAAAGATATACATAGCTAGACAGAAGTATGATCAAGTCATACGAGAGTACTGGAAACGGAATGCAATGCATGAACATAAATCATAGACAGAATCATGATATGAAACAAGCCAATCCTACGGTCTTAGGAACTCTCGGGGTCTTCACCGTCCAACTCAGTATAGTACTAAGGATTTCGGTGTTAGTGGTGTACAAAAGAACCCTTGGCGTTACATAATTTGGGCACCGAATCCCTTAATATAACACATTTGGTTCGGATCTCAATTTCGAAGAACACGAGGTTCCTTGTGGGTGCACGGTTGCTCAAACCGCATCCACATAATATATAAGTCCATTGGTCATGATAAAATGTTTAAGGTATCCATCCTTAAGGTCCAACTATCAGGCCAATTAATCTAAACATACTACGGTTCAACGCTTGGCTCGCAGTACCCTCCGAAAGCCATAGTTTTTAATAAAATCCAATATCCACTTATTTCCAGAATTTCAAATCAATTATATGTATGGACCATTGGATTCTACACTTTAAGAGCTTTCCAACGGTATGTGGAACTCCAAAAACGGACGTACGGTTAAAAAGTTATGGCCATTCGAAGTTCGCACTGTTGGGCCCAATGGGCCCATCCGCACGAGCGGGCCAACACGTGCTCGAGCGGACAGTCCAGCATGCCCAAACAGCAAGCACGCGCGCTCGAGCACGCAGGTACGCGCTAGAGCACGCAGTGCAGATTTCTGGGTCTACAATCTGGCTGTTCCTGTCCTCTTCCAACCCATTCATTGCCTACTCCCAGCCTTCAAACAACATTGATACACAAAGATGGGCCTCCAAACATGCTCAAAAACATCACCATTCAACCACCATTTAAATTAACAAAAGATCAATCCATTTAACCTCAAACATGTACAAAAATCCATTTTTGAGCAGGGAAATGGGTGTCTAACATGAGTGAACATATTCAAAGGATCAAATAAAGAAGCATGCATACAATCATATAAGTTTAACTTGCCTTAAGGTGCTTAAATGTGAATCCTACACCAAATCAATCCCTCCTAGCAAAGCCAAGCTCTCCAAAGCAAAAACCCCAAAATGTAAGATCAAGAAGCAACCTAAAATGATGAAATGAAATGGAATGAGGAAGAAGAAGATGCATGCACGAATTATAGCATTCTATGACCTAAAGAAATCAAGAGGAAGTAACTAATAGAGAAGGAGCTTACCAAGAGAACAAGAAGATGGAAAATGAAGAGATGCTTGAGCTTGGAAGATGAAGTCCTAGTTGAAGAAGATGAAGAAGATGATGTGGAGGTGAAATCTACTCACATGCAAAGGATCTCTTGGTTGGTTGCTTGAAGTGAGGAAGGGCATGGAGTAGTAGAGAAGAGGGGATTCAGCTGGAATGAAGAAAAGGTCCGTTTGAAATGGGGAGAAAGAGGTTTTGAGTTAGAATTTCCTGCAGTTGCATGCAAGTCCAGTAAGGGTCTGAAATTTTCAAAAAGGGGCTTGGGCTAGAAAAATGGGCTGGAAATGGGTCAAGATGGATCCGAATCCATTGGGTCAAAACATGAAAATCAAACCCCATGCTATGCTTTATGCAATGCGCTAAAAATCCATAAAATTCTACATACACACACAAAAGCCCAAAACACTCCAAAAGTCATAGTCTACCTAGTCCATAGTCAAACCCAACTAATTCTACCTAATCAAGCCCAGTTACATTCAAAACATCCATTAAGCTACTAATCTAAGTTAATTAACTCTAAATCGGAATTAAGGTGGGTCGGTGTGTTACAATGACTAGATTATGTAATGAGAATGGTCAAGGGGGTAGGTTGAAGTAAGAAAAAGAAAGTTAAAGTGAAAAGGTAAAAAGGATCGTAGGAAGGAGAAGGGTTTTCTTAATGATAAATAAAGAGATGGGCAAGATACTCAAAATACGGAAAAACCTAACGCCCCTTTCTATTTACTGTCAAATCTACTTATTTGGGGATATGAAAGGTACTAAAATGCATAGGGAGGGGCCTATTTATAAATTCTAAAACCACAGGAGCCTATTTGCAAATCTTTGAGACAATAGGGAGCTATATACAAAAAACTAAAGAAAAGAAAAGAAATGACAAGAGACTCAAGAAATGTGTGGGGATGAAAGGCCTCTCTTTCAACACACTCATGATTGAGTGGAGTTTCCATCTTAGTCATAAATAGATGCTCATGGATCAGTTCTTGAGTCCTCAAGTGAAAGTATCACTCCTAGACCACAAGCCCAATATAGCAACAAAAAAGAAAAAGAAAAATAGGCTGTCTCTCTCTCTCGACAAGAAATTTGAGTTGGAGTAAGTCCCAAACTCAAAGTGTTACTTGTTTGAAGAATATTGAGAATTTATGTTGGGGAGAATTAAAAATTCTTCAATAATTGTCTCCGAGTAGGTTTCCCAAATATTCAATTACAATTTATTATTATGCAAATAGCCAGTCGAAAATTTTTAATGGCCAGGGATGATAATTTAGAAGGCTTGAATTTTTTTAACTTCCACTAATTAAATAAAGAATTTTAAATTCTCCATAGATAAGAATTAACATTGTGACATTTGCTGCTAAAAAATCAGCTTTCAAAAAATATTTACCTTTTTAAAAATTTCTAAACCTTTCAAAAAAAAAAAACTCCCAGCAAATGAAATTCCTGCTAGAAATTCAGAATTCCTGGCAAACTAACCCTCACTCAAGTCTTTCCTAGAAGTTAAAGCCAGCTTAAGCATGATTACCCCCATGAATTTACCCTTTTTCCTGCATATATATATATATATATATATAGGAGGGAGTACAAGTGTGTGCCTTCATTAGCCCATATGGCAGGGTCATAACATGGTATTCAAGGAATGATTATTGTTTGTTGACTAACTATTGACTTGTTTTAGATGCCTCAAAATAGGGATTATTCTCCAACGCCATGTGATTAATAATATACCGCATGTGCACGACTGTCTTTTTTGAGGAAGTGACAAATACAGGTTGAACCCACAGGAAGCGAATCAAGAAAAACTTTCTAATTTCAAAAAACTGATGTAGATAGTGAATATGAGAGCATAAAATTAATAACAAAAGTAATAAAATAATTAGAGTGATCAAAGTTAATTAGATTGATAAAACTGATCAAGGCATCGGAATCCACTAAGTAATAAAAATTTCTCTTTTTTTATTTAAAACACTCAACTTGCTTAATCAATTGTTTCAAATCAAAACCAAATCAATGCATCAAGATCTGGAAGATTTAGCTTTAAAAGTCCAGCTTCTCTCTTTTTTAGAGATCTATTTTTTTTTTCTAACAAAATATGCAAAAAGCCAAGACCTCCTTCCCTTCATCAAAGTATTAAAATTATCTAAGCATCACCCATCAAACATAAGCATAACCCATTAAAGAAAACACAGTCCTAAGCATGACCTATTAAACATAAGCATGAATGATGAAAGACATATTTCAATATTAAGAACTAAGCATGGAAGGCACCGACTGGTAAGAAGACAAGTCTATCAATCAATAAATTAGTAAATCGGTAACATCAACAAGCAAGCATATTTAATAAAAAAAGAGAGAGAGAGAGAAATTTAGGAAACTTAGCTTCATCCTTTGCCTCAACCACAATTAGCTAGCCATTGCACGAAAGAAAATTAGATCTTTCATTAATAACATCTTCAATACAAAGCTCCTCTTAGATCTAAGTTTTGCTTGGACAAGGCCCAAAGCTACCTCTAAAAAAAAAGTGGAGAACTATAACTAGAACCCTCAATCTAGAAGAGAGAGGAGAGATGAAGAGGGGAGAGAGGGGAGGAGGGGGGTGGGACGTCCTAGGCCTAGATAGAGCATGGCACGTCCCCCCTAGTGGGTTTCCTTTTATAATTTTTTTTCTTCTCCTTTGGCTTGGACTTTGTCTCTATCTTGGACTCTTCTAACTTGGCTTGCACCCCAAGCAACTCCCCCCTCCAAAAATGACTTGAAATTTGAATGGATGTCTGCTAATCACACCTTCTCTATTGTGCAGATCTCTCATCATTGGGTCCTATTAGAGATGTCTCTTGTGGTGAAGAGATATATAAGTTGAAAGTCCACGAGGATCCTAACCCTAGAGGGGGGGTGAATAGGGTGAGCTTCTTTTATGACCAATTTTAACAATTTTAACTTCTTTAAAACAAACTAGTCACAAGTGATGATTATCAAACAAAATGCGGAAGCTTAAAGAAAACAATCACCACAAAGCAAGCACCATCACACAAGTATTTATAGTGGTTCGGCCTCAATGCCTACATCCACTACCGGCTTGTGATCCAACACCCCACCGGATTTCCACTATTTATGCTTTTCAATAGGCTAAGCAATAACCTTTACAATATGCTTTCCAAGGCTAAGCAATAACCTTTACATTAATGTTTTTCAAGGCTTAACATCAACCTATACACTATGCTTTTATAGGCTAAACAATAACCTCTTCAACCACATGGTTGGTTATCTCTCTAAATTAGTGTCTATAAACACTTGATGGAGATTCTATTTAAGCTCATTACAATGCCTCTTAAATAGGCGGATATGGAAGTGTAGAACTAATACACACTCACACTATGAATGCAAAGATGAAAGTATATGAAGTGTGTGTGTGTGGTCCTCAATCATTTTGAA
Source organism: Cinnamomum chago (assembly GCA_038049695.1). NCBI lineage: Eukaryota > Viridiplantae > Streptophyta > Magnoliopsida > Laurales > Lauraceae > Cinnamomum > Cinnamomum chago. The sequence continues at coordinate 32,671,590 of CP142453.1, read as the reverse complement.
AATGAAAGTTCATAAATGTATGCCTAAGGCTTTTGAAAATGTTAGCTCATAAAACATTTATGATTGAGGATGTAATGCAATCACATGTTAAAAGTAACAACTTGTTAATGATGTCAAAGTTACACAAGTTGTATGAAATGGATTAGCTCTAAACATGTGATGCATAGGGATGTCAATCAAATCATCAATGTAGCTCAAAACATAAAAATAGATTTGATTGAAATGAGGGGACAAATCATATGTAATTATAAAGACAACTTGAAAATGATTTACCAATCAAAGTAAGGCAAGTTGTGAAACATTAAAACAATAATACACATATGATTTGTAATGATGTTGAATCCAAAACATAAGATACATTTGAAAGAGATTTTCTTATGATGGAAAACAACAACCAATGATTCAACAAAGTATATGAATCATGTTACATATTTCATTAACATGATCTACTTAGATTTACCAAAGATTAAGTACTACTTTGATGAATCAATGGTGATGTATCCAAGACAATAGATCTATTCAAAATATAACACATGCTAAGGATACAACAAATCATAGATTAACATGTTACAAGGATTTACCAATGATAAAACAAAACATGAAAACATATGATTTGTAAAGAAGTTGAATCCAAAACATAAGTTAGTTTTGAGAGAGATGTTCTTATGATGGAAAACAACAACCAAAGATTCAACCAAGTATATGGATCATGTTACATATAATTCCAAAGGTTTTTCCATTAACATGATCTACTTAGATTTACCAAAGTTAAGTACTACTTGGATTGAATCATATGGTGTTGTATCCAAAACAATAAATCAACTCAAAACATAAAACATGTTAAGGACACAACACAAACATAGTTTAACATGCTAGAAATGATTTACCAAAAATAAAACAAAAGCATGAAAACATATGATTAAGGAAGGAAGAGCCTACTTGGTGGTTTAACTTCATTAATCCAAGCTTTAGCTTTCCTAATCATCCCCTTCATCCCTTGGTTCTTTTCCCTTTTGATATGCCTCAATACCTCTCAAGGAGGGGCTTAAAAATCCCAACTTTTGGAAAGGGAAAGAACTCATTTTTATAGCCAAAACAGCCCAACGGCTAGTTTACCCGGTCAACCGGCCATAACAGGCAGGTTAACCGGCCAAGCACAACGGTCATAAAAAGAGCCGTTGTGTTTTGGGTCATCCTGCACTGTGGCCGGTTAACCGGGCTAACATGGCCGGTTAACCGGCTACACTGCGGGTTGACCACCTCGGTTAACCCCGCAGCACCAAAATTCCCAAAAAATGCATTTTTCACAGTTTTGCTTGGGGGAACTTTTTGGCCACTAAATCAAGCTTGGAAAACATGTTTTAAAGATTCTAAAGGTGTTTAAAACATGACATAAAAAGCCTAAAAAGTTTCAAAACTTTTAAAACAAAGGCTTGCTTGATTTCTTGAAAACTCTTTTCAAATGAAATTGCATACACAAATGATTCTTTTTGTGATGAATGTATGCAAAACTCAAACCTAAATTCACAAGATGATTTTCCAAATATAATGCACAAGGAATTAGGTTTTCAAAAGAGTTTTGGGTTCTAAAACCAATGCATCCAAGTTTAGAACCAAAACATGCAAATAACACAAACTTTTCCAAATCTAAAAACCAATGCATGTATAAAACTAGATTTCAAGTTTATTTAAAAAACCAATGCAAGTGTGTAAATCAAATGATGCTTGAATGAAGATGCATCCATCAAATTGCAACCTACAAAATTCCTAACATAAGTCACCAAAGGTGTGGATTGAACCGGAGATGAGAGAGAAGGAGAGGAGTGTGGGACATCATAGGGGTGAGTGGGCCCTCCTGTTGGACGCCCATATCCCTTTGGAATCTCTCATTTTTAATTTTTTTTTAATCTTCCTTCCTACTTGAGCATGATCTCCTTATCATCTTGTGTCCCTATCTCTTTGGTTGAGTCATCTCAAATCTCTTTTAGAGAATTTTCAACTTGAACTCTGACTTAGATTTCATCTCGAAATCTCCTTTCCAATTTGAAATTTGAATCTTAGCGATAGAGGAAGGAGGTTTCTAATTTCTGAAAACTTGAAAGAGAGAATTATCTCTACTTGTGCAGTGCATGTGGGCCCCCACCCATCACTGGGAGTGCATGGGGATCCATGCACATTCATGGTGTGGTTTCCCATTTTTTCTTCATTCCTTTTCTCTTTTCTTTTCTTCCTTTTCCACTTTATCTTTCATTGTGGGCCCCCTTGCTATGACAATTTCCTACAAAGATGTCACAAATAAATTAATGATAATAAATTAAATGAAATGCATGCATGCTATGCAGGACCTACTTAATGTAATTTGTGCCAAATGACTCTATGCAATGGTGCCACAGTATTCCGAAATAAAAATCTAATTTGAGAAACCTTGGGGTGATGTAGACTAGCAATTTTACAAATTCATGCAAGATTGGTGATTTTTTACTGATTTTGACTGAAATTCCAATTTGACGCTCATATACATGAAATCATGAAAGTATAATGCAATTGGCTCTTATTAAGTCCACAAATGTACATGAAATGATGACTTTATTACCTAATTTTGTGGACTTGTCATACAACCAACCATTTAAAGTTATTTTCCGGCGACTTTTTCCCTTAATTTTTTTTAGAAACCCAAATTGCCCTTCATTAAAATAAAGCCCTCCTTCATGATTGCCATTTTTTCCTCTATTCCTTCACCAACGTACTCACAATTATCGATGACAGCAAACCTTCCCACGGCGATTAGCGGTATATAGTGGCTGCTAGAAGCATGTCATGGCTTTAAGTAAAGGGTAATTGATGTATTTAGAAAGAGGAAAGAAGTCGCCAGAAAATAACTTTAAATGGTCAGATGCTCTTAATTAAAAACTTACTGAAAAACTTAGGCCCTAGTTTGAAAAGTTTTGAAATTCTCATTATTTTTTAAATAAGACAAAAACTTAAGGCCTTATATAAAACCTCTCCTGAAAGGAATAATTTAAAGAAATCAATTTTAAATGAAAGGCTTTTTAATGGGTTGAATAGTTTCCTAGTTTTTCTCTTTCTTTGAATTAATGATTGCTATTTAGCTTTTCGTACATTTTCTCCTTCTTACAGGGAATGATTTCTCAGTTAGAAAATTAGTGAAACCAAATGCTAAAGATCATAACATCCATTAATTATTTTAATCACATTTGGCCATCCATATGCCACATGTCGTTGAACACAATATTAAACATCTAGCTAGCCATTATCATAGGCCCAACTAATGTTGAATTTTACCTAAGAAGACAATCTAATGTTAAAATCACTATGGGGCCATTTGATATTGGTGACCACAACAACTAATCACTAGATGTTGGTGACCCACTTTTGTTGTAATCACCATATAGGACATAATTTTTGTCACAAATTTTAATGATGGCAATAACCAGTGGCAGTCACAGTGGGGGGCCATTTCAACGTCAGAAAATTAGTAGACCATCCGATGCTACAAACCATGCTAGGACCCACTATATGTAAACATCATGGTAGGACCCACTATTTTAGTAATCACCATATATTACTCACAACCGTCTGAAATGTTTGCTCATAAACTCATATGGGTAGAGTTATTATTAAGAACTTTCTACTACTCCTTTTTACCAACAAAAATAAATAAATAAATAAATAAATACTCGTTTTTAAAAGAAGAGAAAAAGGAGTAGGTAATCAATATTCTCTTTATAGAAGGGTAAATGGCACCCTCTCAAGTTCTCCCATTGGACAAGAGATAGGGGCAGAAACACCACTTTTTAAAGGGGACATTTTGTAGAATTCCTCGTAGTTAAATATACTTCTCTTAATCAAATGATATCAATATTGACAGAAAAAATGGTGTTTTCACTATCAATTTTAGGAGAATGTAAACTCATACTAAGATAAATTTTCTGAGTAGTGGTAATTTAATGGCAGGTTTTGAATAATTTGAACATAAAACAAATATACCTTCTATGTCATATCATGGTATTGGCACTGATGAATGGCTGAGATTTGGCTTCAATGATATTTGGGTTTGAATTATTCTTTTTATCTCTATTCATACTCACACACTGAGATACACATCTAAGTCCCTCACCATCAATGCTACACCCAGGGAATGATCCCTGCTTGTTTTTGTGGAAGGAGCTGCTTTACCACGGAGCTACAGTGGATGCATTTTTATAAAGCATTATTTTATGAGGGCTTCAATCTAACAGTAATTAATAGTAGAATGCGTGTCAAATATGGGCCTATGCCAATTCCATGGGGGAGGGGGTAGGGACTTAGTGAGTGTAAAGAAGTTGGATTGATCATAGGGGGTCGCACGTGCTAAAAAAAGAGTCAGTAGGGAATGTCTCTCATGAGAGACATCCTTGGGAGATCCTAACCCTACAAATATATATAATTTGTGTGTTAATGCATGTATGAACTTAATTTTAGATTTTTTTATAAAATAAAAAACGTAAATTAATATATATGATAATACGAAAGGTAAAAAAGAGACAGATGAAAATGTACTAATTTTTCGGCAAATAAACCAAAAGTTCGACGATGGAAACCATTGATTTGCCTATGCCTTGTAGATGACCTGGAGAGACCTCTTGCATTGAATTACCATATAATGCTTTGATCAATAGCACTAAGAGGCAGTATGATGAAAACATGAAGAAATTAAGATCAAATGTTTGTTCAACGATCTTTCAATCTGGTAGACCTCTTGGCCTCTCCCATTTATGTTGTTGCCTAGATATGAAAATGGGTACCCAAAGAGGGTCTGGAGAAAAATCTGGCACCTGTAGGTCCACACATCTTTATGGTCCTGAAATAAGCTTGGGTTGCTTCTAGGCCTATGTATATATAGTTTTTTTTATTATTATTATAAGAGGGTTTCTAATTTTTTGAGTTGAACTAATCCCTCCGGGCCCAAAGGGAAGCCAGGTAAACTCTCTTGTAGCCCCAATATGGTAGTGCATTTTTGAACCTACAACCTCTAGGTGCAAACCGTGGTCTTAAGTCAACTGAGCTACCCCTTAAGATTATATATATATATATATATATAGTATACAAGTATAAAGAAACAAAAAATTTATTAAAAACAGCAAAGGAACATGAGATTAAAAATAAAAAAAGGTACCGTATTGAAAGTAGCTTATGCACATTTCACTCAATGTAGGCTCACCTTTCTCATTCTATCGTCCAGCAATTCATGTAATATGCCTCTTTATGCTTAGACAATCGCCTTTAACTTTTCAATCGAGTGTTGGGTGGATCATGCATAAGATACATGGATAGTGTATACATTTTCTACACGTCAATCCAATTGCACATATCAACCAATTGGAGAGGTTTAGTCAAATTTCTAAACAAGGGATGGCGTGTGATAAGAGCAGCTTTAGTAAAACATATCCTACATTGTTAAGTTAGATTGTTATATGCCGCCAACACCAAATTAGTGATAGAATAAAATCATTTCTCATATGTATATTTTAAAAAGTATATATATATATGAGAAATTTTGAAGTGAGAACTGTTCTCACATATTATGTGAGACTTTTTTGTGGGGCCCAATTGTGGACCCCATTAGGGGATGAGACCCGGAGGAGGAGGGGGGGGTGGAAAGATCTATATGAGACCACCCTAAGTATCAAGTTTGACTCCAAACTCATGCTCCTAATCCCTTCACACTACACCAAAAATCGAAAATTGGAACGGAAAAGCGTTCCTAATCCTTCCGTTCCTAATCCGTTAAAGTGTTCCAATTTCCGTTCCAATTTGGTACCAACCGTTCCTAATCCAAATTGGAACGGAAATTGGAACACTTTAACGGATTAGGAACGGAAGGATTAGGAACGCTTTTCCGTTCCAATTTCCGATTTTTGGTGTAGTGTCATCAGTGGCCCACAAGTTAAATAACTTCATATTTAAAAAAATATTCAACCCTTGATCCAACGGTTCAGTCCATTCGAATGTGACTATCAAGGGAATTAGTGACTATCAAGGGGATTCCCTATTATTTGCTAGGTTTGGATGGGTTGTTAGTTGGGCCCCACGAAAAAGTTCTCATATAATAGGTGAGAAATAGTTCTCACTTGAATATTTCTCATATATATTTCCCAACTTTTTTTCATTCTTATAGAAGAAATTATTCAAGACAAGGCTGCTATTATTCAATTAGTGGTCTGCCTACTTGGCCCACTTTTACCAACTTTTATCCTTTGTCAATAATTTTAGAAGTATGTCGGATTTTTTTTAATTTTGACACTAAGAAGTATGTCGATTACAACAATAAATTGCATTGGCTAACATCAATTAACAGTATGTAGATGGTGGGTTATAAAAAAAAAAAAAGAATATTCCTTTCTTTCCACCCCAACCCTTGAGAATAGGGTAAGGGTTTAGCTAGTGCAAGCCGACCAAGAGCCCCCATATGTGAACGTAGGTTAAGGGTAGGCCCATTATGGTCCCAGCCTGACCCTTCGACAGCCCCAGCCATGTGACCCCTAGTTGACAAAGTCTCATCGAGATTGGTCAAATCCACTAATTCTTGACAATGAACCCAAGTCTGGGCAAAACTCGTTAACAAGCAACTCCACCAAGTCTCTGACTTTCCTTTTTAGGGCTAGGTTGTCCCACTGGCTACTCGCCAAGAGTGATATTATCTATTTGATGACTGAGGGATCAATTCCTACGTCTGTGTGTGATACCGACGTAGCAATACCGCTCAGCCATGATCGTGTGTTGCAAGTCTTCGACTCTCTATGAGCAAAGTAACTCAGCTCTTCCAATGAGTTATAGAAAAATATTTGAAACATGCTATTAGGCCTGTTAACTAAATGGGTTGGACTTGACAACCTCTTGACTGATTCGGGGCCTAGGCCATTTGTACCCTCACCTCATTCAGCCAAAAGTTGAATCTTATGAAGTATAAGGCGATCTTGAGCCTCATACTAACAGCGAACTTTCCTTCATATTGATTACGATCATACAAGGACTCCAATAGAAAAACCCACAGGGCGGGCTTACACTAGTCCTAACCTTGGGTGGGAATTTTTTTTTGTTCCACCCATGATCCTAACATTTGGTTCCTATTCCCTAGCCATCATGGTTTAGTATCGGCCGGCCGGAAAACCGATATGATATCGGTATCGGTCGCGGATATCGGTCCGTCGCGATCGTCGTGGTGTGAATTTTTTTAAATAAAAAAAATATCGCAAAAATATCCAAAAAATCCAGAATATTAGAAAATACTGGAAAACAATATTTTTTTTTTCCATTAGTAACAACAATAAATCAAAATCTCGGTCACTTAAAGTTATGAGTCCAATTTGTGTCATAGTTCGCTGTTTTCTCCAGTATTCAAATAATGCAACCATTATTGATGCTCATGATCAATTTATTAATGTAAAATATAAGAAAATAAAGATAACATATCAATGATCATTTAATACTAACTCAATCATCAAATAAGTTGTGAAATTCAAGACCCTGAAGAGGACATATTAAAATCAGAAACATGATAGTGAGATAGATAAATCATAAAGCACTTGAGCATCAAAAGGTTCATGGTTTACCTGAAATTAGAGGGGACTAGTAGAGAGTAGAAACTAGAGAGAGATTGATGAGTATGATTGTATGACAGATTGACAGCCTAATTCCAAGTGGAGTGTCGCCCTAGCTTGATATCATCATTATCATCATCATTTATTCAGTATTGGTTAAAAAGATATGCTCCATACTGTTGTGTAGCACTACCATACCCATGACCATATTCAAATTGCTCTTGATAAGATGATGAACTATCTTGATCCCCTGTGGATTGAGATGGCTGGTTGTACTCAAATGGCATGAAATAGGCATGAGGGCCATGAAAAGGACGTTGGGAAACTGGTGCGGGAAGCCTCCCTTGGTCAATTAACATATGTTCGATAGAAAGTATCGGTGTTGGTGAAGGGGGTACCCAATTAGGGTCATATGAATAACCCTCATGCTGTCCATACACGGCACCTTGTTGGCCAATATAACCACCATGCTATCCATACATGGCACCTTGTTGGCCAACATAACCCACATGATGACCATGAGTACCTTCCCCCACTCCTTGCCCAGCGGCGCCACTACTACCCCCTGCCTCGGTCTATCCAACATGTCTGACATAGCCATGGTGAGGATTTAACTCGGTAGCACAAGGAAAATATTCAACTGTCTCATAAGCGACAGGCTCATCATCTCTATAATGACTCTCATACCCGGAAGAGTGAGGTGGAATTCCTGCTGATGATGAAGAAGTAGAAATACTTGGCTCACTCTCCTCGTCCATCTCCTTTCCCCTTGGCTCACTCGTATCAGGTGCGCGCCCCTGTTGCATTGTCAAGTTTATTTCTTTTATCATTTCTGCGGCCCTCACTAGCTCAGGCCTATCCCCGGTCAATTCCTCCATCAACTCCTCAAACTCTGGGTCTTGGTCTAATACCGGTTCTTCTTGTTCCTCCAGCCATTCACCTAACACAGTATCCACTTCTGAAAAGATATAGTCAAATTAATTGGACAAAAATAATCTCATTGATCCTCAAACTGTCTTCTCTTTCTATTTCTACTCCGGAGCTTGAGGTTGTAGTGGATGTAAACCAATTTATTTAGCTTCTGCATTGTCAATCTATTTCTTGGTCTTGTGTGGATAAACGAGAAGGTGCTCCAGTTTCTTTCGCAATGGGAAGACGATGTAGTTTGACTAAGGACTTTAATAACAATCGTCCTTAGTGCAGGAGCACTCTCTCCATAATTCAACCACCATTCAGCTAAAAAAAATAGAAATGATATTAGAGTCAATAAAATAATAATAAGTCCTTGAATAATATAGAGATGACATTACAATCAATACTAGGATTGGTCTGTATTATAGCTCTTCGCGCAATCGTCATTCCAAAGCTTCCAACACGTACTTTGTATATGTCAATCTGAAGACATTTAGAAAAATAAATTCGAGAAATTACAATGTTATGCACTTTTTTCCTTAATTATCTTACCATATTAGTAGCCCAAATTGCTTCATCTGTACTCTCTGCCAATCTTTCAATTACATTTTTTAGTCCCAAACGGATTTCGTCAGATATGTGTCCATCCGTAAATTGTGGATTAAAGAACTATCCTGTAAAACCAACGAATTTTAGTTATTGATAAATTAATATAGTGAGGAGAGTTGAATACAACAATTCAAGTATTAAAGGAAATAGCCTTCACTTACCAGCAATGTGTAAATCATGTTTCAATTGTCGTCCCCATCGATCGTCGATGATCTTCCAAAACTTTTTGTAATATCTACAATCTGTTTGAACAACCAGTTTTGATCTCTCCATGACCTCATGTAAGGAGCCCATTGTTGGCTTATCATCGCCATCAACCAATCGAAGAACCTTTATTAGGGGATAAAAAACATTAAAAATACCCTTCACATGAGGCCAAAATTTGTCGGACTCAATTATTTTACATACTTCTTTTATAACGGGACTTGGCCTCTTTCCCAATTTTGAATTCATGAACTCCTGTGATTTTATCAATCGGAGAAGTCATTCTCTATACTTGTAAACACTTTCGATAGTAATGAAGTGGGTGGCAAATCTAGTTATGCCAGGCCGTAGTAGTTCATGGTTGTTTGTATGCGTTTTCATCATGGAAATGAGTCTATATGACCAATAAAAAAAATGGTGATCTTCTTTATCTTATTAATTACTTGACGCATGACTTTTCCTTTAGCAATATCTTCAAGCATTAAATCTAGGCAATGTGTTGTATATGGAGACCAGAAAATCATTGGCCTTTGTCTCATAAGCATCATTCCTGCAGCCTTTATATTTGCAGCATTGTCGGTAACAACCTCAACTACACAATCTGCCCCGACTTCTTCAATCACCTCATTAAATAACTTATTAATATATTTTGCATCTTGGATGTAATCAGTTGCATCAACTAGTTTGATAAGCACCGTGCCCATAGACGAGTAGACTATAAAATTCAAGAGATGACGATATATGATGGTCGTCTACCTATTGCCCATTAGTGTGCAACATCTTTCCTTTCATGCCCATTTGAAAGTTTGCACCCAAGCCTGCAACTCCTCATACTCTTTCTCAACACAGACATGCCCAATCTCATAAGGGGTGGGTGCCTTTATACCTGGACCATGTTCTGCAACTGCATCTAACATGGTGGTAAAATAAGGAGCAGATGCCTTGTTGGGTGGAATGCCTCCATAAAAAATAAAAAAAATAAAAAAAAACATGTCCAGTGGCTCTCACTAGATGTTCTCTTGCTTTACTAAACTTGTCATTTAATGCTTTCATAATGCTGGGCTGCTTTGATGTTGGTTTTCTATAAACAAATGGGTCAATTACCCCCACCACACCCCCACCACATCTGGCCTATGAGGTGCATGTGTAGGAGGTCTTTCAACCTCCTCAATATCTGGATCTTGACGGGGTCGTATTTGACTAAATGCCTGACGCAAACTCGCTCCCCCTAATCCGGATGACCCACCCTGCTCATATTGGCTGCTTCATATTGCATTCTTCTCCTCTTTTCCTCTTCCTAAAGTGACCTCACACTTTCTCTCCTAGCCCTCCTCATTTACAGGTCTTCATCGTCATCATCGGAGGAACCAAATACTTGTTCTCTGCATGCATCAAGTTCCTCAATTCTTCTTCTTTCTTGTACAACTTCTATTTTTTTTTTTTTTTTTTTTTTTTTTTTTTTTTTTTTTGTAGATGCATTAAGGAGCTCCAGCATTTCAGCTCCTACATTTTGTTGCACTTTATGACATTTTGTCACCTGTCCTTATACATGTGCCAAATGTTGTTTCAATCGAGTAATCCCCCCCATTGAGCACTCGTCCACGATAATTACATTTTACTTTACTTTTGCTTTCAACTGCTTCACCGTGGCTCCATGTCGGATCTATGTCACGCACCATCTTGTTCCTATAAAATAAGAAATTCATGTAATAGTAATACTCTAACAACAATTATTTTTAGAAAAAGTAGAAGGTTTAAAAAAATCATTTTGAAAACTTTAAATATATAGGTCTAGCATCAAAGTATGTAGATCAATCATTTACACACCATACAATGATCATGAATCATTGAAAGAACATATTTATGATGAAATCCCCAAAAAATGATATATTATAATCCAAATATTAGAAAATCCAAAAATAAAATAATTAAAATAAAAATCTAAATCATGTTTATGACTATGAGTAGATGTAAATCTATCATCTACACACTATTAATAAGCATTTGTATCACAAATATTCTAACAAATAACAACAATTATTTTTAGAAAAAAATAAAGATTTAAAAAAATCATTTTGAAAATCTAAATATATAGATCTAGCATAAAAGTATGTAGACCAATCATTTACACACCATACAATGATCATGAATAATTAAAAGAACATATTTATGATGAAATCCCCAAAAAATGATATATTATAATTCAAATATTAAAAAATTAAAAAATAAAATAATTTAAATAAAAATCTAAATCATGTTTATGACTATGAGTAGATGTAGATCTATCATCTACACACTATTAATAAGCATTTGGTATCACAAATATTCTAATAAGTAACAACAATTATTTTTTTTTAAAAAAAATAAAGATTTAATAAAATTTTTCAAAACTCTAAATATATAGATCTAGCATAAAAGTATGTAGATAAATCATTTACACACCATACAATGATCATGAATCAGTAAAAGAACATATTTATGATGAAATAAAAAAAAATGATATATTAAAAAAATTAAAATTAAAAATCTAAATCATGTTTATGACTATGAGTAGATGTAGATCTATCATCTACACACAATTAATAAGCATTTGATATCACAAATATTCTAACAAGTAACAACAATTAATTTTAGAAAAAACAAAGATTTAATAAAATCATTTTCAAAGTACTAAATATATAGATCTAGCATAAAAGTATGTAGATCAATTATTTACGCACCATACAATTATCATAAATAATTGAAAGAACATATTTATGATGAAATCTCCAAAAAATGATATATTATAATTCAAATATTAAAAAATCCCGAAATAAAAAAAATTGAAAAAAAACTTAAAATCATGTGTATGAGTAGATCTAGCATGAAAGTATGTAGATCTAACTTCTAAATGAAGAACATAACGCAAGTGACAAACTCAATTATTTCTATGCTTCATCTAAAACAAAAAAATAAAAAATACATAATAAAATGCTTTAAGTTGATTTTCTCTTACCTTAAATAATATTTTCTTTAAGAAATAGATGTGGGATTTGAAAATATGCAAGAGGGATGTGTGCTGGAGTATGGCTGAGTAGATGAGAAGAGATGAGAAGAAGATGAAGATGGGGAAAAAGATAAAAAAATTAGGGTTTTAACACCTTTTATGAGATCTCAGCCGATATTTTGAAAATATCGGCTGAGATCTCGAAAAAACAGAGATGAAGTTCATCTTGGTTGATATGGGCTAAGATTTTGGCGATATACGACACCGAGATACCGATACCAATATCTTAAGGCCATATCGAATCGGTATCAGCCGATATCGATTCATATCGGCCGATATGAACCGGTATTGACCGATTTTTTAAACCATGAGCCATAGAGAACCTGACAATGCTCTAGAAATTACAGTTGCACAGGATGATGTCCGCAATCTTTTAGAGCATCCCCCATCTGTTGCGGGCCACTTGTGGCTAGTAGGGTTGCTCATGTACATGGCCGTTACTCCAGGATTTGGATTTAGCAGTAGAGAGCCCAAGCCCAGTCCTTTCTAGCAGTGCTCTGACACTTGTCATTAGAGTCGATAAGAGACCATTTGGGCGTTTGAGTTCTCCCACTCAAGATCATAGGAAGTGTGCTGTGCCCCAAGAGAGAACTTGTGCAGTCTAGATGTAGTAGTCATTGACCAGTGAGGCTGATATCAGAGGATAGAGGCTTCATGCCAAGCAGGAGGGCTAACTACTCGAAATCATGTGCACCTCTCAGGTGGGGCTTGCTTCTATAAATCCAAAATGTTCAAAATAATGGAATCCTTCCTTTAATGGTTTAACACATATTTCCCTTCATTCAGCTCATGAGGCTGACCATCATATTGATTGCTAAAGAAAATAATGAATCATTTCTTATAAACAAAATGACTCAACCATAGCTGGATTTGAAGTTTCTTTTTATTGAAAAGAAGGTTAGTATAGGTTTTATTGAAAAAAAGGAAAAACTCATAATGTACAACAATCATAAGATCATAATGGATCCTATGCAAAAAAACAAAGTCCACATCTCCGGCATAGGAAAAAGGAAGACCACATCCCGGGCGTCAAGAATGCCAACTGAACTGTGCAAGAAATAAAATAGCACATGATTCAATCCTATAGTTAATCCCTTCAACTTCGTAGCAGTAAACTGTGAAGGTTCACACCAATGCTGACTCCCTTCATTTTTACACTTAACTGAATGGAAGCCTTAGAAAGCAAGCGAAGAGATGTCAGAGGATATTGACTAATAACAACATTCATCTTGTCCATGCCCTTTTGTTTCCATATTTAACATGTTCAATTAGTGATATTAAGAGGCAATTTTTCATTCACTCCTTAATAGATTAGAGCAACACAATACATGTCTTTAATCTATTCATGGAGTAGATTATATTCTCATATATTCCCACCTAATAAGATAAGTGGGCCCCACTTTTATTTTGGTTCAAATATGGCCAAAATAATGGGTTCTCCGGTTAACTATTTTTGGCCTTATGAAAGATAAACGATTCGAAAAATAAAGGGCTCCCAGTAAAACTCATGATGGCCATTGTAGTAGCACTATATACATCCAATGGCTTTATGTTTTTTCATAGTTTTGTCAAGATCCATATTGGTTTGGGAGCTAAAAAGTCGACCCCTAACCATTTTCAGCATTCCAAAGAAGATGAATAGTTCTGATTGTGAAATAGGAACCATAGAAGTCCATAATGCAAATATAATGGTCTAGAGTTTTTCCCAAATTTCTCAAAATCTATGATGAGTCAATGGCTAAATCTTAACACACAAGCCATTGTTGGTGTTTTGGAGAGGACGAGCGGTTTAGATCATAATTTGTTGACCCGCAGGATAAAAAAAAATTGAAAAAAGGAATCTACCCAAAATTAGTGTTCTTTGAATTGTAGCAGCACCAATGATTTTTCTAGCCCCATGGGGGGTTCCAACTAAAATAATCCATAAATTAGTGGATTTCAATTTTCCTCGGTCCTTGTCTACATCAAATGTGATTTTGTCTTGATAATACAACAAATATGGGAGGAGTCCTCTCTATAGATTATTACCAAACGTGCCCTTAAGACATAATAATACTGGATTTTGAGTGGTTTGAATCTATGACTTTAGGGCCCACTTAAGCTGCCACACAAATCTTTACTGCAACAGGAGATTTGAAAACATCACAGCTTTGGGCCAGTCATGGTCAACGGGAAGTCCATGCAATAACTTTTGTGGGCCCCAAATTTTTATGATCCAAAGGGTCAATATGGCCCCAAAACTAGGGGTAATCATGGCTGGGGTCAGGCTGGGCTGAGGTGGCCAACCTTAGAAACCCAGGCCCATATTCAGGCCAAGCCCAACGTGGGTCATAATATCGGACCAGAGCCCACCTATTTAGTCAATCAGGCCAGGCCGAACTGAGGGTTTTTATTTTATTTTATTATTATTATCATTTGCACATGCTTTTACTGGCAACTTTTTGTAAAATTTATAACTAACGTACAGGCACTCCATATTAGAGTTGGGTTGGGTGTGGTCAGGCTTTGGACTTTCTATCACTTATTCTACGTATGGCCCATATATTAACAGGCCTAAATTATATATCCATTCTCAGGCCAAATCATGCCCAAGCTGTCCCAGCCGATGAACATCCTGAGATCGGGTCAGGCTGAGTTGAGGAAGCCTTGCCCAAATACAACACCAAAGACCCAAGCCTAGCCTTAGCCCAACTCGAGTCCTAAGTACCAGGCCTGAGCCCGACCCACCTCAAAGTTGTTAAAGAGCCTGGCCCAATATCAACATGGGGGTTGTTTGGGTGCTTTTAGTATGATTTCTTCTGACATAACCAATAATATACTTTTAAATCCTAAGGGGTAGTTCAGTTGACTTAGGACAAGGGACGACGGTTTGCACTGGAAGGTTGTAAGTTCGAAACTGCACTACCACACTGGAGCTATAGGTGAAACTATTCAACTTAGAAATGAGTGGAAGGAGTCCAAAGCCTTAGGTTAGCTCTCTGGGACTTGGGTGCTTAGGTGAGATGTGTGTTCCAGCCACTTGTGGACCTAAAATTAGATACAATCATGTAGCCAAATTTGAGTGGGACAAACATTGGTCCTGTCCTGTCACCTATG
This sequence comes from Cinnamomum chago, assembly GCA_038049695.1. Lineage (NCBI taxonomy): Eukaryota > Viridiplantae > Streptophyta > Magnoliopsida > Laurales > Lauraceae > Cinnamomum > Cinnamomum chago. The sequence continues at coordinate 32,656,122 of CP142453.1, read as the reverse complement.
GTTGATTTCTCAAGTCTACATACAGTTAAAATAATAAGCCAAATCAAAAGGGCAAAAAAAAATCAAGCCCATTTTCAATTCTCAAAGCCGGCTATTGGAGCACCATTTTGGGTACTCCCTAGATGTTGCTTTCCTCATCCCTCACAATTGGAGGACACAATCATATAGCCCATCATCTTCTCTTTCTCACTATTCTGTTTCTTCCTCACATCTGACTATCAGAGAGAGAGAGTGTGTGAAAATGGAGGGTCCAACAGAGGTGAGCAGTGCAAAGATGTTTGGTGGGTACAACAAGAGATACAAGCATTTCAGCCCAACCCTTGGCTGTTCCATGACCTTCTACATCTACTTCCCACCATCTTCTTCATCATCTCAAAAGCTTCCTGTAAGCACCACAACAGTACCATTTACACACATATCACTCTTTCTGTCTATTATCTCATTCTCTTTATTTTTTATCTGCCTTTCTGTAGCAAACCCAATTTGGGCCTTTTCTCTAATCTTTTTTTTTTTTTTTAATGGAGCATTTCTAGGGTTTCATTTAATTGGCATCTGAGAAATTATATTTCTATTGTTGTTCCCTATTGAGCACTGAAGTTACGGGTGCTCCCATGGTTTGTTTTGTGCATGTGGCACCTTTTTGTGATGATCTGAACCTTTCATCTCCTGGGCTGACTGTCGATTGAATACTGAGTTGATAATGATTATTTTAGTTACTTAGGCAGTGAGATTTTGGCAATTGAATGTGGAGAACTGAAATGCAAACTTTGTTTTATTGATTTGTTATTTTATATCAGTGTCTGTTTAAAGAGTGTTGATGAAATCCAACTAGGTGGGCCCACAACAGCAGACCAGCCTGTTCTATGGAACCTTCTTTGGCCATCTGTATGCTTGGTTGGACAGAAAGAGGCAAAATGTTGTTTGCATACTGCTTAATGTTTAAGTTGACTCTATTATGATAATTTCATACCCATTGGATCAAAGATCGTACAGAAATATGGTGGGATAAATTTTTTTTTTTTTTTTTTTGCTGTTTGTTATGTATGGCCCCTAATGAGATCATTATGATCATCGAGTGAATGCAGCTTTTGAGCAATTGGCAATATGCTCAAAGCAGTTCACATCCGACTAGTATACACCGTTCTATGAGAGTGGCTGAAGTGAGTTGGATCACTAACTTGTGACCCCCAGATTGGACTTGATCATTTCTCCTTGTCAGAATGATAAGTGGACATGGGAGATTTATGTGAAAATATAATAAGAAAAATGGTTTTTTTTTTTGGGAAAAATTTTGCATTAGTAATCATGTTGATGTATACAAATAATGCAGCAAGGGGGCAGTGAGAAATGCAGGTATTGATATCTTTGGGTCCCATAGGCAACAGTCTTACAACATAAGATGACTAAGCATGCAATTGTTGTTGTTTCATCAGCAATGTTCTTGTTGTTTGTTTAACTATAAGTATGATAATTTATCAACACCGTTATGACTATAGTACGAACAACACTGTTATGTAAATGTAGGTATTTATCAACACCCTTTGTAGCTTCAAAATCATGCCTGCATATTAAATAGAAAAGACTAGTATATGTGTGATCATGAGTTTATTACTGGTAGGACTAATGGGGTACTTCATCTTTGCCGATCACCATTCATATCAAAATGGTAGAGACCCCTTCATTACTTCAAAATCATGCCTGCATTTTAAACAGAAAAGAATGATTTATTAACCAAAACCTGCTGGTTAATTTTTTACCCTGGTCTATACTGTAAAGCTCTTCCTCTAATTTCATGTCATGATGTGAGGTCTTTTGTTTATTTCCATCTAAGTATCTAATGAATCATGATATTGGACTGGTCCAGATTTTGAATTTCATGGACCTCTTTTTGCTTGACAGGTTCTTTACTGGCTATCTGGCCTTACATGCTCAGATGAGAATTTTATCATAAAGTCTGGAGCCCAACGTGCAGCTTCAAGTGAAGGTGTGGCACTAATAGCACCTGATACGTCTCCAAGTAAGTTTCAGTTCCTTCCATGTAATGCTATTAAGTATTAAGTGCATATGTTTTCTTGTTTAACCTGTTTAATGTGTGTAACGTATTTACTTGCTTCTGTTAATCTGTTTTTGCTTTTTGTTAGCTTCTTTTGTCCATGCCCGACTTATATGGGTATAAGTTTGTTCTGAGTTTAGATACGGTTAGTCACTCTGTGTTCTTTGTTCATCTTCTCTTGTACTTTGTGCGACTTACATTGATTAACTTTGTTCAAGTTTACTTGAATAGAAAAATCCGAGAGAAGGCTTCATAATATATAATCTATGTACCCAAACCTTTATAATGAAAGTTTCTTTCATTGTCTGTGTAGATGGTTTAATATATTTAAGGTTCTATATGATTTTGCTTGGATCTGTTATAGCTTCATTTTGTTTTCTTGGAAATCGCTAATACACAGACTAAATGCGATATGGCTTGAATGATGATGATGGGACACATGCACACACTCATGATCTAATTCTAGTGAGTACCTCTATTGAGAGCCCACCTATGATTAATCCAACCATCTACTTGGTCCTACCCCGGTTGGTTTCCAGCTGAATTATATCCATTAAACAGACTGAATCACGAAAACACAATTTCATTTTAGCGCCCCCCCCCCCCCCCCCCCCCCCCCCTCCCTCCCCGGCACGCAGATGCAGCACCATCATCGTCGTCGTCATTATTTTGGTGGGGAGGTGGGTTTAGGTGTTATTGGTTATTGGGGTTTGGAAGAGGTCTACGTATGGATTAGGGGTGTGCTAAATATAGCTCCCATTAACCCTTAATTTTTAACTTAAAATAATTTTGAAATTTTGAAAGAAAAATTCAACAGTGGATATCACTCCAATCAAGATAAAAACTTTGGCCAGTGCCATGTCACCCATGAGGGCTACACAGGTGTAAGGATGAAAATAGCGGTACGGCCTGCTGCCAAAACGCTACGTAGCGGGCATAGCGGCCTCGTAGCGGCGTAGCGGTGCAATTTGAAAAAATCGTCAAAAAAATATGAAAAAATTCTAAAAAATCCAGAATATTGGAAAATGAGAGAAAATGTATTTTTTTTTTTGCAAAAGTAACTAAGGTAAGGGGGCGTAGCGGTCCCCTCATTGTATGAGGTCTTGCATCGCTGTATAAATAGAAAATAATAGTAATGATCATTTTTTTCACATGTGTTCATGTTGCTTAGTTATGCTGACTTAGAAACTAATGAAAGGCTTATAAAAGAAAAAACTATGTCATGAAGTCAAGACTAAAGAGTACCTAGAGAAAAAAATACATCTACCAAAGAGGGTGTCTAATAGGATGTACTTAGAGAAGAATCATTGAGAAAAACTCTTTGTATCGATTGTAATTCGGCGAGATCATGTGCTTTTTGGTGCTCTTTTAAACATAAAAGGGTAGAAGAGTTGTGTAGAAATGTTATTTGGAGAGAAGAAGAAAAGAAATTAGCCTTATTAAGCATTTTAAAAAAAATTGAAAAGTTGGAATTTTTCTCACCCCGTAGTAGCCTCGTAGCGGACGTAGCAACCGCTACGGGTACGACGGCCGATAAATGCACAGGTGGGTGGGTTTTGTGGTGAATTGGGCAGTAAAATGCCAATATCAGGGGACTGATCAATGTAGATCTTTTTCTATTTCCTGTATGTTCTAAAAGGAACATGAGAGAGAGAGAGAGAGAGAGAGAGAGAGAGAGTTTTCTATTAGAAAAAAAGGGAAAGCTGAAGACAATGGAGTATGGGAGATGACAAGGGGTAACTCACCTTTGACACAAATCAATAAATAGGAATGGAAGTCCAATGTGCCTCAAGATCTTTAGAATTGAGACTGCGAGAGACCAAATTGCAAATGCCAACCTAATGGTGTCAATTTAGATTCATAGTTCACTCACCTATGACATAAATCAATAAATAGGAACGGAACAACACTGTGCACCAATATCTTTAGAAGCGAGACTACGAGAGTCGAAATCGCAATTGTCAACTTAATGGTGTCAATTTAGATTCACAGTAGTCAACCTCATGGTGTCAAATCTTTAGAAGGCTTATATGGTCCGTTTCAACCGAACAGGCTGAACCTGTTTGGTTGAGTCATTTGATTAAACCAACTAGCCCTTAAATTTTTTCGGTCTAAAATTTGGATCTGTTAAGCCTTATTCGGGTAATTCAGTCTAGATTGCAACCAAACAAGGATAATAGTGTAAATATCAAATATATATATATATATATTTATCTCTTTCCTTTTTTTAAATAGGCTCTTACTTATTTAGTTTTTGAATGGTTATTGGCTCTTAATTCTAACTTAGGTACTAATGTGCCCTCTTATGATTATGAGAATGTGTTTATTTTATGACATTGATAATAAAAGATGAGAGCTAAGAGAATGTCTTAGTTTCATATTGTTGCATAAAACCTGGCTTATTAATTATTTAATCTCAGTTTCATATTGTTGCATAAAACATGGCTTCTTAATTATTTAATTGGCATGTAAATATAACATGTATTGTTGATTTAGCAGAATGAATTAAGTATATATATATATAGTGTATATGTGAATTTTACTTTATTTTTCTGTTTTGAATATTTTCTAGTTATATATTTTTTTACTACTTTTGCTTTTGGAGTGCTTTGTGATCCACGTTTACTCATAAGATTGAAGGAAAACTTTTCCAAGACAACGATTAGACCAGCTATGATTTATGGAGCAGATATTGGCCAATTAGGAAACAACATGTGCAAAAAATGAATGTAGTAGGGATGAGGATGTTGAGATGGGTGTGTGGTAAAACTAGGAAAGATTGAATCATAAATGAGCACATTCGGGAGCATGTACAGGTAACATCAATATGTGATAAATTAAGAAAGACTCGTTTGATATGGTTTGGACATGTCCGGCATAGGCTAGCAGTAGCACCGGTGAAGAAAAACTTTTCTATACTGGTTGATAACTCTGCAAGCTAAAGGAGTAGGCCAAAGAGGACATGGAAGGAGTAGTAATGATAGATCTAAAGATGTGCAACCCATCTGAGAATTTGGCTTTTGATAGATTGGAATGGAGAAACAAAATTCATATAGCTAACCATAGTTAGGACAAGGCTTTGATGATGATGATATTTTAAACTAGTTTTACCCAAATAAAACTCCAAATGAAACACTGAACTGCCAGATTGGTTGAAAAATTCCAGGCAAGAAGTCAATCTAACATGGGTTCTTAACGAAATTGACGGCTATGTTTAAATTGTAAAGTCTTGAATTTGTAATCGAACATCTTCCATTCCTCTTTTAATGAACTCCAAGGAATGCCAATGGTAGAGATGCCTACGTTCCAACTTAAGATAATACCCTTTTGACGAGTTCTAAGTTAAGAGATTAAAGGTATGGGGCACCCTTGCCATGCCAAAAATCCCAACAAAACATTGTGAAACCTTTTAGGTCAAATTTCTCAGTAAAAAAAAAAAAGTGAATGATCCTATAGATATTGCAGTTTTACACCATGATCTCTTATAATGTTCTTAACCCTTAAGTAACCAATTAAGACTGTACAAGTTCTTTATTGTTATAAAGTTTGTTCCAAGTTATAAACTGCATTTCTAGAAGCTGATTTAATGTGTTTTATCATTCCTTTCCTATGCACTGCAGGAGGCCTTAATGTAGAAGGAGAGGCAGATAGCTGGGACTTTGGTGTAGGTATGCTGCTATTATGGTACCTCTAGCTATTCTGTGTTTCCCCCCTTTCTTTCTTTCCCCAGGCATCTTTTTTTCCCCTGTGATTGGTTCGCACTAGGCATTGAAAGTTAGTCTATTAGTTGGTGTTCATATTTTTTTACCCAGACTGGACTTGCTTATATAGTGGGCCTAGAACTAGGCCTAGCATCCATTGACCTAAAATACGAACCCGAACTGAGGTTTAACATTCTAGGCCTACTAATGCCATGGGTCAATCTTGCTCTAGGGAGAAGTAATAGTGTAATACTTGTTTGATGCTGATGCATTTTAAGAAGTTTATATATTTGCTAACAACTGTTATCTCCCACCATGTATGAAACATTCTGTTGTCACTTATCTTTGAAGTTAACTCTTCTTTTTTAAATAGGTGCTGGATTCTACCTAAATGCTACACAAGAGAAGTGGAAAAACTGGCGTATGTATGATTATGTCGTAAAGGAATTGCCAAAACTTTTAAGTGAACATTTCCCACAGCTTGATACTTCACGTGCATCCATTTCTGGGCACTCGATGGGGGGCCATGGTGCGCTGACAATTTACTTAAAAAATATTGACAAGTATAAGGTACTTTCTTATACTAGATTTTGATTTAGATGGCATTGTAGCTCTGATTTGATGTTGATGTTTATCTAAGCATATTTTTCGTTACTTCTCCATGTTTATCCAGTCAGTGTCTGCTTTCGCTCCTATTGTCAATCCTATAAACTGTGCATGGGGCCAAAAGGCTTTCTCGAACTATTTGGGTGGCAATAAAACTGATTGGGAGGTAAGCTGCTCTGTTCTGATCTGTGTGGTTTATGCATTTGGGTTTTGGATGCTGCCTATAAAACTTTGAAAAGCATTAGGCTAAAGTGGAAAAAAATGAATGTGCTATTGATTTTATGAACATGCAGGAATATGATGCCACTAGCCTTATTTCAAAGTTCAACAACGTTTCGACTCCTATCTTAATTGATCAGGTGAGAGAGTATGAACTCTTTTCTCTATGAAAATTTGAATATTTCCTGTTGGAACTTTGGCCATCTTGTGAATTGTTCTGATGAAGGAAAATGAGATTTCCTGAAGTCACATTTTGGTTTTGTGCAATATAAATGGTATACAAACTACTTTCAGGAGTCATGCTAGGTAATTAAAAGCTTGTATTCAGGTCAGGGGTTCTAATTTATGTAATTAAGTATATTATCGTTCCCCTGAATAGGAAGCTACTTTTTGAGTCTTATATGAATATATTCTTTGAAGTTATACTTTTGGTGGTGGCCATGTTTGGTCAATAGTGGAAGAATTGATACTCCTGAGTTTTCATTGAGATCTTTGGATTTGATGGGTTTAAACACATTATTTATTTGGTCACATCTGCTGAGATGGCAATGGCTTCTTGGGGGAAGGATTTGTGGCTGTTCAAGACAAGGAAGAAATACACGGGAAAAAGGCCCCAGCCAAGCATGCACCTTGGTACAATTCACCAGACATTTATTGCACCACAACGGATGGGCTGAACGATCAATTGGAGTGGCCTCAAACATTTGCAACCTGGACTTAATTATAGGCCCTTTGGCATTCAAGAACAACTCCTATTGGATTTTGGATCAGTATTTGCCCATGTCCATGTCCATTTTTTTTTTTTTTTGAATGGCTGTCCATGTCCATTCTTGGAAGATACAAGAGCCTATGTAGGCAGCATATGCCTAAACCCTTAACAGAAATATCTCGATACCTTTCCAAGATGCAAGACCTCATAAAATGCTCTGTTGTATATAGTTGGCTGTGCCTTTGGATGTAACAGTTGAAGCATGCACAAATCTTGCCTTCTTCGTTTGGACTTTGTGACCTCTCAATACCTCAGGTCGTTCTTGTCTGCTAGAAGGCAGATTCTTGCCCTTCATTAGGTAGAAAGGAAAACGACTTAAGCCCATTTTGCAAGAAAAAAGAACATTTTGGAGTTGCAGTCAATGTGCTGTAGCAACCATTCTATGATTAAGAACCTGTTAGTCTCACTGTAATTTATTAACAGAAACTCTTCAATTTGTACAAGAGAAAAAAGTAATTGCGAGGAGAATAATTCAAATTCTAACATGCAAACTAACCGTTATCTCAAGAAACTATTCCTTTTATCCATATAACACTCTCCCTCAATTGCATGGTCCTTTCATGGAAAGGGGTTTGTGCGATTGTTAGTATGAAAAATAAAAACTGTACCCTTGATCTCTGTCTTGCACAATCATCATCTTTTACTGGTGATCACCATCTGTCTTGTAGTGTACATCACGGTCTATCTTATAGAGTACATCACCGTCACATCCCGCCTCTCTTGAGGCTGTTGGTGCCGGTGCCCTTCTAGGTCATATTTGTGTGATTCTTTAGAAGTGTTCATCGTGCGGCTTGATAAAGACGATGAGATTGTAAGGCCTGGATTAAGGTGTGCACAAGGGAGGATGCATGGTTTTTATTAAAGAGAGAAAAAATGATAATAACCCTCACCTCTGATAGACTATTCCTACTATCTCTTAACATTTACTACAATATACACCACCCGAACCAGGTTGTTTTACTTTTGCAAGCATTCCATCTGTGTCAATGATCCAAATTTTCTATCCGGTTCTAATAGGATCCAAGCACCAAGCATCGGCCATGCAAGTTGTGGGACCTAGTGGGGACTACACAACTCCATTAGATTGCTTTGAATAAAAATAGCAACATTAGGTTGCAAATCTTTGATTATGTCAATCTCCCCATATCATTAATAAAGTAGTGATCGATTACCTTGATTTAGGCAATATTTTTGTGATTGATTACCTTCATTTAAGTGATTCATTACTTGACTTGAGGTAATTGATTAGTAATTGATATTCATGATTTAAGTAATTGATTTTTTTTTTTTTTTGTGGAAAATTGATTATTAATTGATATTCATGACTTAAGGTAATTGATTAGTGATTGATAGAATAGTTTTTATATGTTGAGGCAAGTAATTCTATAAATATCTTGTATCCCTCTTTATGAAAATCAGAAAATTATTCTCCAAAATTATGTGCTTGCACAAAGAGTTCATCCATCCTCGAATTGGGCAATCTTATCATCATCATCCAATTGATATCATAACAGGTTCCTTTGTCAAACAACCCATCTCTTTGCATATGGACTGTTAGCTGTATTTTATTTATAGCCATTCATATGAGGCCAAAGATTGGATGGCATGTCCCAAATGGGTTTCATTTAGCAGAATCCACATCCATGGTGGAGCCTACAAGATGAGAAATCTGGTCTAATGAGAGGTCTCTCCATCCTTGTAAATTGCTATCCCAATTGTTAGTTCCAGCCAAGCATCATTTGCATGCATGTTAGTTTAGCAAATGGATAATTGAAAATAGGAAAAGATTCATCTAGGTCCTTTATTTATTTAAATGCATTTCTTTTTACTAGTTTTTCTTTTTTGAGATTTTTGGGTTCGCTGGTAATGTGACATTGCTGTTACTGGGCAGGGGGAGGATGACAAGTTCTTGCCTGATCAGCTGCTGGCTCACAAATTTGAGGAGGCTTGCAAGAAAGTCAATGCACCACTCATCTTGCGCATGCAGCCTGGGTACGATCACTCGTACTTCTTCATTTCGAGCTTCATTGATGACCACATCCATCACCACGCACAAGCTCTTAATGCCTGCAAACTGTAGTCACATGCATACTCAGTAGAAACATTGTGTGAGATCTTGGGTGGCAGCAGATGGATTATCCTATTGGATTTTATGCCCACCAGATGTGTGTTTCCGGTTGTAGTGTCGGTTGCTGTTTATATATGCAGGTTATGGGACTTTGGAGCTGTCTCTGGACTTGAATAAAAATTTAGAAATACTCAAAATATGAGAGTACCAAGAAAAAAGACAGAAGCATCTATATACTGTGAGTCTCAAATGTCAACAACTTGGTTTAACCATGAGTGATAGATCATGCATTTCGGTAACTTGAGTAACCTTTAAAGCCGCATTTATTTGTTATTTGGCGAGGACAAAGAAAGTTACAAGTGAAATGTGTGCAGGAAAATTTAGTTCCAAGGATCCAAGTGGCCTTAAGAAGTGAAACTTGAACTGTAAGAACGTTGATATTCATGGGCTACGTTCTGCGAAGAGGTGCCTCTAGGTTCTCACGGATTGTGTAAGAGGTAAAACTCTAAGCTCCATGTGAGTGTGGGATCCACTTGCATGCATGCAGATCATGAGAGGCTAATGTGATGGAAAGGTGTCATTATGGATATGATTTTGGGCGAAGATAATCTTAATTAAATCATTGCAACCATTGGTTTAGGGGCCTTAAAGTTGATGGTTTCTTCACTTCCATATTTTTAATGAAATCTAATCCAACAAGGAGCATAATTTATATTAGTATTAAATTTGGGTGAGCGCAAATTCATGGGAACCATGAGTGTGAGGGGGTTGTACTCATTACAGGGGTCTGGTATGGTGGTAAAAAATCTACGTCATGCAATTTGTGGGAGCTAGGTAGGACTTATTTTTTCCAAGCATGTTGGATCCTTGTGATCAATGTAATTCCCTCACGCTAGCTACCTAATAAATTAGCACAAGCCCAAATTTGATGCTTTCCATCTGTTATTCAGAGTCGGATTGAAATCTTAAAAATGTGATGCCTTTGAAAACCATTGAACTTAAAGGTCATGGATCCAGGGGTTGGAAGAATGTAGTATGGTTTGAAGTTTTGTGCACATGTAGGTTTCATCCAGTTAATCCAATCCTCCACCTCTTTCATGTGTGGCTGACATGGAAGTCTGCACTGAGGGTACAATTTAAACATCTGCACTAGACACAAGCATCACTAACATGTGCAACAAAATAATTTCATTCAAAACATCAAGTCTCGATCAATATTTTTGAAGGATGTGGAGTATGAAAAGTATTCTTGAAGAACTCATACTTAAGTGTATTATCTGCAAACTGACTAGGCATGGATGGTATTTTATTTATTTTTATCTAAACTTCAGGCACATAACATTCAAGCAAGTTTCTTTAAAATCTATTTATAATCCAAAGTTTTTATCCATCAATTCGATCGTGGATATCACTTTGATGGAATGATGCTCTCACAAACTGTTAACTGGAGAGAGTGTTCCATAGTATCTCTCATATTCATTCTTGAAAATCTACTGTTATTGTAGACTCTCTTAATGTTTTTTATGATAAAATTGAGTAAATCAGTACAATGGGTCTGGAAAAAAAAAAGGACCTTTAGATCTCACCCTTAACCCATGATGGAGAATCATAATGGGCCTAAAATATTGAGAATAAAAGCGATATAAGAACTGTTAATTGAGCCGCACACCTTGGGCAACATTAACTCCATTGATAAAAGGTGTATTTTGATCCAATTTCAAGTTCAATCAGTTACCAAGTTAAGGTCTTGTGTGGGATCCCTGCAGGTTAAAATAGTGCTATCAACCGAATGGTCAGAATCAAATAGGGATGACAATGGGTGGGGTGGGGTTTGGGTTTAAGCAAATCTATTAGAGAAATGAAAACTGCAGTAGCCTTGTATGCTTCCGCGACTACCACTTGTCTTTTGGGGTGGGACTCAATCTAGAGCCCACACACATAGAAAGACAGTCCACTCAAATGGAAAAGGAGCCTGCACAGGTAAAAAGAAAGCCCACACAAGTCAAAAGAGAGTTCGCGCACATGGAAAGATGTAGCGTTAGGCAGTTGGGTGAGAACTAACACTCCTTACCACTTGGGTTAAGAGCCCTTCTCCACTAGAAATTGCTTTGCACATGCAATCTCTCTAAATCATAAACATACATACACTATGAAGAATGGAAGGAATGTTTAGAGCCCAATCAAAACTCAAATTCTCTTTAAATACAACTCAGGTCAAAATATTCCCATACCCACTCCAAACCTGATAGCCCCCACTGCCCTACCTCCTTGTAGTTTAAACTTGACCCACTGTCAGCCATAACTAAAAGCGCCCAGCAATTTTCTGGTACGAGAAAAGAGCTCAGAACATTGTTCGATAGAAAGAGGGAGATAATGTTTCATTCAATTGACATTCGCCAACGGTATAAAATCTAATGCCAGCTAATGTACCTTCAATCTAAGAACGACAAAAGAAATCAAAGATCAAGGAAGAGATTTAAGAGATTTTACACAATCGACGAATGTAGATTGAATGAAATAACATCTCTTACGAAATAGGCGATCCGGACTCATTAGTGAGAAAAACTATTATATTTTTGTGGACAGTAGGGATTGAAAATTGTACACAATCATACACACAAGTTTGGCACTTTAATAATATAATAAAAGTCAAGTAAAACCTTTATTTTGCAGACAAAATGTCACATCATATGTACTTTAATTCAAAACTCCCTCCAATTTTTTTAAAAAAAAGTCAAAAGGCAACCACATTTAACCACTAAAGTACAAAAAATATCCACTTTCCATTTCAAAATGAAAAAAAGATACCATTACAAACAACTAAAAATAAAATATCATTATAATCCACTTAGATTTTATCCTTTCTTTAAAATCAATTTTACTTCACGTTACTTTGTTAGTGGAGTTCCCAAACTGAAGAGTCCACCAATTTGTCAATGTGGGACCAGTGGGACACAACTAGTGTTGTAAACTGGTCGGTTCGGTTTTAGTCGGTGTCCATGGTGGACTCAAAAATGGAACCATTAAGGAGAAGGTAGAATCATATATGGACCCGGAACCATTTCGGAACCGGTTTTTTGGCTCCGGAATCCGAATCAGAAACATACATAGGACGGGTTTGGAATCGGGTCCGTGTCTAGGTAGAGCATGATATTAAAAAAAAATATATATGATTTTTAAAAGAGATATTTGAAATGTAATATGTCGTGTCTTTGATCTACGGGCCCAAACCAAGGTGGAACCTGATCCGGATCCATTTACTTATTGGGACCTAAATAAGGACCCAAACCGAATTTTTAATGAAATGAAACTCACAGGTAATCGGACAATCGGGACTCATTTACATGCTTATTCAAAACATAGGGTGCTGAAGGTGTCTCACGGACCACCAAAAATCTTAAAACCCCGGAAGGTCGAAAAACCCGAAAACCGATATCTAAAACCCTTGAAGGCTGAAAAACCCAAAACCCCGGCGCGAGCGAGAGAGAGATGCAACGTCTGAGATTCACCCTTGAGATCGTGCGTGCCTTTCGCCATCTCTCACTCAGGTCAGTGTCAGTCCCTTTTCTCTCAATAATCTCTCTAAAATCTCCATTCTATCTCTAGTTTTCTCGAAGCTTCTCTTCTCTAAACTGATGTGTTCTAAGATTACCAGAGCGCTAGGTATGGATTTATCTATGTATCTTGGGATTACTAAAATAACCCACACCACACCCAATTTTATGTGTTTTAGATTACTGAAAGAAACCCGAATTGCAGTATTACAGTTGTGGATTTGATGTGTTTGACATTGACATTACTCAGAATCCCAATATAAAATGACTGAAATCTAGGATTTTTAATCGTGCAATGGGCCAGTTCTTATTTATCAGAGATAACTATAAAGGATTCCCAATTTCAGAAATGGGTATTGTGGGTTTTCCAGTATAAAGAATGGAATATTGGAGTCCCATTTTAGATTTCTCTCTCTTCCAATTTGTCAATTGAATGGAATGGGTTCTGGGTTCGGTTCCAGTAGATTTCATGGCTTGATCTATCCTGTTGGTGGGTCCCACTCTTAGTTGGTACGAGTATTATACACGCATGAATTTTTGAATGAAATCACACTATACATGGATTATACTCTTTTACAAATTATTATCCATGTTACACTATGATGCACACATACGGCATGGATACGGCAAGGACACGCCATAGACACAGAAACACAGGTTTTACATATAAAAAGTGAAGTATCGGATACAACATGATACGTTGCCCATTTTGAAGTATCCGTGCATCATAGATGTTACATGGCTTGTCTTTTGAGAAACTTTTATATAACTTCAAGCAAAAGCTTCATATAAATCATATTTCATATGTTTAATTTCAAAAACAATGTCTTTAAAAACAATGTAAATATTTTTTCAGAAAACCAACTTCAAAAGACAAGCACCCATGTTCAAAATCATATTAAACATGCTAAGTTTAAAAAGCTTATAGCTAAAAAAAAAAAAACTCTTTAAAACACACACTAACAAGCACATTGCATATATGCAGAATTTTTGTCCCTGAACTTTTCAATGAAAACTATACCATGCACAAATGTAACAGTAACCGTATCCGTATCTGACTTTTTTGATGTTTCCATTTTATGGGTGGGGTTTTGACAGTAATTTTAAAACACACAAAACAAAAGAAGAGGCTCGATTGCTATGCAGTCCAACCTGTTGGACTTTCTATTATTCAGTAGTCTTGGTTAGTTGAATTTCATTTCATTACCTTTTTTTATCATTTTGTTAAAATGAGTATCTTTTGAATGTGGGATTTTTGGATATGTATTTTTGGTGTTAGATTTTGAAAGGAGAGAGTAAAGACAAACAAATTAAAAAAAAAATTCTAATTTGTTTTCCATTGGGTCCTTATGTGCTATAAAGAATCTAGATTTTAATCTTAATTTTGTTTTATTTTTATAATTTATTTAGGGTGGAGGTAAACTTATCAGCCACATCCATGGTTCCCTTTTCAATTCCATGCAAGTAGAGGAGAATTGGCCTTGTCAGGAGTATTATATGTGATCATGACATAACATTGATTCATGGTCTTTCAGGCTCCTTAGCCTCTCTGTATAAGTCAAGCATGGTCTGTTCTTTTCAAAATCAGATGTGCAACACCAGTAACAATCAACTACCTACCAAACAATAGAAACTTGATGTCAGGGTCCGCTACCCTAGTAATGATTTGGCCAGGGTTGTCTTAGTTTTTTCAAGATATAGGGAGACAACACCATCAACTAAGCAATGTACTGAATTAGATTGAATTAGATAATGGCTCGGAGGAGGTGGAGCAAATCTGAAGAGGATAGAATCATAGGGCTTGTGAAGATGTGTCAGGACATACAACAACTGAAGCAGATTCATGCACAACTCTTTGTGAAGGGGCAGTCCCAAAACAACTTCTTGCTAACTAGGCTTGTCCGATCTGCGACGGCTTTGGGCAACCTTGAGCAGGCTCGCTCTCTTTTCAATGGTATAGAGAGCCCTGGGGTGTTTCTTTGGACAGCTATGATCAGGGGATACTCACAGCAGGAGGACTGCCGGTTGTGCAAAGAAGCCTTGATGTTGTATGCCCAGATGCACAATTGTGGTCTCAGTGCTAAAGGGCAAACCAGTCTCACCTTTACGTTATCATCCGTCTTGAAGGCCTGCATTCGCCTATCTAAATCAGACACTTCAGAATTGGCCTTGGCCTATGGGGTGCAAACACATGCTCATATCGTCAAGTATGGATTCCAATCTGAAACACGCATCCTGACCACCCTCATTTGTCTCTACTCATGGTGCAAGTGCACAAAAGAAATGCAGCAGCTGTTTGACGGAATGCCCGAGTCCCAGAGAGACATTCAAGCTTGGAACACCATTATCGCGGGGCATGCCAGGCATGGGAACATGGAGGCTGCTCTCTCCTTGTTTCAACGGATCCCGGAACAGAACCTCCACACGTGGGTGGAGATGATTACTGGCTATGCGAATATTGGTCAGATGGATAGAGCAGAAGAGCTTTTTGACACTCTGAAAGTGTCCTCTATGTTTGCAGATGTTAGAAATCGAAATGCTGATGCTGTTGTTTCCACTGCCATGATAACGGGCTATAGCAAGTGCAGGGATAGTGCATCTGCGCGCTCGGTCTTTGATAGAATGACTCAGAGGGATGTGGCCTCGTGGAATGCTATGATTGCTGCTTACTCTCATGCAGGCCTCTTTGATGAGGCTCTAGATCTCTTTCACCTGATGCTTAAAGGCCCCAGAGGAGTAGCTGCCCAAGTGGTAAGCCCAAATGAGACAACGATGGCCACTGTGATTTCTGCATGTGCGCAATTGGGGTCCACTGATTTAGCACAACGAATTGAGGATTATGTTGATAGTCGTCAATGCAATCTGCTGAACAGGCATACTGCAACAGCTCTGATTGAGATGCACTCCAAGTGTGGAAACCTGGACAAGGCCTACAAGGTGTTCCAAAGGTGGAAATCTCGAGATGTGATTTACTATAGTGCAATGATAGAAGGATTCGGTATCCATGGGCAGGGCATGGAGGCCCTCCGAATCTTTTCCCAGCTTCTGGAAGAGGGACTGAAACCTGATGGGATTTGCTTCATTGCTGTCTTATCTGCTTGCAGCCATTCTGGTTTGGTGGATGAGGGTTATAGTTACTTCAAGTCCATGAGGGATGAGTTCAAGATCCCCCCAACTGCAGATCATTACATGTGCATGGTTGACCTACTTGGACGCACTGGACATATAAATGAAGCATATAGACTCATCACTGATGTTATGCCACCAGTCAAGCCCCATGCTGGTGTCTGGGGGGCCCTACTGAGCGCATGTAGAACCCACTCCAATGTTGAGTTGGGAGAGGTAGCAGCACAGCGACTGCTGAAGATAGAACCTGACAATGCGGGGAACTATATGCTGCTTTCGAACATCTATGCAACAGCCTGCCGCTGGGAGGATGTGGGCAAGGTAAGGGCCCTCATGAGGAGGCATCGGATGAGGAAGCTGCCAGGTTGCAGCTGGATCCAGGTGGGTAATAGCACTCAAAAGTTCTTTACTGGAGATATCTGGGATCAGAAGTTGTGGGAGGCACTGGAATTGTTGGGTGCAGAGTTAAAGGACAGAGGCTACCTTCTTTGCAGAGAAGACCGCGAGGACATTGATTGACACAAGAGACTTTTAAATCATTGTTCCCCTTTTCTGTTTTGACTTGGAGAGAGAGGGAGACTCTCTCTTTATGTGATAAGAAGAACTGAATATTTTACTGATTACTTCTACTGCAGTTAACCGAGTAACCTCCATCTGTTGGAATTACAGCATATGGCTATATGGATGCACATTATAACTTGATATCAGAGAGACGAAACGCCATACTGGCCTTTCGCTATAAGCGCAGATTGCAGTGCAGGCAAGCATCCTATGATTCTATTCTTGTGACTTGTGAGTCCTGTATTATCAAATGAAAACCATGATAATTGAAGGCACTCCATAGTGCATGAAGCTCTCTCACTAATTGGAATTGTTCATCTGGCGAACTACATGAATAGGCCTATTTAAAACTTGTAATAACTATGGGGGACGTTTACAGTGAAGGGCCTTGTTGTGTCCACGGTTTTATCTATTTCCTTCATAATATATTACAAAAGGGCCTGAGGGATGCATGGGTGTTGGTTATATCTATACTTGGTTGTCACCCTAATTCCAATAGCATATCATTACAACAGTAACTCACTATAAAACTAGGTCATAAAATTCTATTCTTCTTTTTTTCGATACAAGCATCATAGACTCAACGGCATATGAAAAGAAGTTATAGAAGTAAAAAAAAAAAAAATCATAGAATTATTTTATACCGTAAGGATTTTATAAATTGGCTCAAGATAGATCGAAATGGAGAAATAGAATTCATGTAGCCGACTACAACATAGTTGGGACAAGGATTTGATGATGATGATGATGAAGGAGTTTATAAATTGCCAGGAACTAGAGAGATTTGCCTGTGTTGTTTGGATTGACATCTTCAATTTGAATTTGTTTCATCCAGGTTAGAATATGTAATGTGTTCATTATTGTCTACAAAGCATAATGATTTATAATAAGTTGTATTTGTTTTAAAAATTTTATAATAAGTTATATTGGTATGGAAAATTTATTCTATAAACTACTATAGATATGAAGCTATCATTGAAACAACTTTAACCTTGTAATCTCATATTTTTATGTGGCCCTCCCATCTCTCGAGCACTTGTTGTTGATCATACTCTGTGATTACATACAAGAAAATATTTATTAACAAATTAGCAAATTGAAAAATGTCAAATTAATTTATACTAACAACTTGAACAATTTCCTATATCGATGTTGCTTTGCTTAGTTTGTAGTGATATATAAGATAGATGGTGATTAAATATATTTAGATTTTAAATAGATGTTTAATGAAAATGTGAGTGGCTGATTTGTAGGCTTTGATGATGGACAGCGAAGTAAAGATGAGGTGTGGTTTGTTTATCAGCATTGAGGCAGCAGCAGTGCATCTAACCATACAAGATTGCTGTTTCTTTACACAACTAGCTGTTTTGCTGCTGTATCTCTTGAGCATATCTGTTTGAAGAAACATGTGGCTATCAACTCCATTGAAGAGAGAGTCAGGTTTTTCTTGCTCTACTCAAATCTGTTAACATTGGAGGAGTTGGCCAATAAGAAGATATCGTGGGACTATCCCTTCACAACAAGGTGCATGTGGATCTAATTCAGATGTTGCATATCCCGACACAGCCTCGCCATTCTCACAGTTCAATTTTATTGCCAGTAGGATGGTGCTACTTCCAAGGTCACAGTGCCTCACTGTCTTGCAGGAACTAGGACACCTGATGAGCTTAGAGCATCTGAAACAGGTCCATGGCCAGATGATGATTAGCGGTCTCTGTCGCCAAGCTTTTGCTGTTAGCAAGCTGGTGGAGCTCTACTGTTTTGACTCATCTGATTGTGAAAGGAGGGACTATGCTCGGCACATCTACAGGCAGGTGGAGGACCCTGAAAGACAGATGATCCGGAACATTATGATCAGATACAGTACTCCTCAGGAGGCCATTATGCTCTTTGCACATGGAATTGAAAGAGGAAAAAGGGATGTGGCAGATAAGTTTACCTTCACATTTGTCCTTGGAGCATGTGCTCGTTCATCTGCCCTTTTGGAAGGTAGACAGATACATGCCCAGATTCTTAAGACCGGAATCGCATCTGATGTTGCTGTGCAGACGTCTGGTGTCCATTTCTATGCTAGCTGCAAGGATATTGATTCTGCCAGTCAACTGTTTGATGAAATACCTGTAAAAAGCGTTGCCAGTTGGAATGCTATAATAGCTGGTTATTGTTCACAGGGACCAGAAAGGTCTTATGAATATGCCTACAAGGCATTGGGTTTGTTCCTCAATATGTTGATTTGGTTGCCAGAGGGTGTAGAACCCACAGAGACAACGATGGTAGTGCTGCTCTCAGCTTGCTCCCATCTGGGGGTCTTAGCCACAGGAAGCTGCATTCATGGCTATATATGCAAGACCATTCCCTTACCTGAAAGCAATGTTTTCATTGGCACTGGCCTTGTTGACATGTACTCCAAGTGCGGATGCCTGAGCAGCTCCTCACAAGTATTTGAGAGAATGAAAAAGAGGAATGTTTTGACATGGACGGCAATGATGGCGGGGCTTGCTATCCATGGTCAGGGAAAAGAGGCCATGGAGCTACTGGATGCGATGGTGTCTGAAAATGTTACACCAAATGCAGTCACCTTCACTTGCCTACTGAATGCATGCCGTCACACAGGGCTCGTTGAGGAGGGCCTTCATCTGTTTGAAAGCATGAGCAGCAAGTTTGGCGTCACACCTTCCCTTCAACACTATGGCTGCATCGCTGACCTTCTCGGACGCGCAGGTCAACTAGAGGAAGCATACAAGTTTGTTTCAGACATGCCACTCAAACCTGATGCCATATTGTGGAGGACACTGCTAGGCGCATGCAAGACTCATGGGAATGCAGAGCTAGGAGAGAAGGTTGGGAAGCTGCTCTTGCAGCTAGAACAGGGACGTTCAGATTTACCTGTGGCTATACCGCCTACAAGTGAAGACTATGTGGCTTTATCAAATATGTATGCTTCAGCAGGAAGGTGGGATAATGTTGGGGAAATGAGGGAGATGATGAAAGTAAAGGGAATTCAGAATAGACCTGGCTGCAGCGCAATCCAAGTACACAACTCTGTGAATTCATGGTGAATATTAACTGAGAGGGAATTTTGGGAGCATTTGAACAAGCCTCATTGGCTGAAAGTGCACATCGCACTTTCAGCAGTAGGATCTCCATGGGGAGGATGCCCTTGCAAGGTAAACACAGACATTACATTGAATCTTCATTCCATTGTTATGTAAATGTATATGGTTAAGGGTACTTTGAAAGAATTTTTATTTGAAGTTTATACCAGACATCCAAGGTTGTGGGTTTAATCCTGTTACTAATTAAAAAAGAAAAAAGGATTTACGCTGCCCTGTTGTATTTAAGTGGAAAAAAAAAAAATCTTTTGATCTAGAACCCTATTCTTAGTTGTTTTTCATCATCATCATTCCTAGTTTCAATGCCTTCGTTCTGTTTGCCAATGTGTGAGCTATGGGGATAGTATCTGTTCTAGGTATTAGGCACACGGCTAATCCAGATCCTGTGTCTCATCCATGACCTTATGGTTAGTTATCAAGAGATTTGATGTGTTGCACTCCATTCTGAATGGAGGATTTCCAAAAATCCTTTTGAACTCCAACTGTGGTGGTCAACAAATGCATGGGCAAGTTAATGAAAATGCATGGTTTCATATTATTTTGTAAATGCCAATTGGCAATAGTTCCTAATGTTTGAATACACATCCCAATGTTTGATTGGTAATTCGAGTTGCCCTCCAATTTCATTCTTTGCAAGACTTAGAAGTTGAGGAGGAAAAATGAGAACTGTACTCACAAAAAATTTAAAAACCCCAAGTCATATCCGAACAAAACATGCTAAGATGGAGGGAGAGACCAAAACAATATTTTGCCCCATGTCATAAGTACTCAACTTTACAAGCAAAACATGCCCATGTCGTCCAACCAATTCAAAACATGGAACAGTGAAATTGGCCACTGCTAAAGAATGTGAATCTACCATCTAATCTTGTGCACTTTGCAAACAATCTTGCAATAACAAATGGACATGTAAGAATACTGAGGGCAGAAGGTCACGACCTAGCCAAACCACATGGCCTTGTACCATTCTAGATAGTCGTTCATTTGGTGGGAGATAGTAACCTTATATTGGCCCATTTATATCAATACAGGGCCCATTTCATCGAATCCAAACAAATCCTACAAGGACAATCGATCCCTATACTTGTAATTGGTTATAACTGAATCTACTTCGTGCATGACCCACCGCTGTATTGATGAAAGACTCAAAACAAGTGATTAGGCTTTATGTGTGTGTCGCCCATTTCTGCTTGATTGATGTAATGGCATAGCTATTAGTTTCATAAAAATTCAGCACAAATCTTACTGTGGTTCCCCATTCTCCTTGGGGTGATCCATTTTGGGATATGGATGAGCCTGCATTTAAATTTGAAAACTCTTTAAGGGGATACAAAAGAACTTTTTTTTTTTTTTTTTGTTCAAGTGGGGCATCCTGACATCTTTCTACCTACCTCAGATTGATGGGAACCATGATGATGATGGTGGTGGTGAAGAAGAAGATGAACCAAGTGACTGACAAAGATTAATGTGCTTATTTTTTGTCCAGATGTTGTATCCACTATCCACAAACCACACATTTAGATGGTGAGGGCAGTGGACCCACCGACACGACACCCATCTCCTTTTTTTTTTTTATCGGTAACTGAAACTTTCAAGAGAAGGAGAGAATACAAAAAGACAAACAACAAAGTGATAGGAGCACAAGAAAAGAAAGAGGAAAGAAAATCAAACTAAAGGGTACTAGAGCATCAACACCCATCTCATTTTGAAATTACTGTTTTGTCACATACAATTATTTGGTTGTCTTGCTAGCGAAACTCAAGAAGAAAATTTTCTCCAGCACCTTGAATCACAGGATCTAAATATGAAAAAGAATGATGACTTATCTTCTAAAATTGTATTTCAAATCTATACAAAATCATAAATTCATTTCGCCAAAATTTGATCCAAACCCACTCTGCCAAATACTACAGCAGAACTAACAAGGTTTCAAAAGATTATACAAATTCAGGTCCACTTGGGAGTGGCTTGTAACCGTTCTGATCGATGTGTGAATGCTTGATTGGACTTACTGGAATGCATTTTAAGATGATACCTATAATTAAGCTTATGGACCCAATTAGGATGCTGATTAGCCACAATTCCCAGCTAAGTGGTACAGTGCTTGCAAGGGTACCTAGGAGCTCAACTATTATCACTTGGAAGATGACTGTGGACGCCATGACAGCCACAAAGACCCAGTTGCTGAAAAGGCCACTAAAGACATTTATCTTGTTGATCTCCCGGCTGTTTATTTCATTGAAGACCTGACAGGATAAGATAAGGAAGAACAAACAGGCATTAGTGTTTGATCAGTGAATAATGTAGCTTATTCAAATACAATTACCAGAGCTTTGCTTTGAAATCTCACCTGGCAGAAAACAAAAGTATTAAAAATGACTGTGTTGAGAACTGAAGTAGCATTTGAACCACTTAGTCTGAGGAGACTTTTCCCATCAAACATGAGAACTCCAAGGACAGCCAACTGATAAATACTCTGACCAATGATATTCCTCCACATGGCCCCGGTGATAAAATTTGTGCCACGTCCAACTGGCGGCCTTTTCATCATTTCATCATTTGGAGGTTCTGTGGCCAATGCCAATGCGCCGAGAGTGTCCATGATCAAGTTGACCCACAATAACTGGACTGCAGTAAGCGGAGCGCTTCCTGCAAGTTGGAGGCCAAATCAGGTTCAGATCAACTATAACGCAAAGTAACTGTTTAATAGATCTCTTGACGATTGTCATCAAAGGGGCTAGCTCGATGGATCGATCAATTGAAGGGTCCTACTCCACTGTAACTGTGCAGTTTCATGCTCTGCCCTTATTCCCCGAATGTGGGACTGATGTAATGGGCCCTGCACTGGATGTAGCATGCCACAAAACATCCCAAATGTAGACAACTATGCTTTCCAATCAGTGGCTAACTGCAGAGTAGTAGTAACTACCAATAGTTAAGAAAAAAAGGCATGATAGCTAGGAATTTCAAATTTGGGAGATTTTCTGGGACATCCTTGATCCTGCATAGGGCCCATTACATCAGCAGTCCAGACCCTCAAAGATGGAATATAGAGAAGGAAGGAAGGGACTAGGAAGCAAGACCCAACAATTCCTCCCATTGATCAACATACCTGTTATGCATGCTGAAACAAAATTGAGAACCAGAGCAACCACATTAACCGTCAGCTGGAACTGCACAAACTTTTGAATGTTTATATAAACAGCACGGCCCCATTTGGCTACATTCAGAATAGTTGCAAAGTTATCATCCATTATAATGATATCTGCATTCTCTTTTGCGACCTGCATTTTAAATCTGCATTATCTTTAAGGTAAAAAAAAATGAATGTATGAAAGAAACAATGAGATAAAAGCAAGTACTCAAATCATGTGAAACATGTTAATTGTAACTTCTCAGTGTTACTTCGAGTGAAACTGGTGAGCAATGAATCAAAGGCACCTAATGCCCCACTGCAAGATTACATTTAGAATAAGTAGAATATCAAGGAAGAAAAGTTTGTTGTGATTACCAGGACCCCAGAAAAGAGAAGGCAAAGAAAGGGTCTATCTTACAAAGATAATTCTAAGGTGATCCCTATCTGCAGTATTTCCATACAGTATGTCCTAAGTAATTCACAACTCAGTGAATTCTATATAATTCCATGAAGAGGTCCATCATGCTGCCACTGCAGTGAGATGAGAAAGCAAAGCGAAAAAGATCATGTTCCAATACAGTAGAATTATGGGTGGATCATCCAAAAAAGCATTCATTTAGCTCATCAAGTACCCAAAACAACAATGTAAGTATCATATGTGCGTGGTTCACACTTAAAAATAAGTTACAACAGATATGTGAGAGAGAAAAGGTGGGAACAAACCTCTGTTCCTGCTATTCCCATGGCAAGTCCAATGTCTGCCTCATGAAGAGCAGGTGCATCATTAGTCCCATCACCAGTAACTGCAACAACTTCACCAAACATGTTCCTCAAGTTGGTAACCAAGGTATATTTGTCCAAAGGCAAGGAACGGGCCATTACCTGGAAAATCATTTTAATGGAAATGAATTTCACTCCATAGTTGAAAAATAATTTCTTAGATAATAGTAGCACTTGTCATATGGTGATAATGATCAAGGACCTTCTGTAACTTCTTTGACTAATTTGCATCCATGAACTCAAATTTTGTAATTTTCCATATTTTTAATACTTATATCAACAATAAAATCAAATCCTACAGCAAATGGAATACAAACCTGAATTTTGGGTATCATCTCTTTCATCTGCTCTGAACTCAGACTCCGAAAGACTGGTCCTTCAATGGCCAAACCATCCTCAGTCAATATACCACACTCCCTAGCTATGGCTTTAGCTGTATTAATGTTATCGCCAGTGACCATTCTCACAGTAATGCCAGCATTCATACAAGTTTTCACTGCATCCTTCACTCCTGGACGCAATGGATCCTTAATCCCAACAACAGCTATCAATGCATAATCATCAATAGGAATATTATCTCCACTAAGACTTCCATCCATATCCCTGAAAGCTATACATAGAGTTCGCAAAGCTTCACCAGCAAAACCATTTATTGTATCCCTCACCTGTTCTCTCTGCATTTCAGATAAGGGCAGAACCCCACCTTTACTGTCAATAATCTTGTTACACATCTGCAAGATGATTTCTGATGCACCCTTGCAAAATGCTCTAGACCCACCTCCTGGAAGACCTACGACCACAGACATCTTCTTCCTGACTGAACTGAAAGGCTCAACCTTGATTATTTTTGAAGACTGGAGCTGGGTGACTGGATCTCCTCCCAAGAGCAATCCAAACTCCAGTATTGCTGATTCTGTTGGGGTGCCCAAAATGGCATTCCTTCCATCTCTCCCTTTAACCACCTCAGAACCTGTATTTAAGAATATGGCATTCAGGAGGATGTTTAGAACTCTTTCAGGAATCAGTGACTTCAACCCATCAACACTCCCTTTATTTGTAATCTCTTTAACTTGGTTGCAGATCCATACCTTGTTCACCACCATATGGTTTGTAGTCAATGTACCTGTTTTGTCTGTGCAAATGCAACTAGCTGACCCCATGGTTTCACAAGCTGAAAGATGTCTCACCAGAGCTCTATCACTCATCAATTGCTTCATTGCGAAGGCAAGACTGAGGGTTACAGACAAAGGAAGACCTTCTGGAACAGCTACTACGATTATGGTCACTGCAATTGCAAAGTAATTCAGAACATTCAAAGCGTCTCCTGCTGACCATTTCAAGAACTTGCCGTGAATAATCTTCTGTGCAAGAAACCTCGACATGAGAACCAAAAACGTCAGAATAGAGAAAGCTAAACCAATTTTCCCAATGATTGTAGCGACCCCATTAAGTTTCACCTGCAGTGGAGTCTCATCCTCTCCTCCCTGACTCAGATTCTCCATCAACTTCCCCCATTCAGTCCTCATCCCAACAGATGTCACTAGCATCTTAGCTGACCCATCTTGCACTTTAGTACCTGCTAGAAGGAAAGGATTCTCTTTTTGAACATACGCAGGCTCACTCTCACCTGATAAGCTTGATTCATCAATCAACAAGCTATAACCAGATATGAAAAGCCCGTCTGCTGGTACTTGGTCTCCTAAAGAGAGATGAACAATGTCACCCACAACAAGATCATATATAGAAGTTTTCTGCCTGTACCCATCCCTTGTTACTTGAATTGAGATTTTCTTCTTCTCTTTATCTAAAGCTTTGAATTGAAGAGACTGTCTATAGTCACTGATTGCTGTCACTGTAACTACTACGAGTATACTTATTACGATTCCTAACCCATCATACATACCTTTGGGCCACCCTTCAGTAGCTAGTCCCACACCAATGGAGACAACAGCACAGACCATGAGGATCATTAGAGTCAGGTCCTGTATAGCTTCCCATACAAAGGTCCAGAAGCCTCTAGAAGGCTTTTCGACGTAGCGGTTGATTCCAAAGACATTCTGTCTCCTTGACAATTCAGTTTCTTTGACGCCGTCATCAAGCAAAACGGAGACCTTAACTGCAATTCCTTCAATGCCTCCATGGAGTCTCAGCCTCTTGCGATCGTGGGTGCGAACGATGGATGCAAGATCGTCTGGGTCGATGCCATAACCGGATTTTAGAACCCCTTCTGGGATTTGGGACTCTAACTGATTACCAGCTGTCAGTAAACATGAGAAAGGAAAAAAAAAACAAGCAATTGAGAGAAGTGGCGAGAAATTGAGAGAGCTTAAATGCATGTTGTTTTGTGGGGGAAGATGTACGTACCATCGATGAAATGCAATGCTGCTTTCTGGACATAAAGAGCAACTCGGATTTTTTCCTGGAGTGAAGTTTAAGAAGGATTAGGCTAACAAATTGAAAGGATTTTACTATGATGATGAAGGAACCATGCATTGGAATGTAAAACTGAGATTTTTGAGAAATAGTGATTGCACCCAATGCATGAAAATTTAATTATTAATTCATTCTTAGACGTAAAATCTTCATCTTTTTCAATATATGCTAGCTACTCTAGAGTCCATAAATTAAACACAACTCGTTATATTTTTTTCTCGTTTGCTATTTCAATATTGCTGCATTAAAACATGAGACTTTAAGCGTATTTTGTTTGAGTGCTTAATTAAATACTTGACTTTAACATTTGTGTAACAAAGCTTAGCATATCGGTGCAATGGGATCCACCGAAGAAGGTAACAAACCTTAGGATCCTAACCGACTCCTTGATTATTTGTTGCCAACAACGAATTGGTTAGTGCATTGCTTGATTATTTTTTGTCAATTTCATTCATGTAGGGGATGGAAAAATGGCTAAGAACACCACTATTTTTTGTCAACTTTGAGCTAAAATCTAAGTATAACCCACTTATCATTTTAGGTGGGAATATATGGGAATGTAATCTACTCCGGTAAATTATGGTCATGTATTGGGTTGCTCTAATCCATTAAGAAGTGAATGAGAAATTGCCTCCCAAACACCACTACTTGAACATGTTAAACATGAAAACAAAAAGAAGTGGTGAACATGCTTCCCATATTGCTTGGGAGAAAACATTCCTTAGGTATAAATATGCTTATCTTGGTAGTATAAGATGAGCCTCAAGGGGAATTCCACTTTTGTGGAGGAGGATAGACCTAGACCAAAATGGGGTCACCACCACACGCACACCCCGCACTGGAGCTTGGGCTTCACGTGTGAGTTAGGCCTGGCTCGGCCCACTACCCATTTATTATTTTTTTGAGATTTTTCAAATGAGGTGTGTGCCCATTCATATCTGAAAGGGTCTGTTACATTGTTTTGGTTCGACTGTCACATAGGTTGTAGTGTTGCTCCTGTATGTTCTTGATCATTGTATCTTGGGGCGAGATCATCTCCATTAATTAGTGTTGTGATTTAATTCAATGATGAATAACAATCTTCAACTCCTCACCTGTTTAGATTAATATCATTTTCCTGTTCTTTCCAATAAGTTTATGGAGTGTTTCTACAACAAAAAAGTTCAGGGATAGAGAAATGATCTGGCCTGATGTTATGTTGTCCTGTGGCTCTCATCTTTGGTTGATCTAACCGATTCCTGTTACAAGTCCTTTAAGCAATGCACTAAACCAAACTTTACTCAAATTAAAGTAATTTATACAGTTGGATTGAACAAATGACTATTGAGAACAATTTGTTGCAAGTGCTATTTTACAGGGTTTTTTTTTTCTTAAAGTACAAGTGTTTACTTAAGGCCCTAGATGGTTTTATGTGTCATCGACGTAGTTTTGAAACTCAGCTGAAACTAGTGGCTTCGCTAGAAATTTAGAGATTATAGTCATCGCCAATACTGATCTATAAATTAAGGACTTAGTACAAAACAAAATATATGGAGTTTGTATTAGAACTTTCATATTATATTTTTGTTATTCTCTATATCTAAAAAGCCCTTAAATTTCTCAAAATGAAGAATCACAACTTTTTTTTTTTTACAGCTCATCATCATCATAAACAAATCCTTGTCCTAATTATGTTGGGGTCGGCTACATGAATTATGTCTCTCCATTCTGATCTATCATAAGGCAAATTCACCGATAGGTTGTACTTTTTCAGATCTATTATTATTACTATTTTCATCACATCATCTTCGGCCTACCCCTTTCCCTTGGTGGACCATCAGCTACATGAAATGTTTTTTACTCACTAGCACAGTTGTTGATATGTGTTGGACATGTCCAAACCATCTCAAACAGTTTTTTCTTATTTTTACCACCTATTAGCTATTGATGCTACTCGTAAATACTCTTGAAAGCGCTTATTTCTAATTCTATCGATCCTAGTTTTACCACATATCTACTTGAACGCCCTCATCTTTGTTACACTCACTTTATTCATATGTTGCTTCTTCTTTGATTATTCTGCTTCATAGGTCATAGCTGGTCTAATTGTTGTTCTATAAAAATTTTCATACAATCATTTTATTATACGTAGATTACAAAGCACTCCAAAAGCAAATTACCACTTCAACAATTCTGCTTTTATCCTATATTTGACATCTTTCTTGATCTCTCTATCTTTATTAATTATCAAGCCAAAGTATTGGAATGAATCTCTATGGTATCTTTCGAGCTTCAATTCTCATAGTTGTTTCGCCACTTTTTATATGCCTAATAAAGTCGCAATCCATATATTCTTTCTTTGAATGACTTATTTTAAAGCTCTTGAATTCTAAAGTCTCCCTCCATCTCTCAAGTTTCGCATTGGCGCTATCTTCTGATTCATCTACTAATACTATATCATCTACAAATAGCATACACCAAGGTAGCTTCCCTTAAATGTGTGCACTTAACTTTAGGGGTGCTCAGGAGCCGAGCAGGCCTAGACTCAATCCGGGCCCAGCCTGCTTTGATCCGGGCTTAGACATATAAATTGGGCCTGATTATAAATCAAGCTTGGATTAAGTGATAAAAGCCTGAAACTCGCCTTAGCCCAACCCGCCTAATGAACGCTTGGAACTTAGTATACATTTTCCAAACAATACGTAGAAAGCCTAGTTTGGCTCGGCCTGATCCAATAGACTAAATGGGCAGACTTGACATGACTATTACAATCTTTCTTAGGTTAGGGCCGAGCTCGGGCTTAACTTCTCAAAGTTGGGCCGAACCATGGATATGCTTTAGCCCAGCTGGCCCGGCCCATGTACACCCATATTCAACTTATCCATAATCAGTATAATGGGATAAAGGTGTAAAGCGAACCCTAATTGCAAATCTTTGGTCACTGAAAACTCACATATCCCTCCAAAAGGTGGCACTCACCCTTGTTATTGCTCCATCATACATGTTTTTAATAGTTTCAACATAACCTCTTGGAATGTTATTTTTATTTAAAACCTACCAAATTAAATCTTAGGTAGCTTGTCGTAACCTTTCTCTAGATCAATGAAGACCATATGTGAATTTTATCTCATCGCTTAATATTTTTCTATTAATGGCCTAAGTAAGGAGATAGCTTCCAAAGTTGACTTCCCTACCATGAAATCAAATTAACTCTTAGATATCTTGGTCTTTTTTCTAAGTCTTTCCTCCATTTCTTTCTCCCGTAGTTTCATAGAGTGACTCATTTGTAAAATCCCATTTGATACAATTTTTATCTCATTTATTCTTGTATATATGAACTAAAACACATTTTCTCCATTCATTTGACATTTTCTTTATTATTAATATCTTTTTGAATAACTTAATTAACCAAATCCACTCAATTTTCTTGTAAGCATTTTCTTGTCTTCATTTGTGTCCATCCTTCTTTCAATTTTACTAACCAAACTTTGTGGTAAAAGATATGTCATGCAAACAAATTATCATCTCTTGATCTTTTGCCTCCTATAGAATCTTCAATTTCACTAGTTTTTACTGTCAACCCCAAGATTAGATAAAGAAGGGTCACATTCTTAAAAGGTAATTTAGAGTTACTCCGAACATTTTTACATAATTTGGATTTTTCCTCTACTTTTAATAACTTTTCTATTTCAAAGAAGTTAGGGTTTCGGGTTCTATATAATCATTCTTATGTTTCTAAAGAGGAATAATACAAACACTACACCAAAAATCGGAAATTGGAACGGAAAAGCGTTCCTAATCCTCCCGTTCCTAATCCGTTAAACCGTTCCAATTTCCGTTCCAATTTGGATTAGGAACGGTTGGTACCAAATTGGAACGGAAATTGGAACGGTTTAACGGATTAGGAACGGGAGGATTAGGAACGCTTTTCCGTTCCAATTTTCGATTTTTGGTGTAGTGAAATCTTTGTTTCTCTCTAGCTTTTTCCTAGCTCTTCCTTGTGGGTTCAGGATTCTTGTGCTTCTTCCTTTCTCTTTTTGTACTCTCCCTAATGAAAGTCTTTTTTGTTTTCCGTTATGTGCTTGGTTGGAATTAAGTATGCATTATGTTTGATTTAATTTGTGATTCAATGTTAGGGTTTCACTACACCCCAATAGATCTTTTTTATCATAAAGGGATTGGCTTTTGGAACCATTTTAGAAAGTTGCATAAAAAATCCAAGGTTGGTTATGGTTTAAAAGTTGAAAGTTGCTGAACGAAAAGGAAAACCAAAAAAATACCCTTATGTCATTTTTCAGGTTTTCCCTTTAATAAGTCATTTAAGAAAAATAGTAAAGTCCAACTCAAATGACCTAGTGGGCCCACTTTTGCCAACCAAATTGGTTGATTTTTGGGAGAAAAAAGGTTAATAAAAAACATAAACCTATTATAAGGGAAGGATATTTTTGTCATTTTCTAAAACGTTTTAATGGAGAGGACTTGATTGAAAGGATCGCGAAAAACTTTTACACTTTTGTGAAATATTAAAAAAAATTATAATTTTTTGAAAATGAGTCAAAGTTTTAGACTTTTTTAAGATTTTTACTAATAATAATAATTATTATTATTATTATTATTATTAAGTGGTAGTCACTATGGAAGCTAGTGAATTCTTCATTTTGGTTGGAAATGTCTAAGGAGAGCCATCAAAATTAAATCTCTTCTCAAAAATATGATTACTAATGTTAATTAATTATGTGCTATTTGCATAAATGAGGTGGAGACTGATGAGCATGGTCTATTTCATTGTAACTTTACTAGAGTGGTTTCGTTGAAATTGCACTTTGGGTTATTGTTCATAATATCCCAGAAAATAAGCTTGTGAATGGTGGAATGAATATTTTGATTCCAATAATTCTTTTATCCATCTTAATAAGCAACTCTCTAAATCATAGATCCTAGCTTTTTAGAGGGCTATTTGGAAAGGTAGAGATGATTTTATTTTTAAGTGAGGGTTTTCTTTACCAATAACACTGTATCAATCAAATAGAGTGACTCTTTTTTTTTTGCTAAGTTGCAAATTGAATTAATATATAAAGGGGAAGAGAGAAACAACAATAAGAAAGCAAACAAGAAGAAAAAGGACAGAAGAAAAACAAAGCTCACCCTATCTCCTGGCTAGAGATAGCTGATTAAAAAGAGAAAAGAAAGATTCTAGAGTAGAGCTATAAAAAGGAGATGACATTTTACCAATAGAGAGAAGCTTCTACCAAGAAGAAGGAGATGGCATTGTCAAGAGAAGGCTTCGGATTGTTGAAACCTGCCAGGTTCCTAACTTTCCATAAGCTGAAGATGGCCACTAAGAAGAGGGCTCACAAACCTTTTCTGGCTTTGAGGCATGAGTCGGCTGAAAAGGAACTCCATTTGGTTACAGCAGAGCTAGAAGGAGAAGAGTTGATGTTGCCTTTGTCTTCTAACCATGCCCAAAATTCCGTAGCAAAAGGACAGAGGAAGAATAAATTGAATGAAGTCTTTTGGTGGTTGTCGCATAGGTAGCAAGAAGAGGCCAGCTGCACTCTGATTGATTGGGCCCATTCATTGGTTGGAAGTTTGTTGTGGAACAATTTCCAGGCAAAGCAAGCTATGGATGGCTTGAGGAGATTATTCCAAGCAAACTTAGACCAAACTCTAGGAAGGCTCCTGGCTCTAATAGAATCCCAGGCAGCAGAGAAATGCAGAAGACTAGAGTTGGAACTTGACCAAATCAACGTGTCAGGGATATTGGAAAGGGAGAAGTCCACCAAAAGAGAGGACGAGACAAGGACCACCTGCTGTGGATAAGAAGAACTTGAGAGCCATTGAGGGTTGGAGAAAAGATCGTACACTGATTCAGACCAAGGAAAAAGGACTTCTGGGAACTTCTGCGCCAAAGAAAGGGGATCGTGCCACGCATCATGCTAGAAGCTTGTACTTTTACCATCACCCACGATCTAGTGGTTGTTTTGGAACAAGAAATGGGTCTACTTTTGATTTTCCTCCAAATGCAAGAACCATGGAGTAAGGCTCTTGGATGCCAAGGAGAGAAACCTTTGGCATACTGGGCTTTGAACCAGGAAGTCCATAGGGAGGAGGAAGATAAAGTTGTCCAACCTAAACGGGTTGAGCTTTCAACGATCAATTCCTTTAAGTGACGAAAGCTAGCCCTCCTTCAGTTTTAGGGAGACAAATTGTTTTCTAGTTAAGAAGACTCTTCTTCAATTGGGACAATCCTCCAAACTAAAGGAAGTTTCTCATCCATTTTTCCATAAATTTGCAAATCGAACTCGAAATGGGGATCACCAGCAGGGTGTGAATTGGAAGACTTAGGAGCACGTGCTTAACCAGAATGACCCTTTCGGTGAAGGAGAGCAAATTACTTTTCCAGCCAGCAAGCCTTTTCCTGAAGGAGTCCTGCAAACTTTCAAAGTATCTCCCTTTAGGGCTATCAATGAAGAAGGGGACTCCAAGATATTTTACTGGAAAGGTAGCCTTAGAAATGCCTAAGGATCTCGATATCCTTGCTTTGAAGGACAATCTGCTATTTCCAAAGAGAATTTTGCTTTTGGAGAGGTTGAAGTGTTGGCCGGCAACCATTTGATAAGCATTCAACACACCCTGAATAGCTTTAATACTCCGGGGGATAGCTTGAAAGAAGAGAAGGATATCATCTGCAAACATAAGGTGGCAAATAAAGGGAGAGACTGGAGTTCTGTAGATTGGAAGCACGTGATTCTGGGTAACAAGATTCGCAATATTCAGACTTAAGATTTCTTCGGCTAAGATGAAGAGGTAAGAGGAGAGGATTCGCTTGCTTAAGACCTCTCCCCAAATTGAAATAACCAGCAGGCTCCCTGTTTATGAGAATAGACCCTTTGGAAGAGCTAACACATTCATGGGTGAGAAGGATCCAATCCTTGCTAAAGCCAAAAAATTCCAAAACCTTAAAAATGAAAGTCCAAACAAGTTTGTCAAAATCTTTAGAAATGTCCAGCTTCAGACAAATGCCTTTACCTTTAACTCCCTTTTGAAGTTTCTGAGTCAACTCATGCACCAGAGCAATGTGATCTTGGATTTTCCTCCCTTTTAAGAAAGCAACCTGATGAAGAGAAATTAGGTCTGGGAGAACAAATCGAAGTTAGTCTAGAAGCCATGATCTTGGAGATAACCTTGTATGTAAAGTTTAGCAAGTTGATTGGATGGTAATCTTCAAAGGAGGAGGGGGCAGCAACCTTAGGAATAAGGGAGATAAAAAAAGAGTTTGAGGCCTTGAAAAGCTTTTTGGAAATGAAGAAATTTTTTATAGCAGCTATGACCGTCATTCCCACTATGTCCCAGCAGCTACAGAAGAAACTACCACAGAAGCCATCAGGACCCAAAGAGCTAGATCTCTTGAGGCTGGCCATTGAAGCTCTAACTTCTTCATTGGAGGGAAGGGCCTGAAGAAAGGCATTTTGGGTTGAGGAAACCAGACCTCTGCTAACTTGAAAGAGCATAGGGTCAATCTGAGCATGGGTAGGCTGGAAAATGCTTGAGAAAAATTCCACTGTAGCATCTTTAATTTGATAATGATCTTCAAGAGAATTGCCTTCGAACTCAAATAGAGTGACTTCAAGTTTGTGGAATTAAGAGATGTCGTTCTTGTTAAGATTGGC
Organism: Cinnamomum chago; assembly: GCA_038049695.1. NCBI lineage: Eukaryota > Viridiplantae > Streptophyta > Magnoliopsida > Laurales > Lauraceae > Cinnamomum > Cinnamomum chago. The sequence goes on along the minus strand of CP142453.1, from coordinate 32,622,354 downwards.
CCACGACCCATAAAGGGACCCAAGGCCCATCAGTCAATCCAGCCCAGCAAGTTACATCTCACGTGGATTGATTTAGTCAATGGTGACACAACTGTACATATTTTAGTAATTGATTTCTTTCCTAACTTAGATTAGTGATTGATTTGATTGATTTCCTAACTTAGATTAGTGATTGATATGTAATTAGCTGGTTTCCTATATAAGAGCCTTGATTAAGGCATGTATATTCCTATATATTGATGATCATTCTCCAAGAGAAGACACACAATAATACAATCAGTTTCAAAGAAACTCTCCATCTTATGATGATCTTCATGTTTTTGGTTCAGTTTGCTTTGTGCATTTGCCTCCGTCTGAACGGACCAAACTTACAGCTCAATCCGCTCAGTGTATTTTTTTAGGATATGCCCCCTTCCAGAAAGGGTTCCTTTGCTATGATCCCACATTCGTCGCATCCGTACCTCTAGGAATGTCGTGTTTTTTGAAAACGAGTATTTCTTTCAAAAACACCATGATCCTCCGGACGACTCCTCATTAGTCTCCTTACCTGGTTTTTCTGATGACACATCTATTGTTCTATTTAATCCTAATTTTGTGTATCACAGACGGAACACAGACGCGCCTCCTAGGGATTCCCCTCCAGATCTTCCCCTCACATCCGGTCCCCCTCCGGCATTTGGTCCATCTGGACTTCCTACATTGCGTCGCTCCACTCGCATTTCAGTACCACCCGACTGCTATGGGTTCTCCCATACTTCCTTAATGACAACTTTGTCCTCTTCTTCCATTCCTCAATCCTATTCTCAGGCTGTACAGGACAATTGTTGGAACCAGGCTATGCACGATGAATTGGCTGCTTTAGAGAAAAATCATACATGGGATGTTGTCCCCTCTCCTATGGGTGTCAAACCTATTGGCTGCAACTGGATCTTCTCTCTCAAGTTAAAATCAGATGGCACTCTAGATCGATATAAGGCGTGCCTTGTTGCTCTTGGAAATCGGCAGGAATATGACATTGATTATGATGAAACTTTTGCTCCAGTCGCCAAGATGACCACCGTACGCATAATCCTTGTTGCTGCATCTCAATCCTGGCATCTCTATCAAATGGATGTCAAAAATGCGTTTCTTCATGGTGATCTCAAAGAAGATGTTTACATGCGTCTGCCACCGGGGACCTCTTTTGGGAAAGGTATGGTTGCTAAGCTCCGTCGCTCTCTCTATGGTCTGAAGCAAGCCCCCCGCTCATGGTTTGAGAAATTTCAGGATGCTCTTCTCCGCTTGGATTTTCATCCCAGCCAGTATGATCCTTCTATGTTCTTAAATCATGCTCCTTCCGGGATTACTGTGCTACTGGTCTACGTTGATGACATTGTCATTACTGGTCCCAATGCACAAATGATTCATGAACTCCAAGCTTCTCTTCATCAGTCGTTTCAAATGAAGGATCTTGGCCCCTTACACTATTTCCTCGATCTTGAAGTTCATCAATTGGCTGCCGATATAGTTCTCAATCAGCACAAATACACAGTTGACCTCATTGACTAGGCTGGCCTTACTGCTTCCACTCCAGTTGATACGCCAATCGAACTAAATGTCAAGCTCAGTAAAGAGGGAGGTGACCTTCTTCCAGATCCTACCGCATATCACCAGTTAGTGGGTAGCTTGATCTACCTCGCGATCACCCGTCCTGATATCTCCTTCGCGGTCAACCTAATGAGTCAGTTCATGACTGCTCCTCGTCATCTTCAAATGGCTGCTGTTCGCTGCATCATTCGGTACCTTATTCGTATACCGACTCGCGGATTGTTTTTTCCCTCCAACAATCCTTTATCTCTCAAAGCTTATTTAGATGCTGATTGGGCTGGTTGTCCCTATACTCGCCAATCGACGACAGGATGGTGCATGTTTTTAGGTGATAGTCTGATTTCCTGGAAATGCAAGAAACATGACAAAGTTTCCAAATCTTCTACCGAGGCTGAGTATTGCGCTATGCCTGCTGCATGCTCTGAAATTCTTTGGCTCCGAGGTCTGCTCTCTGACATTGGATTTTCTGCAGAAGGAGTTACTTCTCTCTATGCAGATAATACCAGTGTCATTCGGGTTACTGAAAATCCAATTTTTCATGAACGCACTAAACACATCGAGGTTGATTGTCACTTCATACGGGATGAGCTTAAACGTAATGTCATCAGCCTTCTGAATGTCTCCACTGAGCTTCAGATTGCTGATATTCTTACGAAGGGTCTTCCCCGACCACGCCATCAATTCTTGGTTGGCAAATTGATGCTCGTTGATTCTCCCGCATCAATTTGAGGGAGGGTGTTAAGATTGGCCCACAACCCATAAAGGGACCCAAGGCCCATCGGTCAATCCAGTCCAGCAAGTTACATCTCACATGGATTGATTTAGTCAATGGTGACACAACTATACATATTTTAGTAATTGATTGCTTTCCTAACTTAGATTGATGATTGATTTGATTGCTTTCCTAACTTAGATTAGTGATTGATATGTAATTAGCTGGTTTCCTATGTAAGAGCCTTGATTAAGGCATGTATATTCCTATATATTGGTGATCATTCTCAAGAGAAGACACACAATAATACAATCAGTTTCAAAGAAACTCCCGTTCCATTCTTGCAATTGTGAGAATGATAGTTCTTGTCTTTACAGATGCTGTGTTCAAAGCATCTTATTGTAACTCTTTGGTTTTGCTATGATGATGAATGGGATGATAGGATCTGTCTCGCTGCATGTGCGTTTTGAGGGACCGAAGCTCTTTTCTTTTAATGCTGAAAGGTAAGGATAAGGGGCTCTTCATTATATCAATATTTTGTCTGATGCAAATGAAGTGATCAAAGCAATTAAACGGAATACAGATTGGTCAATTAGGAGTGTTGTTTTAGATATTATTGAATCGTCTAGAGAGTCTAATAGAATTAGTTTCAACTGTATTCCTAGAGCAACTGGTCTTGGCAAGGCAATCAGCCTTTGAAGCTCAGCCCAGTGACTCCCTTCTCCAAGACTTGAACCTGGCAAAATCTGATCTTCATAATTGGCTTAATGCTGAAGCTGTCCACTGGAAGCAGAGGGCCAAAATGAATTGGCTTCAGGATGGAGACAGGAATTCGAAGTTCTTTCACCTCTCAGCGAAAGCCAAGGGCATCCGCAAAAGCATTGATAGGATCTTGGTGGATGGTAACTTAATAGAGGAAGAAGGGCAAATCAGAGCTCAAGCCTCCTCTTTCTTCTCAAATCTCTTCCAAGCTTCTCCAGTGTCCCCGAACGAAGCTCTCTTTGATCTGGAAGGCCCCTCTGTCTCGGAAGAGCAAAATAAGTTCCTAACTTCTATTCCCTCTCCTACTGAAATAAAAGAGGCAGTTTTCAAGCTCAAAAGGAGTAGCTCCCCCGGCCCTGATGGTTTCTCAGGGGCTTTCTTTACAAGTTGCTGGCAGATTGTGGGTAGGGAGGTTGTTGGGGCAGTCACCCACTTCTTCTCCTCTGGTCACATTTTGAGAGAGTCAAATGCCTTTTTCCTCTCCCTAATCCCAAAGAAGCCCTCCCCAGAGACTTTCTCCGACTTCCGCCCTTTCAGTCTTCTAAATTTTGTCTACAAAATTATCTCTAAGATCCTAGCTACCAGACTCTCCACCATTCTTCCCTTTCTCATTTCCAATCATCAAGGAGCTTTTGTGAAAGGGAGGTCCATTCATCATCATGTGGCCCTAGCCCAAGAGTTAATTCAAAAGCTCAATTCGAAAACCAGAGGAGGGTCGGTTTGCCTGAAGATGGACATCTCCAAGGCTTTTGACAAGTTGCAGTGGAGCTTCCTTCTCAGGGCCCTGCAGTTTTTCAAATTCTCTCCTGCCTGGATAAACTGGATTAAAGATCTGATAAGCTCCACCAAAGGATCAGTCCTGATTAATGGCAGTCCTTGTGGCTTTTTCAGCTCTTCCTGTGGCCTTCGACAGGGAGATCCGCTATCCCCCTACCTTTTCATTTTAGCTGAGGAGATTCTTAGTCTGCAGCTTGAAGGCCTTCATAAATCAGGAGCTATTGAACCTATTTCCTCGGTTCCCTCCACCCCCTGCCACCTCTTCTATGCGGACGATATCCTGGTCTTCATCAGAGCATACAAGCGCAGTCTGAGGAGTGTTAAAGAGCTCTTTGCCTCATACCAAGACTCTTCTGGTCAGTTTTTCAACCTTCAGAAGAGTCATCTTTTTGTGGGTAAGCGTCCTTCCAGGAGGGCTCATCTGGCATCAGATTATCTCAGCATTCCTAGGGCTTCTCTTCCCTCTACCTATCTGGGAGTTCCCATCTTCTTTGGAGCATCCAGGCACTCCTATTTTAATAAGCTCCTGGATTCCATCAGGTCGAGGTTAGCTGGCTGGAAATCTAAATGTCTATCCTTTGCTGGTAGACTAATTCTAGTCAAGCACGTGCTTTCTGCAATCCCCCTCCATATCTCTCTTGCAGTTCCTTTCCCCAGTAAATCCTGTCTCCAGGTGGAGCGCCTAATGCGTAATTTTCTTTGGGCTGCCAGCTCAGAAAATCCCAGTAGCCAAGTGAATTGGGGGCAGGTCTGCTTACCGAAAGCTGAAGGTGGCCTTGGTCTGCGCAGAGTCAAGGACCTCAATGATGCTTGCTTGTTGAAGCTAGGCTGGTCAGCAGCTACCTCCTTCTCCCTGTGGGCTTCTTGGTTCAGAGTAAATTACTTTAAAAGCTACTCAATTTGGTCCCCTCGTTCCAAAAGAGGAGGTTCCTGTATTTGGAAGAGGATCAGGTCCCTGGCTTATCATCTTCAGAGTGGCAGCTCGTGGAAGGTTGGCAATGGGCATTCGATTAGTTTTTGGTTTGATAATTGGTTGGGTAAGGGATCAGTTGCCTCTAATTTTCCTCATCTTCTCTTCTCAGACCTGGACCTTCTGGCAGACATCTTGCAAGACTCTTCCTGGAGAGTTCCTCCCCATCTTCCTACTGAGGTCTACAATTTTCTTCTTCATTCAACCAGTCATCTCCCTTTGAGTGGTTCAGAGGTTTCAGATTCTCTGCTCTGGAAAGGTGGGCCGGCTGGTAGTCTCTCTCTCAAAGAAGTCTGGAATCATATAAGGCCCAGTCATGCAGAGGTGCCCTGGGCCAGTCTAGTCTGGAATAAGAAGATGAATCCCAGGCTCGCTTGTTTCAGTTGGCGCCTCCTTCTTAGGAGAACTCCCACAGACAGTAGGGCCAAGCAAAGAGGTTGGGTAATGGCCTCAAGATGCTTTCTCTGCCTTAGTCATGAAGAAGATGACATCCACCTCTTCTTCCTCTGCCCGTTGGCTCGTCAGCTGTGGACTTGGATTCTCAGCCTTGGCGGTCTTTTCCTCCCCCTCCCTATGTCAGTGCCTGCTGTCTGGTTCTCCCTCTCCCAAGGTGTTGATGTTCAAGGTAGGAAAGAAGCTGCGGTTATTTTCTTCCAAGCTATCTCCTCCCTCTGGTCTCTCAGAAATGATGCAAAGCACAGCAACCTGAAGCCCTCTCTGACTAGAGCAAAGCTCCTATTTATGGACCGGCTGAGAGGTCTCCCCAGCTCTGCCCCAGGTTCTGCTAGCTCTCCTCCTCATCCTGTTCTTAGAGGACTGGGTCAGTTCTGAATTCTGCTCTGTCCCGGTTTTCTCTTTGCTTTTAGCTGGGTTCCAGGGGTGCTCCTCTCTGTTTTGTTGCTGGAGTAGTCCTCTCTTTGTGGTTGCAGCTCTGCCTCAGGTTCCCTCAGTAAAAAAGGTCTCCTGCTGCTTCTTCTGGGTTGTGCTGGGTGCGCTGTGCTGCTGGCAGTCTTGCTCGTCTGCTCCTGCTGCTCTGCTGGTTGTCTTGTTTGTCTGGTTGGGTTAGCCTTGGTGGTCCTTGCTGGGCTGGTTGCTTCTGCTTTCCTGTTGTGGGTGGCAGGTGTTCTTCTCTGCTGCTGGTCAGAGCAGGTCTCGGCAGTCCTTTTGGCCGAGGGGCCTGTGCTTGAGCTGGCTGGGTTTCAGGGGAATTCCTCCTCCTTCGGCTGCTGCCTGCTTTCTGTGCAGTCCTCTCTTTGCTGCTGTTTGGTTCTGTCTTTGCTGTTGCCTTAGCTGTTGGGTGCTCTCTGTTTTGGTGCTCTGGGGTGATGTGCTTTGTCTCTCTTTTTGTTGGGTTGCCTTAGCTTCTCTTGCTTTGGTCTTTTTGTTTTGGTTTCCTTCCTGTTGCTGGGTTGTTTCTTCTCTGGCTGTTATTCTTTGGTTGTATTCTTTTTCCTCCTGTCCCCGGGGCTTTGCCCGGCTTCTTTCGCTTAATTCCAATTTACCAATTAGCGAAAAAAACTGTATTCCTAGAAAGCTTAATGTGATGGCCCCATTGCTTAGCTAAAGCTACTTTTGATAATGGGCCAATTTGTAGTGGTTTTACTGAGTGGCTGTGTGTTGGTGTTTTGTTGTTGTTTGGTTTCATTTTCTTAATGATATTGCTCTTTCTTTACCAAAAAAAAAAAAAAAACAAGGCCTCACATGTCCTCGCTTGATAGAATCCAAAGAGTTAGTGTGCAATTTTGGGACGAGAGGATTCCATGTCAAAGGGAAAAATTGTTCTGATTGTTCATGCAACTTACTGCTGCATTATTTGGCACAACACATTTTCTAGGTGGAAAAAAAATGAGCTAATTTTCATGGATAGAGTGAGTTTTGATATCTTATGAGAAAGGTATTCATATAGGATTCCTCTTTTGTAAAAACAAAAATATATAGAGCGTAGAATCCTCTCATCACACAAAACAAGTCTTTGAGAATTCCTAAATGGAATAGGCAAAACCTCACATTTTGGCCCTACATATTGAAAATCAAAGCCAGTCAAAGTGAATGCTTTCACTTTATATATGATGTTCCCAAATTTTACTTTTAACAGTAGTTGGGCTCATTTTTATATCTTTTATATCTTATGCATGGTTTGAATTTTCGATAGGTGTGCTCAGCTGAGTAGTTCCACTCCTTTGGATGAGGAATTTTGAATGAGTATGACGTAAGTTGAGTTGTCAATCCAACTCTTTGATTAGGGTGCCCAACTCGAGCCGACCGGCCCACAAAAGCAAAAGATTTTCTTTTTTCCCTAAAACCCGAGAATAGGATAGGTCATAAATTTGAATAGGATAGTGCTTGAACCAGCCTAGCCTCGCCTAGTTGTGTGTGTATACAAATCCTTCCTTTTCTATTAGTGAACATTAATTACATTTTTACCATTTCAAGCTTCAAGTTTTAGAAAGAAAAAACAGAGACATTCTAGCATTACTTTCTCTTTCATTCTAGCATAACTCTCTTAGTAAAAGAGTACAACTTGCAGTAGGCTTGGATTTGTTGTGCTCACTAATATCATCTGGTCCAAGTTCATGCATTTGGGTCAGGCATGAGTTGAGCCTATACCTAAGTTGCACCCCAAGAAATTAAATATATGGTGGGCCTCACACTCAAATCTAATTGCAATCTGTCATTCTATTTCTTATGTTCTTATACATTGAATTCTTGAATATACACAGGGGTGGCCTTTTGAGGTACTCAAAATAGTAAATCCCTTAATTTTTCTTTCTTATTTATTTATTTAATTATGTTCTTCCTTCTCATTTCGAATGTCTAGAAAATAAATACATTAAAAAACATTCTCGCTTGAAAATAAATACATTAAACTATACTATATACACATCTAAATTTCAAGCGCAAGGAATATATGATGTGAGCAGAAATCATTTTGTGGGAACAAGTGCAAGGAATATGGCTTTTAAATTTCATCTTTAGAACAGTACACATTATAAGATCATTACTTTGTTCTGATACCAAATTAGAAGGAATATGACACTAAATTTTTTATATCTGCAATCAATCAATTGGGGGACAAGTTCAAGTCTATAAGCGAATACACTTATCTTAAACTCTAGTAAATATTCAACTATTCTTGAACCTTATAGTTGAACCCAGCCTGGTTGGTGCCTCTTTCTTTTTTTTTGGTTGTGGTATTTCAGTTTTGAAATATATCACTTAATGATGTCTGGCTATTTAGGTTTTCTTTTCAGTGTTTTATGGGTTTTAAATTTTTTTGTTCGCGTTAGTTCTCAGGATATTGGGTTACTCATTAGATTGGGTTCCTCTATTATGGATGGTCTCTCCAAATCAATACCAGTGCATTTTTTTTCTCTCAGGGTATTGGGTTAATCATTAGATTGGGTTCCTCTTTTCTAGGAATTCAGATCCCATATTTTGTCCAAACAAGAAAACCATGTTTGGACCAATCAGGAGGTGACACATGAGCTTATTGAGTTTAAAAAATCGGTGCTATTTTTAAAGACAGCACCGTCTTTTAAGTGTCACCCCATGATTGGTCCAAACAGTGGATTCGAATCCCTCTTCCGGATGTTCTCTCTTCCAGATGTAAAGAATACCAGTACATTAAGTAAAACACAGTATATTCCATTTAATCTAACTTCCAGGCTTTCATAGCACCAAAAACCATAGCAATTCAATTTTGTAGACATCAGTAGAAAATGGTGCTTGTTTTAAATTTTACTAAAAAAAAAAAAAAGAAGCTACTATTTCCTCATACAATGTATGTTCCAAATAGTTTTTTCTTTCGTTTTGACCTTTTGAGGTGGGCTTAGCGCACCTGGGCCAGGGCAAGGGCCTTTGACAGCCCTAGTCGTGATATGAGAAGTTTCCTTCATGGGCAAAATTAATTTCCATCCTATCAAGCAGTCGGGGGAAGTTTCCTTGAAGCTTCTGTTAAAAGTTGAAACATGACCGATCCTGACAAAACCATGTTCTCTTTCGTACAATAAAGACCGCCCCTGTTGTACGGTCGTTATGTCTTTCACGCTGACCAACTCGTGGCCAAAACAAGTGGCTGAGAGAATCCACGAGGAAACTCTAGTCTGGTGTGTGAGATCGTCTAGAGAGACATTCACATTGAACAAGAATAATCATCTAGACTTGAGAAAGCTATTGAAGGTTATTATGTTTCATAGTGAATAATATTGTGTATTTCTAAAATATAAGCAAATGATTTTAAATGTGAGGATTGTGTGACTCTTGAAATCTAGCTTGTTGAAGTACATCTTAATCTGAAAAGTGTTTTTTCATATTTAACTTATTATTATATGATTTTATATGAAGTTCCTGATGTGAATTGAAGTTAAAGATTTCTCTTTTGCACGCTACTGTTTTCTCTTCTAATCATATGGAGAAGTAGATAAAAGTTAGAAGGATATATAAGAGGATCTCTTGATTATCGACTTCATGTTATTTGTATTGAAACCATGGAATCACCCTTTTTAGTAACCCCTTTTGTGTCATTGCAATATCCTTGTGGGTGTTAAGACTGTTAGTGCTTGGGCAAGATCTAGAAGAGCACATAGGCAGCTAGCTACCTTGAAAAACATGATGCCCGAATTGCGAGACATCTTTCAGAAAAGGATTTTTCTTCATTTTATTCTAAAAAAAAACTCTTCTTCATCACTAACAATGAGAAAAGAACACCCTACATTCCTTCTTCATTGATTTTTGGATGCATCTAATTGTAAATTTTTATCCCTACCAAAGGTGTGCAGAAACTTGTATTTTAGGGTGTGGTTTTATTGAGTCCCTTCCTTTTAAGCTTCTATGGAAAAGTCTACCACAGAAACTACCAATAATCAATCCCTAGTTGCAACGCCGATGCATGATCATAAGTGTGTTTATTGGTGAAGGAGTATCTATCACTCAAAAAAAAAAAAAAAATTAACCATTCAAAAAAAGATTTGAGACGATTCAAAAAAAAAAAAAAGAGTGAAAAAGAAACTAAATGAAAAAATAAAAACAAAAACGCTTCTATACATGTACAAAAGGCAGCCTTCAACTTCAAGAGGGCGTCATTTAAAATGCATTGGCCCTCTAACAAGTGCTCAAACGTTGATTTGATTTATTGCACAACCATGATAAATATTTCTTTGAGTTATACACCCCTCCACATGCAGGATAGGGATTTGCTTATAATTTCTTTTCTTTTTTTGTTTAGATTTTCTTGCTTTGGTAAGTACTCACACACTCATTGATAGTTGGAATAAGCGTTTGATATTAATCGCATATGGCAGAAACATTACCTTCTTATTTGATAATCATAGCCATATATGATGAAAAATTGGTTAGAACAATTTGGTATAATCCTTTCATTTTCCTTCCCTTTTGTTTCAATGGTTAATCTAATCACCATTGGCATAGTATTTACCCTATCCAACTGTCCAAGACGCGTATTATAGATTAGAAGTCCAACTGGTTGTGGTTGCTAGCTCCTGTCATGAAAACCCTTTCAATCAAAGCCCCCACAATTTGTATCTCCTTCTCCACTAATGGAAATTGTGGTACATGGTTAATTAATCTCCTAGGCGTTCATCAGGTCCAACCATTGATTGGCCACAGATCAAATAACATGAAAATGACTAGAGAAGTGCTACTATCCCATTTGAACTTGACAGCAATACCAACACACCAAGTCTAACCAACCAATAATCAGATGACCTTAGCCACCGCCCAGTACTTTATGGCCACAAAATGGACGAGCAGAAACTAAAATGGTCAAACATCCACATTTCAACCCAATGTGCGGATTCTCTTGTGTTCAGACAATCATCAAGTGGCTCACTTGTTAGCACCTCCTCACAGTTGAACGAATGGTAGCGTAAAAACCACGGTTGAACGAGTTCGTGTATAGTATAGGCATATGAGTTTTCAAGGAATATATGCTGTATATTTAACAGAAACAAAAAATAAATAAAAAAGGAATATGCTGAACATGCTTCATCTTAAGATGGATATAAGTATATGATTCCTTCTTGTTTTGAAAAAAGGAGGTCATATTATAGGCATATAATATATGTGCGTGCAAATTATATATGGTGTATATTCACATGCGCTACGTGCGTATGCAAACTTTTAGTACAGATCATCCGTGATCCATTACGTACACTAAATTATGTCTAAAAAAAGGAAGAAGAAAAAGCTTGTATAGATAAAAGATCATTGAACTTTAAATCTTTTAAATCAAAATTTAAGATAATTTGATGAAGTTGAAATTTTGCCTAATTATTGAGGGAAAGTTGCCCTACTCTTGTATGTGAAGAGATCTTTTTATCCTCTTACTCCCACTAGTGACATGCATTTTTTTACCAAAAGGAGAAGGAAAAAGATGTGCTATTAGGTTTTGTGCCTCAAAAGCTGGTAAGGGGTCCACTTGTAGGACAAAGTTTGCCATATATCTAACATCTTGTTGGAGTTTTTCAATTTTAAAGCCCAATGTAGTGGAATTTTGAATGTGAAATCCAAGGAGAAGCGTATCTTACAAAATCTTACTCATCTTTCAAATTATGTCATCTTTTCTATCAAAGGAAAAACAGCTAACAAGTTATAAATCACCCTGTCATTACGGAAACTCGAGCATCATATGATAGCATTACTGTCTTCCAGGTCACAGATTTGATTTTTTCCTGAGTCTTAACGCTAACCGAAGTCTTCGCCGTCCTCCTCTGGACTTATACTAATTGTTACAGCCCTGACTAACTCGCCTAAAACACTGCACCCTTATCCCGGCGGATTTTCAAAGATCACCTAAACCTAATCTTGAAGGGATTATCCAGGCGGATTGGAGTCTCGACGCATCTCATACTTGTTGAGTTTTTTTTTCGTTTTGCTTAATTTCTAAGATTGGAGAAAACCCACAAACAAACAGTATTGTATCTTGAATTGCAGAAGATCCTAAAATCAAATCTAACAGATCACAATTCAATATAGATAAAAGATGCTATTTCAAACAGATCACAATTCCAAGCGGATACCATGCAAAATGAAAATCTCACTATAGCATGCCACGAGCCAAAAAGAGTCAGATCAACGGTCTCGGTCAGAAAAATGTGGGCCGCACTCAACTAAAAGTACGAAATCTGAATGAATGAGAATGAATGCATGAACGGGAGGGAGGGAGAAGAGGAACCTGGATTTTCTTCTTCTTGACTTGGGCTTCGGAACGCTTTTCGAGATCCGCAGTCATCCGAAACCTCCGTTTCCGATTCTTGACAATTGTAACGGCCGATCTCCATCGCTTGAGAGCCTCTTGGGAGGAGTTTTTGGCCTGAACGTCGAAATTCTCCTTGAGATATCTCTCCATCTGATCCATGACGACGACGACCAAGTACTGATCGAACAAGGATTTCGACGACGAGGGAAAAGAGAGGAGACGAAGGACGATCTGAAGGGAGAGAAGTGGAATAATTCAACAACGACGCCTAAACGAGACAAGTGGAACAGCAGATATTCGCAGCTGTTACAACGATAATGCATTCTCCATTTCATTTGCATAGTCCTCCTATTTATAATGCTACTACCACAGTCCTGAAATGTAATTAGGGGGTCCGAATCTGATGCAGGCCGTGGGCCCAGTCAATAAGTCTACAGTAGAAAGTGAAAAGACTTCCGCAATCCAGATTAGAATGTGATCATCTGCTTAATTTTAGTAATTTAGTAATAGATAATATTTGAAGATATCTTTAAGTTTAAATTAGAAAGTCTTGATTAGTGTTTAATTATCTCAATTTGATTTGTTTCATAAAAATTGATTAATTAGTACACAAGTCCTTAAAGGGAGATCGAATAGATGTGCTCCTCTTTTAACTCTATATATATCATTGAATATTGGAATAAGATATGGAGTAGTATTCTCTCTTAACATGTTTTATGTCATTAGGGTGAATCAATTCTAAGCCATTTGGCTAGGAGAGTATAGTCCTTTGGCGACTATTTCTCAACCCACACTACGTCAGGATCCTTTGAGGCTGGCATGTTTGGTAACAGGTAAGGAATTCATAGATCTTATGATTCTTCACTACAAGTACTAGAACAAGGGTTTTTACGTTGAGGATTTGTATAATTGAGGATTTTACATTGATATTGGTGTGTATTGATGAATATAGTTGTGAAAAATAGGGTTTGATGTGCAAATTCGCTTAAGTAGGGATTTTCAAATCTTACGGGGAGTGGTCAGATCTGAAAATCCTATTAAATGAAAATTTTCATTCGTCCAAATTCCCAAAAATTTACAATTGCCAAACATGGATTTACTACAACTTTAGGAAAACCGAAAATCTTTTTCCTAAAGATTTGGTTGTCAAACGTGACCTTAATGTAAATGCTCTTTATAGCTTATTTAAAAAGAGAGCCCAGATAATCCAAGTCTCTCATTTCCCTCCTCTATGGAATCTAAGCCGCTCAAGATGAGCACCCTCATTATGTGTGCGACTTTCCCATATTTTACTAATAGAAGATGACCCACTATAAAATTGACCATGTGATGATTACTTTAATTAATAAATATGATTAATAATGTACATAATTGTGTTAATCATGCTATTTATGAATGGTAAATCCATAGTGGGGCAGCTTTTATTATAGTAAGCTTTGAGAATATCACTTATATAGTCTGGTCGTTAATTTTGAGCCGCTTAATTTGATATTAAATATAGGTGGGCTGTATTGTGAAGTTCCACTCATTTTGCTCAAGAATCTTGAAAATCTAGACACTGAAAAAATGGATGCTTAACATGTTTGTGAGATCACCGAGTTACTATGCAAATCAAAATCTTTAGATTAGCCGTCTATAAAAAAATCAAGTCGAGAAAATAAAGTTGAGTGTCCATTCTAAAACTCTAAAATGGATAGTTGTTATAAATAATTGGATTTATCCAAGTCATTTACTATATTGCCTAAGATTGGGCATCATCATTAAATCAGATGTTTTAAAGATGGTTTACTAAGAAGTCACAGGTATAACATCAATATGGGGTTGAAGCCCCAACCCATTTCTGAAAAAGTTCAAAATTCTTAAGAACTCCCGGTAAATTCTGAAAATTAATATATTTCTTCACATTTGCCCATTTTCCAATATTTTTTTTACATAAAGCCCCATAATGAATTTCCTGAATCTGCCCCTGATTTTGAGACCTCAAATCGGCTAGCTAGCTTTAGAATAAATAAATAAATAATAAAAGTACGAATCCTGAACAACATTTTAATCTGGAAAATTACACGCTCCATCTTTCGGTGACCGCTGATCAATTAAATCAATATGGACAAGGGTTAGAGGAGGCACTAAGCTATATTTGTGAAGGATTTGAGAAAAAATCCATGAACATCCACCTATTTGAAAGTCTAAATCTATTAAAATATATGACCTCCTCCATGAAACATACTAAGATTTTGCTCGTATTAGACTGTCTCTTTCTAAGATTGATAGTATATAAGACACATATAAAAAAAATTCACATGTTTTATACATTATCAATTATGCACTAAATACTTTACACATATGAGGGAACATTTATTTTAAGTAACTTAAATCTTAATAGGTAGCCATAGTTAAATTTTTTTCAATTGAATCTGTCAAGCATCTTGTAGTATAGTGCAAGTAAGACAAAACTCACACAATCTAAAGACATGAAATAGATGATTAATTTATTTCTACTCTCTAATTGGATCCAAAAATTGCCACGTCTTTTTTCTTCACAGAGAAGTTGAGAATCTTTGAGTAGCTGTAAAGGTATATAAAATCCTAAAACAAAGGAAAAAAGAAAAGTTTTGTTTGCTCCACAACAAGGACTTCAGAACAAAGTAGTTGATTTTTTTTCTTTTTTTGGACCCAATGTTGATGAGGATGTCCCATGAAAACCTCGCTAAGTAGACTGCACAACTACCCTAATTCAAATATGCATGTTATTTAGTTCATCATGGGCCACTATCGTGGTTATCGTAGCCATTGATCTGGTCAAATGCCATATATTTGATAGATGGTCCCAATTACAAAGGATTTAATAACATTGTAGGGTATGGTTTTAGAGACTAGTTATGAACTGCTTGCCTAGGTTGAGTAAGGTAATTCCTCTAAATATTGCAGTTAAAACTCTCTTCTTCTTTTTTTGTTTTTGGGCTAGAATAACTTTTCAGTTGATTGCTTGTACTAGGGTTTCATACTAAGAATGGTGGGGCACATGTCGAGTGTAAATGCATGTGAATCGGATCCCTTAAAGCAGGCATTGCTTTTAAAAGAGCCAACCTTGTCGTTCCAATGGGGCTCACCTGCGACCAACTTAAACGTGTCCCACGCACTCACCTACAATGTGAATTCACATCACCTCGATTTGAATCTTATCTGACCATTGTTGGCTGTTGGATCTGAAGGTTTGAAACCCTAACTTGAAATAAGGTCCCTGTTCAGATTTTTGACTATGCAGTTCAAGAAATGCTATTTGAAACAACAATTAAACATACATCAACCATCCACACATAGACTAGAACATACAATATGCGTGGAAAATCCGATCTCGAGAAAAAACCTCGGATCCTTTAACCCTAATCAAGGAAGCAACTAAGCACTACTCAAAAGAAGATTACAAGAATCATTTACATCCCTTCTGTAGTTGCATTTCAACCTAAGGGATGGCAAATACTCTCGCAGGCCACTCACCGTTCACCTTCAACCACACTTGAATCACTGGCTACCGTCACGAAGCCACTTCGAGACCAATCCGTGAAAGTAGTTGCATTTCAACCTAAGTAGGGTTGTAAATGGGTCCCCGATTCTCCGATTACCCGAAGGTTCCGACCCGTTAGGTTCCGGGTCTGGGTCCTTATTTTGGTCCCGATAAGCAAATGGTTCCGGTTCCGGATCCTTTTTTTGGAACCGATACCTAAACGGTTCCGGATCCACAGTGGCTCAGACCCGTGGACCCGGGACCCGACCAAATATACACCAACATAAGGTAACTTTAGTATGTGAAAACAAAACCCTTCTTACTTTTCTACTTTTCTACATTAGGATTTTTACTTTTTTACATCTCATACCCGGAACCGGAACCAGACCCGCCTCACAAATGGTTCCGGTTCTGGTTCCTTTTTAATAATATCGGTTCCGGTTCCGGAACCAGTTTTCTGGTTCCGAATCGGGTCCGGTTCCGGTTCCACCCTGGACCCGGACCGGAACCGACCCGTTTACAACCCTAAACCTAAGGGATGGCAAATACTCTCGCAGGCCACTCACCGTTCACCTTCAACCACACTTGAATCACTGGCTACCGTCACGAAGCTACTTCGAGACCAATCCGTGAAAGTAGAGATGATGATTGAATCTTTAGAGGTAGAAACTCCAACGCTTCAATGGAAGAGTCTCTAGAGAAGAAGACAATTTCTCTCTTCTGATCTCTTAGCCGGGATGGCAACGGGGCGGGGCGGGGACGGAATTGGGGTCCCCCGTCCCCGCCCCGCCCCGCCTTCGGGGCACAAAATTGTGCCCCGTCCCCGCCCCGCCCCGCAATTATAAAAATTTTAAATATGCAGGAGTTGGGATTCGAACTTGGGTGGGAAAGTAACTAGAGGTTTGTCTTACCATTAGACCAAACTTCTTTTGTTGTAATGCTTTACCTTATTTAAAATATATTCATATATTCAAGATTGTTACACACATATACATATATATGTATGGGGAAAGGGTCCTGTAAGGACCGTCCTTACGGTCCACATAGTTCAAAATGCCCACTGGGGCCCACGTTATGACCCATCCAAATTGACCATACATTCACAACCTCCTTATAGACACCGAATCCCATGAATTTGCATGGATTGGGATGAACTAGACCGTTAGATTGAGGGTCAATTTTTCTTGTTTGATATAAAGTTGTTAAACTTTTGGACCATAAATGAAAGGGTTAGAGGTATTAGATTGACTTCAAATTTGATATGTAGGTTGGCCCCACTTGAATCTTTTGGTCCCCCTCTGTCCCATGACCAGTGGGGTCTCACGGTGGGCCCCACTTGGCAGTCCGCACAGTAAGTTGTAAGGACGGTCCTTACAGGACCCTTTCCCTGTACGTATATGTATATGTATATATATACACACATACATATACATATATATACACACATACATATTTATACACTTGAAAATATCATATATGCTTTGAGACATTCTTTATAAAAAAGACAATCTCTCTCTAAAATATCATGATCTCCATCAATATATGGTTTCACTTCATTTCTGGTGTTGAACTCCACTCACTAATAAAGAGGTAATCGTGGGTTTGCAACTTATTTGCAAGTTGCAAATCACTCAAAAAAAAAAAACCCTCAAAACAAAGATAAGAGAAATGACCTATCAATATGTGGATATGGTTATTGTAGTGTCAAACAACCTCAGCCGCTTTGACTTTCCAAGCATGTGGATCATATTAGCTTAGGTAAATAATTACTTATTTATGTGACACTTAACTTGCAATGTTAAATCATTAGTACAATGATTCTAATCATACTAAGGTTGATTACATATAATTAAAATTAGTATAATTTATAGTATTGTTAGTATAATTAGAATCATATTAAGTTACTAACTATAATTTACTTTGCCATTTCTAATCATATAAGTTATTATAAGCGTATAGCATGATATATTTTGTAATATTATATCAAATTAGTATAATTTATATTGTTATTAGTATGATTAGAATCATACCGATTATAATTTACCTTGCTATCTCTAATCATCTATATTATAATAAGCTTAAAGCATGATCTATCATTCTATTATATTCGTTTTATTTAATATGATTTATCATGTCACAATTTAACATTATATATGATTAAAGTCAAATAAGCTTAGATAGATTTTTTAACAACTTTAATTTCATTAAATTTGAATTAGAAGGAATGTGATCATATTATATGCTTTTATAATGTATAGGGTTCAATTAATTATATGTTTAACTTTAAAAAGTCTTCAATCAATCTACTTAACCCTTAATAACAACATAAAATCAATCTATACATTTACATATAAATATGTTTATTTATTATAAAAAAATCTAAAATATATATTTAAGAGGATTATTAATCAATGGGGCGGGGCATGGGGCGGGGCAACGGGGCGGGGTAACAGGGCGGGGCACGGGGCGGGGCACGGGGCGGGGCAACGGGGCGGGGCGGGGCGGGGCGGGGAAAAGAGCAAACCCATCCCCGCCCCGCCCCGCCTTCGGGGCATAGTTTTATTCCCCATCCCCGCCCCACATAAGGATCGGGGCGGGGAAAACCCGTGCGAGGCGGGGCGGGCAAGCCGGGGCGGGGCGGGGCGGGGCAAAATTGCCATCCCTATCTCTTAGGATTGTCGGTGCTAGAGAGAAAATCTCTTAGGGCCAAGAAAATAATGATTTTATATGCCCTAATTCGTGTGTGCCCACTAGGCTTTTGAGAGTTGGAAAGTTTTGAACAAAATGAAGTCGGATCTTAGAATCCTCGCAGTCCGTTCAAACGCAACTAGGATCTATTCGAACGTTTGTGTCCCCAACTGGGCACACCCATGCAAAGACCGTTCGAACGTCCAAGATTGGCATTCGAACTCTAAAGGTCTCTGGATTCTTGGTGATCGTCAGCCCCAAGTGCAAAGCCGCGATTGTAATAATAACTCGGTGAAGTTTGAGGTTGATCCACAGGGAGTAATTAATAGCGCAAAACATGTCCTATTGAAAAACTAGTTCTAGCCTAAAAAAAAAATCTTATACAAATCAAATGTCCTACTTTAATTAAAAATTAATTACAAGTCTGAAAAATTAATTACAACCAAAGAAAAAGAAAAATCATAATCTAGAAACATAATCTAACTACTTCATTCACTATAAGATTTTGTCGGTCCAACCAATTGCAATAATTGATAGAATGCATAAAAATAAAAATCAAATCAAATCAAATCAAATCAAAGAATAAAAAAATGAGTTTTAATTCTAAAATATTGCAATAGTTACTTTGCTTGATGCCATCAAGAAAAATCAAGAACACCGCACCAAGTACGCACTGTCACTATGCACAAAAATTCGATGTTGACCCATTGGTAAAGACCAAGACCCCATAAACTTGATTTATTAATAAAAGATTCATTACATGCAAATAACCATTACAAAATTATTTGAATCAAAATAAAGTGCATCCAACCTTACCCTAGACACATGAAACACTAAACGGAGGAGAGGGACTCGCGGTCTTGAATGGCAATCCAACCGGCTCTCGTTTTGCGATCTAAAATCCAAGGAAGGTAAGATGATGAATGGCTGGTCCAATGGTGGAGTGACGGTAGCGACGGCAGCGGTGCGACAGTGGCGTAGAAATTCAAGTGGTAATGTGCCTTAAGAAAGGCCTTGGATGAAGTAGGGATGGAATAGAAGGAAGATGGAGAAAAATTAATAGAAAAGGGGGAGGTTTTGTTGCTGGTCGTCCAAGGTGAATGGGGGGGATGGATATTGACGTGCAACCCCTTCTTGTGGTCTTTTTATACTTTTTGATAGCTTGGGTTACAAGGTTTTTGGGTTTGGGAAGGATAAGTTATGTGGGTCCAAGTTGGATTAGGATTAGGAGGTTTTTGAGAGAGTTTCAAGGGATTGGCCCACAATCCTAGTAAAAATAGGATTCTTCGCCCATTTTGGCTAAGAATCAATTCAAATATGAAATTTCAGATTTGAAACAAATCTTGAGATGCTTGTGGACAACCTTTTTTTTTTTTTTTTTTATGTGTAATAGCATGGTATAAGGGTGTTGGACGTGTGAAATCTTGGGATAATTCTTGGGTTGCAAACTTCAAATCTTGAGGCCTATCTTTTTTTATATAAATTTAACAACTTAGTGCTAAAATCTTGCACTCTTTAAATTTGTTTCCAACTTGGATTGCTTGGATTGCTTAGCAAGATCTTCCATTTCTTTAGAACTCTTCATGGTTTGAAAATTTTGCTTAGATGGGCCCATTTTCTCTCTTGAAAGATCCCCTCAAATCTGAAATTAATTTCAAACATGAAATAGAAGTAGGCCCCACTTGAGAATGTGCAATTTTTTTTTGAACTCCACACTATGCAAGGACATCCTCTCCTTGGCTGGATTTTTTTGCATTTTTTTCTTCTTTGTTTGGCTTGTTTTGAATCTTAGTCATCCATCATGACATGTAAGCAATATTTGTTGCAGAGTAGATAGGACACCTCATCACATCGCCTACATATCTAGAACTTATCTTCAAGAGATTAAATCTGAATTTTTGCATATGAGAGCGGACCCTACCATGGTCGTCCCTACCTTAGAATTCATGCCAAAAGTAGATGGGCCCCAAGAAATTGGACTTTCCTACAAAAATACAAATAATATAATCAATGATCAAATAATTATCTATTTATGTAGGAAAAGAATATTGCAAGATGCAGTCCCCAATTCATACTAGATAGATGCATAAGATTTTACCATTTTATCAAGTTTTCTTTAATTAAATCAATGGTGCAACGAAAATTCATCATTTCATGTGTGAATAAAAAGTAATGAGAAATTTGTGACTTTCAATGCCAGGAAATAGAGAAATTCATAATTTTATGTGAAAATGCGATTTTTCTATGAATTTTGACTCGAATTCAAACTTTGATGCCCACAAACATAAATCATGATTTTTTACTAAAATGGTGCATGATTTGAATATTAAGTCCTTAATTATTCTAAAATGATGATGAAATTATGTATTTTTAAGGACTTATCACTCGGCTTGAGAAGATGCAGAGGTCCGTTCAAACGTGCAGGAACTGCTTTCGAACACTGAGGCTCCCTAGTTTTTTACTAGAGATGGAGTTCGGATCCGTTCGAACTAAGCATGTAGTGCGTTCAAACGTTTAGCCTCTCGAGTTTTTGGCTTGCACAATCAGCACCGTTCGAACGTCCGTTCAAACGAGCACACTCTGATCTTTCTTGGCTTTTCAGGCTTTGGTTCCTCTTCAAAATACTTTATATATATAGACTTCTTCTTTGAAAATGATTATGTAATCCATTATAGAAAAAGAAAAAATTACAATAATGTCAGACCTAAGTATTGTCCAATTAATCTCATAAATATGCCGACACTCAAAAAACCTTACAGGTTCTAAGAACGATAATAGTACACTTATGGAACTCTTCAATTTTTAAAGTTATCTATCACAAACAAATCATACATATGGATATACATATAGGGGAGGTTTCAAGTGCATCCATCCCTCACCATAGGGTGAGGAACACTTCTATAATTGGGCATTTTCAAGTACAAAAGTTATTTTTCAAGTACATAGGGTGAGGTACACTTCCTTGTCTTCATGTGCAAAAATGGAAAGAGTCTCTCACCCTATGGTGAGGGATAGATGCACTTGAAACTTTCTCATATATATATATATATATATGGTTAAATACTTGAGCTTTATTTATAGAGCCCCACCAGATGTGCCAACCATGAGTTGAAAGATCTTAATGGTGGCTAGATATAGCAAAAAAACAACCCCATCTTGTTAGATTGTATGTCTTCGATCGAGTGGGTGATCCGAATAAATTGAGTTATTTCATTAATTGATTTATATTCCTATGCTTTATTCATGTGATAGATGGTATTTTATTCTTTGTTTGCACATGTAAAATGACATGATGGTTCATGAGATGAACCAGAGCCTACAAGTGTATTAGATGTAATCCATGTGTGTGGATGAGATTCACATACATGAGACATGGATTACAAATCTTAAGCTTAAAGTGTTTTTCACAACTAGTGATAAGACTGTGCATCTTATCTGACAAGGTTGCAGCACTGCGATCACTATGAGATAATGTGGTATGTCTTGATCATCAAAGTGTAAGACTCTGGATCATCGTGCTGGTACATTGGATGTTCTGAAGGACCATGAGTAGCACCTTATGTAAATCTGTCTTTGATTTAAGGATTGCTCTCATAATTCCTAAGCAATAGGCTCTCAATCCTGAGAGATTAGTGGACTCAAGTTTCTACTATGCACTTACTTTGAGTCATCAATGAGTGAGGCTAATTGTAGGTCAACATTGTACTTTCTTGGGTACGTGGTAGTGGGGCTATGTGAGCATATAATTCTCAAAATGGAATTTATCCCCTAAATATCCCCTTGTGCCAATTAATGGATTTTATCATTGGTAAGTGCACACCCATCTCAATTAAAAGTTCATTAGATGATACTGATGATTACTGTGATTAATTGGGTTACAAGGATAATAAGATGTGGATCAAGTTTGGTTGGACAGATTTATTTCAATAGGTCCATGGATATAATTGATGGAGTGGCCTACTTATAGTAATTCGGAGATTTAGGGTTTTCTTGTAATTATTCCTAAGACTAGAGTGCAATTGCATTTATATAGTGGACTTATTTGCACTTAACTATGAGTCCCGAGTTCACATGAGATATGGGATCTAGATTCCCAATTGGAGTCATATTCTAAGGAATCCCTAGTGGTTCCATGCTAGCCCTAATAGGAGAAGGTTACTAATCATATTGGAACTCTTAAAGAAATGAGGAGTATGACACATACTAAGAATAGAAGTAAGACTTCTAATTTTGGACAAAGAGGAGGTGCTCCATAAACTAGAAATAAAAGAAGAAGGTTAGAGATCTTGACACACAATCTCATAAGCTCCTCTCTCCCTCTCTCCCTCTCCTTCATCTATCTCCTCTGGTTTCCTTCTAGAGTGTTGGGGTTTTCTTTTACTTAGAGATCCCAACATTCTCTTTGAGAAGTTTTCAATAAAAATGTTATAGCATGGAAGAAAACAAAGGCAAAGGAGATCAAAATCTACAAAAAGGGTTTTCGTAGAGATCAAGTTTTCAAATCTTTGATTTAAGCGCAACCAAGATCCAAAGGTATAAATTTATTATCTATTTGTTTTAGTAGGTATTGTTATGCTTGTTCATTTTTTGATCTGTCTTCTTAATAGATCTTTGGTTTTGATGCATGAGATTAGGGTTTTAGATCTTGTGGTTGGGTTTTTGGCCTTATGGGTATTTGATCCCTGTCTTAAGTGGGTTAAAAGTTTTTGAATATCTATCCACCACGAGGCCCACCTACTTCCAACACATCTAATCATCCTTATAGTTTACATTTTCAACGGCTTAGATATAGAAATCTCATTTCACATCTTAATAGCCACATGCTTGGTCAGCTCAACTCATAAACTTTTCCAATCCGTGACTTTTCCAACCATGCTTCAAATTCAGAGTTTCTTTTTACCTCTACCAGAGACAAACTCACTCACCATCTCTCAACTAGTTTGTTAAATGGGTGTGTGAGAAGAGTGCATAAATTCAAATCCCTAGCTAATATTTGAAGGGAAAAAAAAACCGTCACGCACCCTTGCCCAGTACTACTGAATGCCCTCGAGCAGCAGAGTTTGGTACATGGGTGTGTGAGAAGGGAGATTGTGGGCTGGGCCACCTGGACCCAACCCAATCCTTGTCCATATTAAACTTGATTTGAGCTATATTTTCCAGGCTCATAGTCTAGTTACAAACCTAATTTTTTGGCCTGATGGTAAAGTAATCTGGGCCTGCCCCCTAATGCTTAGAGGCCCAAGCCTGGCTCAATGTATCGAGCACAAAGAACTCACGTATATTTTGCAGATGAACTAGGCCAATATTGCCCTAGTTTCAGATCTATGGGCTGAGGCCCAAATTGTAAATATGGCTTCCCTTCTTCCCTACCCATGGTGTTTAAATGAATTATTTGCCATTAGGGCCAAGAAAAGAAACACAAGATCAGGTTGAAGGCCAGCAAAGAGACCAATACATTAATAAAACAAGGGAAAAGAAAACTGGTTGAAAGTGCGAACATGGGCCTATATTTTACCTTAAACTTAACCCAGAGATGGGATTTATCCAGTTGATTTTTGTTATAGGATGTAAGTATTTATAGAGAAGACAAAAAATCCTTTCACATTCTCAAAGAGATTAGATTTGACCCATAACTCAATCTGAGAACGACTCCCTTAAATATGGGGCCATAACATGCTTCTTTGCTCATCAATCTATGGTTGGTTCCACGTCAATGTAGAAAAAGAAAACGAAAACTGCTATTTCCAGAAGCCTTCATTAGATTCATAACTTTAAGAATACGACTGAAAACAGCAGCTTTCGGTGGTTTGGCCATGTTTGTTTCATGTAATTGAATAGAAAAGAATTGAAGGACTTTTATTTCAAAAAATAGTTAAAACTAAATAAACAAATGCGAACTTTCAATAATGACGATCAAATTATCCCACCTCTAATGGAAAATGAATTAAGGGGAAGGTTGGAAATAAATACCCGGCGTAGTAATTCAAATCAGAGTAAAATGAGGGTTGCATCTGCATCAATACTTAATATCATACACCCCTCATCTCTATAATAATCCTTGGTAGATCCCATGAGACCTTGAATGCCTTTCTAATTAATTACCATGTATTCTAAACAAATAAATAGACCATTATAGACACTTGTGTCAGTTTCCACGTTCAATAAAGAAAGAAGAAAGGTCAAAAGATTTGTGATTATCAATAGGTCCGTCTCTTATACGAAAAGGTACCTATGTGAGATGCGACTTTTTTCCCGCCACGTGGCTACCACGATTCTTCCACCCCATATACGGACCCGTTCACATGCACGCAGAGTGCATCTAGGCTAGATGTGCGCCACGATGTGGGGCCAGGGATTCAAATGGGTATTTATTTCTCCAATTATGCAAACATTCCGACGTGTTAAAAACCAAGTTTGCAACTACCTTTTTATCCAAATTGACAAATGGTTCCACTCCTAGAACCTAACTTTCGACCCGAAAGCTAAATGGGCTTGGTTCCATAAACATAATGAATTTGACCCACCCGGTGTTGAGGGAGAGGGGAGGGAAGGAAAGATGGAACACCAAAAAAAAAAAAAAAACCCTTGTGTATTGTGTTTTATTAAACTGCATTACATCCACCAATATATAGAATAATAAAAGCAAACATGCTAAAGGAAGCATCCTAACCAAAATAGAAAATGCAATAATAAAAAAAATAATCATTCTAAAAAAAGAATATATCTAATAATATTCTAACCTACATAAGTGTTGAGTCAATGATGACTTCAGCACTCTTACTCTTCCTCAACTTTGATCGAGATCTTGACTTTGTTGAGAGAGAATAGCGGAGAGCAAAGAGTAAACACAAAAAATACTCGTGTATAGCATTTTACTATACTGAATTACATCCACCAATATATAGAATAAAAAAAAATAAACCTCCTAAATAAAAAATTCTGACCAAAATAGAAAATAAAATAATAAAAGATAACCATACTAAAACAAGAATATTCCTAATAATATTCTAACCTACAAAACATCACCGGGGAAACCCCTTTTATGTGTGTCCTGATTCACGATGACTTCAACACCCGATACTAGGCCCGGAAGAAAAAAACAAAAGGCCTCTCTCTCTCTTTCTCTGTTATGTGTGCAAGAATGGCCTTTAAACGGAAGTTGGAACCGGTTCCAAAACTTATTTCCTAGTTCCAAATCAAAATCACTTTTAGAACATCCTGTAGGAAATGGTTTCAGTTCCAAAATAGTTCTGGCCTGGAACTAACCATTTGTATTTGGTGTAATGCAAGGGGCCCCTTATGTTATGTCCACTCAGATGTAACCTGCAATGGGCCCTAGTGGGCCCCACGCCAAGAGCACTTCGTTGTGGGAAACACCTAGGGCCCACCAAGGATAGGATGGGGGATGGGAAGTTCTAGGTTGGCCCTATTGGTGTATGGTGACAGGGTCTCATATGATTATCCCAACCCCTTGATCAACGGTTCAAAGATATTCGCCATTAAAATTGGATGCACAGTTGATCCAATTGTTAATCCGTTCGATGGGCGTAAACCTAGAAATCCAATGACTATTAGGGTAGTTGATGTCTGTGGTCCATTCAAATGGACCATCAGGTGGGCCCTACTATGAGGTGCCCACATAAAGTGTGCATGGAAAAGAGGTGTGCACTGTTGACATAAAAAAAAATCCTAACCTCTTGTAAAATCAAGAAACTGTGATATTTGAATTCCAAGGCAATCAAATATCATTATAAAACCAGATGGTATCCAATAACAAGTTAATCAGATGTCATAGAAGCTAAAGGCAAGAGCAAACAAGTTCAAAAAGCTAGCCAACAATCAGCCAGTACTTGCTATAGCTAAATCACACAGCTGTTCGAGCAAAAGGAAGTTTCAAGCCCTCGAATCTCTCAAAACAAATGCCAAATAAATATATTTCATACTCAAAGACATGTCCCTAAAGAATACAAACAGAAGCAAAAGTCTCAAATTGAAGGCCAATAGCCGCTTGATGGGTAGTGATCTGCTATTGGGCCCACGGTCAAAGTTTGGTCAACTTCAGAGGTCCAAAACATGGTGTAGAGCCTTCTCAAAGTCAAAGAACATATTCAAGAAAAATCCCCAAAATCTCAAGGCAAATGGAATCCATTTGGCATATTGGGTCTAAAAAACAAATATTGGTGCCCCTTTTGAAATTAAGGGTGTGTTTTGGCATCGTGCCATTCGGATGTTCGCATGTTCCTACAAGATAATGTTGTGAAAAATATGTTTGGTATGTGTAAATCACTGTTCCGAATTTTGGTCTCACTGGAAAGAATTTGAAAATCTTAACCCGCTAGCACAAGAAAGTTGGGAGAAAAAAAAATTATTTTTAGAAACAACTCGCCGGCGAGTTGTTTCATACTTATTTCTTGCCTTTTAAAGAATGTCATTTAAAGAGTTCAAATCCTCTTACACTTATCCTAAAGGTAGGCTCCATGTTCATAATTTAAAATAAAGTAACTCCACTTGGTAATTCTTAAAGGTAGGTCACATGGTTACAATCACAAAAGATGGGGCCCATATTATAATTCCTATAATGGTGGGGACCACATTATAAGTCCTGTGAATGTGAGCCCCGTGTTTCAATTTCGAAAGGTGGACCTATATTATAATTCCTATAATGGTGGGATCACATTATAAATCCTATAGATGTGGGCCCCATGTTCTAATTTCTAAAGGTAGGCACCACATTGTAATCTTTAAAGGTGGGTCTTGTGTCCACAATCACAAAAAATGTGGCTCCACTTTTGTAATTCCTAAGTGTGGGTCACATGGTCACGATCACTAAAGTTAGATACATTATTTTTTTAAATGGTAGGTAGACTCACATTATAAATCCTATAAATGTAGGACCCATATTCTAATTTCTAAAGATGTGTACCACATTTTAATTTCTAAAGGTGGGTCCCATATTTACATTCACAAAAAGGTGGCCCACATTGCAAATCCTATGAATATGGGCCCCGTGTTCTATTATTTAAATGTGGATATTACATTGTAATTTTTACAGGCGGGTCCCATGTAGGACAATAATAGAGTGATGAAACAATAAAAGGTGGGTCCCACATTGTAAATCCTATAATTCTCTTGCTTCCGTTCTTTGGAACATAACTTTTATAATGTTACCAAACAAGTTCGGTACAACATATTATCTACAGAGTAATTTAATATAATGTTTCCAAATAAGTTCTAGCTCCCTACCACCAACCCCCCCTAAGGATGTAAATGGGTCATCGATTCTCCGATTATCCATAGTTTCCGACCCGTTAAAAACCGAGTTTGGGTCCTTATTTAGGCCACGATAAGTAAATTGGTCCGAGTCCAAGTTCACCTTGGTTAGGGCCCGTCGACCCAACATATTACCTCGATTTTTGAAAATCTCTCCTACACCCACCCAATTAAAAAAAAAAAAAAAAAAAAAAAGACTCCAACCTACAGATGTAATCTTCTGCACCCTTATGCCCCCACTTCATTACCAGAACTGTTCAACATTTTCATATTAACGATAAGCACGAAGAAATTATTTAGTTTCATATCTTAAATCTTAGTGAGTTTTGAGAAATTTGTTCAAAAAAAAACAAAACAAAACATCTAAACACATTTAATAACCATTGAATATATCCATTTACTCAAGAAAGTGGTAATTGTGATAAATATGATAAAGTATTTCAAATGTGTAGCATTTGCATACTTAACATCTGCACTTGTAAAACCCATTTTCATCTCATGCGTGGAAGGCAAACGACCCTAGCATGCACCACGACGCGGATCATAGGTCTCCCCTTCCTAAAAAGGTAGAATGTTGGGGGCAGTGCAATTTACAGATCACTGCAAAAATAAATACCTGAGATTTGTCATTTTAAAGCAGAGTCCGCCACCTCCCCTTTCTAGTATAGAATTATTTATCATTAATAAGAATTAGGTCAACGTTGGTTCCAAACAGGCTACTCGACCCCAGCTTCACCTGCCTACCTGCCGTACAGTATTTCAACCTCAATTTAGGTTTGAGTCCCATGAACATGGCTATCAAGTTGCAAAAGCTATAAGGTTGACCCAGGAAATTTTCCTTTGAGAGGGCCACTGCAAGAAAGAATGTCTGAGGGGGCATTTCAAAGACATTTTTATTCAATCATTCAAGATTAATGCAGTTCTTCATTTAACCCAATATTGGTAGAGATTTTATAGAGAATGAAGTAGAATCCTTTCTATGTAAATTGGCTTTGACATTAGTTTCACTCAAAAAAAAAGAAAAAGAAAAAAAAAGGGGATTAGAAATGAAGGAAAAAGGACAGGCAGAGCATTGTAAGTATTTACAAATGTTGTGCTCTCCAATCAACAGTGAAATTCTCTTCATCATCGTCATCGTCATCACCACCCGAGGAATCTCCACTTGACTCCTCGCCCTTGAATGCTAGAGTGCGTTTCTCTATTCTAGCCGACTTTGCAGCCTTCAACTCCATTTGCATCTTCTTCAACATCTCCACTCTCTCCCTATAAGCCCTGTAAGAGAGTGTTATAGTTAGCCCAAGAATACAGAACCATGAAATATCTCAAATTACTGGATTATTGCAGTTTCACTTACTTCTGCTCCACAGATTCAGCTTCCTCTATCAACTCAGCTGCATCAATCTGTCATTCACATTACAAGTTGCATTATTTGCTTAACATATGAGGGCACAGATTCTATGGCCCTTTCAAAGTAGCAAATGCAATGTCATCTACTTCGTGATGCACGTGAATTGAATAATGGAATAAAGGAGGGTATGGGTAATTAAAAAGGGGGAGGGGATTGCACCAAACTAGGAGTCAGCCATTGAATGTACTTGCAAACCAGTTTGGGATCTACCGTGTGAAAAGTAACACTAATAACCCCAAACAGATGGGACCTATATAACCTTTGATAGATGGGCGGCCAGGATAAAACGATGATGATGGCAGGGTAGATCTTTTCTCCATCCTCTAGCTCTTGGCAGCTCAGGTCAGATGTGAGTGATATTTGTAAAGCATGAGATTCCGGCAGTTCAAATATTATAGAACAAAAGGAACCAGTTTCTATGTGCATTGGGTGCAGCAGACAAAAAAAACAAATAAAGAAAGAGGAGGAAAAAAAATCACTTGCTCTACCATTTTCACCTAAAGAATCACCACCAACACAAATGCCAATTTGGAGCAAGAAAAAAGTTTGAATGAATAGTATGCCATCCTAACCCAGCATAATTTCCACCTGTGGGAGTCCTGAACTGGGGTGGTACAGGATTTCTAATCCCTGCTATGCAAGCAACAGGAACTCCATGTATTAAACAATGGGACCAAAAATCCTGCACAACAGCCATCCAAGCAGACCTTCCAGAACAGAAAATGGCCCTCCTAACCCAATTGTGAAACCTCAGCCTCAGCTACATAACATGAGGCAAAGATGAAAGATCAATCATACAAAAACAATTGAATCATTAGCAGTTTTTATTTCATACAATCCACCCCAAGAAAAAGTGTAACTGTGCCGGCTCCTTTCTCTCATGTCTGATCATGAATGATTCAATATCTCAGCACAAATCCTTACCTCCTCTTCCTCCAGGCGCTCATCCACTTCGTGCAAGTCTTCTTGGATTGCTTTTTCAAATTCTTTGTACTCATCCCTTTCAAAATAAAATTAGAAAATGAAAAACAACCCAAATCAGTACCGTTGAATGAATTTGAGAAATGAAATAAAATAAATAAACAAGGATTTACCTAAACAAAACCCATTAAAAGTACAATCAAGAGACAATGCATACTGTAATTTGTTCTTAGTGTCATATAAAGATGAAGATACAGGGCGTCAGACAAGGAAAACTTCTAGAAGCTGGATTTACAGAAATGTTCAATAGGTCTCCCTCTCTCAAAATAGTAGAAATAATAAAGGTAAAAACCTATCAGAAATATTAAAGGTAAAAGGCTTTCACAATCTCTTTTAATAGACGGGATTGGGGTGTATGCTTTTAAGCAGGGCAGGATGCCCACAAGTGCTTACCAGAATTGCATTTGGTAATATGAGAGCATCTGGAACTCACCTAGGGATAGATTAAGCTTCAAAGATGCAGTCAGGGTGTTCACCTGGTGATACATTAACTTAATCTACAGATTTTTGCACTTTATTTTTCTTGGCTCCAGGTTTTTCTTCTTTTTTCTTTTTTTCTTTTTTTTATAACTTTTCAGCTTGCCAGTGAATGGCCTGCCATTGTTCGTTGTCAGTGGCTAGCCAACTCTAACGGTAAAGGAGTCCATAGTCCTGGACTACTTTGAAGTGAATAATTTATTGTATATTGGGTTCCTATGAATGAAATTATTCAATCTTCGGAAAACACGCATTTTAAAACAAAATTTGGTTGGGGTGAAATTGGACATACCCCAAATCACAAGAGGATGAAATATCTGGCAGAACAGATGGTTATCAGCTCTGCCATTCATTTGAGGCAGTGCAAAATTCGGATGACACATAAGGTGTAAAATTATTTTCTCTGCCTTATCCACACCTATCATAGATCCCAGTATCAATTTGGGTGGAAAAGTGAGAAAACAACATGCCACCTAATGTCACCTACAACTTCTGCCCCACCCAAAAGACAGCAGAAAAGATAATTATCCATTTTATCAAAATTTTCAACCGACATGTTCATCGATTAAGTGCCCACGTTCCTTTTACCCTGTGTTTGTGTTCATATGAACAGCAACAGGATCCATTCAATAGACCAATATCATATAAAGTGTCACGAGAAGTACCAAAATGAGTATTTGAGATGGAAAGGTAAAAGTGGAAGGGAAGAGTAGGAACTCACTTTATATCAACCTTAACAGGTTCAATGCCTCGAGCACGTAAATCAGCATCCTTATTATCAAAAAAGCCTGCAGGAAGCACTCCCTTCACTTGCTTGACTTCTGAAAGATCCGTCCTTGATGGTTGACCAAGCTGGCTAGAGAGATTGCTTTCACTTCTTTCCTTGGACTCTGCTGTGTGTACACTGGCTAAGTCATCTGTCTCGCTTGCAGAATGAGGCAACTCTGAAGGAAGCCTCACTACATGAGGCTCTCCTTTCTTTTCAACGTAATGTGATGAACTGGAATCTACTGACTTAGAAGAAGTATGGTGTGGAACCGACTCAGTCTTGCTCCCAGAACCCAGCCCTAAAACTCACAAGTATGTCACAATTTTTGGGTATTGCACTAACTCACTCAAGAGAAACAGCTTCAAGAAAAGAAAAGGAGATAATTTGACACTGGTTTTTTTTATCAGTAAATTTTACAATGATATGAATTGACACTTCGTCTGAAGTTCAGCTGAATCATCTAATCGACCTCATCAAGTGACGGACAGGCTGATTAACTGAGAAATAATATAGTTATTGGGACTAATATTCAGGCCTAGATTCATCTCACGGACCTAGAGTTAATCCCAGATATAGCATGTTTGAAAAACAATTTATATCCCGTGTTAAATGCACAACGCCGATAGTCGTGCCTTAAGCACACAGGCAAGGCTGAGCCATTTAGTAATCAAGCCAAAAAAATTGGTCTGGGAGCAGCCCACGGCAGCCCAAATCAAGTCCAATGCAGGGCAAGGTCTTGCTAGCCCAGCCCATGTCTAGCCTTAGCCCTAAGTATCCCCTATCGATCATATCCGTCACCATTGGCAGCTTAGAAAAAGATAGATAATCGATGGCAGTATGGCACACAGTAAATTTCTTCTCTCTTCTTTCTCTTTCCTTTTTCCTTTAAAAAAAATCCATTGATAAATATTTGAGGGCAAGTTGGGCAGCTAAGATGATCCAGTGTTAAAGTTTTAAGGCATTATCATTCACAATAGGATCCATCATATGAACAATTTACATCACTAAAATGCATGCCCCTGGAACGTTATAGGCCCTAGGCTTTTGACGCCACATCCAAATGGGACTAACCCTTAGGGCCTGTTTCTTTACCAGAATTCCTAACAAGAATTTAGTATGTTATGGTTTTTTTGGACATGACCTTGGCATTTGAAATGTTGTGTTTCTTTCACCAGAATTCCAAATTCCAACCAAATGCATTGAAGATGGAATTCCAGGAATTCCAAAAGGTCATTTGAGACCTTTTAGGTGAATCATTGGTACTTATATCTAGAAAATTTGAGACCTTATAAGTTGTTGGCCAAGTAAACAGTAGAATCATTGCTACTTATATCTAGAAAATCCAACATGTTCAAATTCCAATAACCACCAGATCCAAGACGAGTCGGCATTCAGAAAATTAGTCACTATAGAACAAATATCATAATTGCTTACTGAAAAATATGTAATTACAACCAATTCAAGTTCTTCCATTTTTTTTAATGGCGACCTTCTGACAAATTTCTGGATTCGCATCCCCCAACCCCTTCAGCTAATCATTCTGAAAAAAGGCCCATTTTATTTTCTTATATTCATATGACAAGCAACAAAAGAATTGTAGAGAGAGATGAGGACAATCCCAAGAACACCAAGGTGAGTTCCTCTAGTTTATGAGTGAGGAAGTGAAAGATTTTGTTTTCTTTTCTCTTCCACAATTCTTGTACATGAGAAGGTTGGTGATCATCAAGTTAGTAGCTTGGGAAGAAGAAGCTTGTAAACCCCTATTTTGCATAGCGGATTTGATCATGAATCCGTGACTTTGTCCTCTTATTTTAGAAAGTTTTCCACATAAATTTGTTGTGTGCTTTCTTTGTTCTTGTTCTCTTTATTTTTCTTCTATAATACTTATTGTGGTTGCTTGGACTATATTGTGCACCCTTTGTGTGTATTGAATTTCCTTTAGTGATTCACATGGAGGGGAGGACTGAAAAGTTCCACATCTCCCCGAGAAAAGATCTCCAGATTTGGGTATGTTATCCATGCAAATGACATATATTCAAAAAACAGAAGTGATGGAATTCAAAGGGAGTATAATGGAGAAACTTTTTACATGGTGGCATCCATTCCTCTTCTAGTTCGGATTTCTTTCTCGTATTACATTTCATGTCATATGAGAACGTAGGATAAAAGCGGGATGGCTGAAGTGGAGAATTGCTTCTAGAGTGCTTTGTGACCGACAAATGCCAACAAGATTGGAGGGGGAATTTTACAGGACAGTGATTACACCAATTATGACCTATGGAGCAGAATATTGATCAATTAAAAAGCAAAATATGCACAAAATGGATGCAGTAGAGATGACAATGTCAAGGTGGATGTATGGTAAAACTATGAATGATAAAATTAGAGAGCACAAAATGAGCGATTTCGAGCGCACTTATGGGTAAGGGACAAAATTAAAGAAACCTGTTTGAAATAGTTTAGGCATGTCTGTAACGACCCGAGCCCTCTATCCACATGATATTGTCCGCTTTGGCTTGTTAAAATTCAACCCAATCTTGCCGCACAGTTTTAAAAGGCCTAATGTGTAGTTAAGGCCAAGTCGCACATAATAAGCCCAGGGTCAGGACTTAGATATTTCCGATGTGGGATTAGGACAAAGCCTCACAGTGCTAACCGAAGTACTCCACCCTTACCCCTGTGGATTCCCGTTTCTTGGCTCGCATGAGCACTTCACCTGATCTTACCTCAAGGGATTACCCAAGCGGATTGGGGTCTACTCTCCCCCACCGGAAATAGAGCCGTCATCGGCTCTAATACCATTTGTAACGACCCGGGCCTGTTGTCCTCATGATATTGTCCGCTCTGGCTCATGGGATTTCAACCCAATCTTGTCGCGCGGTTTTAAAAAGCCTCATGTGGAGTTAAGGTCAGGTCGCACATTATAAGCCCAGGGCCAGGACTTGGATATTTCCAATGTGGTACTTGGACAAAGCTTCACGATGATAACCGAAGCACTCCACTCTTACCCATTTGGATTCCCCTTTCTTGGCTCGCACGAGCACTTAACCTCTTGCCTCAAGGTATTACCTAGGTGGATTGGGGTAAAATTAATAAGGGATAAAATCAAAGAGCACAAAATGAGCGATTTCGAGAGCACTTATGGGTAACATCAATAGGGGATAAAATTAAAGAAACATGTTTGAAATAGTTTGAGCATGTCCAACAATGGAAAGAGGTCGGCCATGCTGCCGACAAAGAAAAGTTTGGCTATGTAGGTTGGTGAATGATGGCCCACAAAGGAGAAAAGGTAGACCGAAGAGGATGTGGATGGAGATAGTAAAAATAGACCTGAAGAAGTACAACTTATATAGGGATTTGGCCCAGGATAGATCAAAATGGAGAACAAAATTCATGTAGCCAACCCCAACAAAGCTAGGACAAGGCTTTAAAGACGATGATGATGATGATTACATATCATGTCAGAATCATTACTCTTTGGCGTGAGCTCCCTCTTGGTACTATTACTTCTTTTTCAATGAAATGTTCATTTATGGTTAAAAATAAAAGTGATGTCATCCATGCAAATGACTTCTGCTGACTCATTTGGGGTTGCTCGCCTAGACCTTGATCCAAGCCATCCTATCAAATGCTCCAGCTCACCTTGGCCTCAATCCAAGTCATTCTATCGAAGGCACCCCCAACAAATATGTACTAGCCCAAATTGCACTTCAAATGGAAAGATATAGGGCATTCAATGAATCAGTGTGGGAAAATGAGTTAACTATTACATTAAACTCTATTTTTTTACACATTGATCAACACAACGGTAAATATCAGTTGCATTGGAGTGAAAAGTGGATAAGTGCATATTCATGGGAGGGCATCTGATATGACTGACTTTGATCAAGTAAAGCTAGGCTCATTTGAGTCCATAGAAATCATCTGCATGAAACTCCCATGCAGACATCAGCACAAGATCATTTCTCCCTTAAAAAAAAGTTAGTAGAATACCTTTTTCAAGTCTGTTTTAGCATTTTAAACTACGACACACCCACTTCTGAGCAATAAAACTACAATTCAATTAGAGAAACACAAACTTCTGAGGAATAAAAATTACAATCAAGAAAAGTCATCATACGACTATGGTTAGGCACTTAGGGAGCGGAAAAACAGATCTACAAAAGCAAAATAGATCCTGGGTGTTTTTACCAGTTTTTGGCTTCTTGAACTCGTGATTATCAAAAAAATCTGCAGGCAATGAGGATGATGTTCGAGGTTTATCAACCAACTCTGTAGAGGAATCAGGTTTTACATCATTAACACGAGTTGCTCCAGCAGCAACGGCTTTGATATTCTTAATCGCCTGTAGCAATGAAAGCATTCAATAGATCAATAGTTAATACTTAATACACTAAACCACTTGTGAATGATGCCAACTGTGTTTCATCTAAAGTACTAAACATAACAATTTACCATCATACCGAAGTGGTAGATTTTTGAACATCATATGCCACATACAGATAGAGCCATGAACGTGTGTGTGTGTGACTCTGTGTGCACGCAGCTTTGATATATTTTATATATATATATATATATATAGAGAGAGAGAGAGATGTGTAGGGTTGTGCAGCTATCTTACAATAAAGCAATGCATATATGAATTAGTTGTCGACAACTGCCTGTGTCCAACACCAATATCAAAGCCTTGTCCCAACAATATTGGGGTCGGCAGTCGGCTACATGAATTATGTTTCTCCATTCCGATATATCATAAGCCAAATCCTCATATAAGTTGTACTTTATTCATATCTATTTGTACTAACTCCATCCACATACTCTTTAACCTACCATTTTCCCTTGGTGGGCCACCAACCTGCATAGCCAAACTTTTCCTTATCGGCATCATTGTTGGTCTGCGTTGGACATGGCCAAATGATCTCAAATGGGTTCCTCTAAATTTATCCCCTATCGATGCTACCCCTAAATGCTCTAAAAAACACTCATTTCTAATTTTATCATTCCTATTTTTACCATACACCACCTCAACATTCTCATCTTTGCTACATCCATTGAATGCATATGTTGCTTCTTGATTGGCCAATATTCTACTCAATATGTCATAGGCACTCATAGCCAGTATAATTGTAATCTTTTAAAAGAAAATCTTCAATCTAGTTGGCATTCATCGGTCACAAAGCACTCAAGAAGCAAGTCTCTACTTCAACCAACCCGCTTTTATCATGTGCTCAACACATTCTCCTTAATAATTATCAAGCCAAGGTAACAAAATGAACCTCTTTGTAGTATCTCCTAGGCTTTAATTTTTACAGTAGTTGTAGCTCTTTGTATATGCCCACTGAAATTGTAATCCATATATTCTGTCTTATACGGCTTATTTTATAGCCTTCGAATTCTAAAGCTTCCCACCATTTCTCAAGTTTTTCATTCACATCGTCTCTTGATTCATCCACCAATACTATATCATCTACAAACAACGTACCAAGATACCTCATCTTGAATATGAGTTGTTAACTCATCTATAATCAGTGCAACGAGATAAGGACTTAGAGTTGACCCTTGATGTAAGCCTATGGTCACGTGGAACTCACTTATCTCTCTACAGACAGTTCTCACACCCGTTACCGCTCATTCATACATGCCTTTAATAATTTCAAATTTTCAATATAACATCTTGGAACATTCCCTTTGTTTAAAACCCACCAAATTAAATCTCTAGGTACCTTGTCGTAAGATTTTTCTAGATCAATGAAGACTATATCCAGATTTTTCATCTTCGTTCGATATTTTTCCATTGATTGCCCAAGTGAGAATATAGCTTCCATAGTCGACCTTGCTGAAATAAAACCAAATTGATTTTCAGATATCTTGGTCTTCTATCTAAGTCTTTGCTCCATTATTCTCTCTCATAGATTCATTGTATGACTCACAAGTTAAATCCGATGATAGATGGTACAATTTTGTATGACAAATGCTTGTGTTATCTTTCCTAAAAGGAAAGGAGACATAAATTTTACTTTCAAATTAAGATAGAGAATTATTTTTATCTTTTTTTCACTTTTTTAAATTTTAAGGCTTTTGGAGCTTTGGGACATGACCTAGTCTGACTCGGCCAAGCCACTTGACTTGAATGATCGAGTCGCAATCGGAGTCCAAGTTTAAAACCTTGCATATAACTATTAGTGCACAACCATTGTATTCAATACCTGCAGCATTACTTTTGGAATCTCAAAAGGTTTGTCACCGAAAAACTTGAGCTATCAGGTTAATTCTCTCCAAACGATCAGTTATTGTCAGGTGGTAATATCATAATAATCATTCAAAGTGGATCTTTAATAACAAATTCTCTAAGATATCCACGGATGGTCTACTAGAAATAAACCTTGCCTGCCAAAATGGCAAACCTAAAAGTATTATGAATAGGTTATATCTGTAAATGAAAAGAAAGGGATACTCATAAGTCATGACCATTCTGCCTGAATAAGGGTTCTTAGTATAACAGCTCGTTGTTTTGATTTAACTTACGGTTATCAATTGCATGAAAGTTCTCGGCCAGCCTATGCATAATGATGTTCCCATACTCAACCATGCAGCCGTGCCCCATTTCAAATTGTTAACCATGAATGAAATGAGTCATCAAACACAATGGATGGAAGAAAATATTCAATTAGTAGGTCCGACATATCACCTCATGATGTTTACGGGAAGCTTGATGTGCAGCCCAAAGAGATTCAGATTTCAAAACTACATCACAAACCCTACAAACTGGCTGATCATAGTCATTGTACCTGCATGCAGAAAAATTATATAAGAAACTATTCTATCCATCAATTCATTTCAATTATACCTAGAACTTCCACTAATCAAATGTCACAATCAAACAAAAAGAGAGAAGCCTATTTTACTGGGTAAATGGTTACCCAAGCAAGCACATATAAGCAAGTACAGTGATATAACCCAAAAAGAAAAAACATAAATTTACCACAGTTCCATAAAATGGTTACCTTACAATCTATCATTTTTTAACATAGTCTCTATTATACTTGGGAAATATATTCTCAACTTTCCCCAAAAAAAGGAAAAAAGTACAGTGATATAACAAATGACTGCAATAAGGAATCTATGATCCATTACACTTAAGATAAGCATTGTTATATGATCAGGATGCACCTTACCTTGTAAAGGAAGTTCGATTGCATGGAGCAGATCTATTCTTTCATCAAAACAAAAATACCACAGTGCCCAAAAAATAGTGTTTTCAGACTTTGGATTTCCACCAATTGTATTTGAGATGGGCATCCAAATGCACTCCAAATTTTGATACCACCATTATTCCTACTAAAGGAAGTGAAACCTTAAACTTTAAGAATTCAAGTAGAATTTTTCTTTTTCTTCTGTGTGGGTTTTTTCTTTTGTTCACATTGACTTCCTAACTCGTACTAGAGCCCGCTACAATTATGATAGCATGTTAATGAACGCTCACATGCTCACCATGTGTTCATTGTGTAGATACCACAACCTAAATATCGGACCTAATCGATGCCGCCCAAGAGGCTGTCATAAAATGAGCTTTGGATCATGAGCTAGATCCAGTCCAAGACCAATAGGCAAGGCCCAGGTAAATTGGGCCCAACCCCAGTCCCCATGGTTTGCCTAACTGGCCCAGTTGCATGCAGCAAGAGGCCCAAGCCCCTCAATGGAACAATATTATTATTTTTGAGCATTTTTTCTTATTATTTCTTTTAGTATCTCTCTTATTTCTGTTTTTCTATTTTTCTTAAGGTCTAAGTTCAAAATACGTATTGAACCAAGCAAAGGAAATCCATATGCAAAACGAAACTTCCTTCTCTGGATGTCCAAGAGGCCTATTTAAGAAAAGCCTCTAGTGTATTCTTAAAAAAGCAATCTCCAGTAATAATTAGTTATTTTCCTTTCTTTGGGATAGAACCCTAGAAGTAATTGTGCTAAGCTTGGTTTGGAGGTGCCAACGATTGGGCAGATCCTTTTGGGATAGAACCCTAGAAGTAATTGTGCTAAGCTTGGTTTGGAGGTGCCAACGATTGGGCAGATCCTTCTACACAAATTCGATGGTGTCACCAATGAATGAATGGTGGCACACCATGAATGACAAAACCCCCAAAGATTTGGAAGAGAGAATGAGAGAGAGAGAGAGGGGAAATGCATTCAATTTTTGCCTTTTTCGGTCTGACAATTGTCATCGCATGTTTTTACCCTTATATGTGCAGATCACCAACCAAAAAGTCATAGAATTGAGGAATTATATGATCCTTGACTGAAGGAGTTGACCTAGTAAGCTTGAGACTAATGGTCCCATCATTTGGTAGTCCCAGAACAGTGAAGGCCATTGATATAGTGGAGCCACTGTATGATCAAGCCGTATGTCAAAACCTAGCACAAAAATTATATCTTAAAGGAATGCACATTCCCAAGCCATTAATCCTTATATGCGGCAATCAGGTCCTCCCAAGATTTAATGATCCAATGGTTAAACGAACGGGCCTAACCAAATGATGGGATGCCAAAAGGTATTGGTGATTGAAAATTCAAAGAAACTTTCCGAACTATCTTCAGAACAATGATGATGCTGCCAACCACAGTATCATAATTTTCCAATCCTAAAGTAATTAAAGAAATCAGCATCCACTTGGCTTGTTACATTCAACTGTATTAATCCTCAACAAAGGATCCTGGCTGTGCAGAGCCCATGTGTCTTGTAAACCTATAGTTACTCTAGATTGATGGTAGAAAATAAAATAATAAACACTGAATAACTGCAAAAAAGTGCGATTCTACACAACAACTAGACCTGTTTGATTGTTAACTGCTGCATTAAACTCTTCTTGACACTAACGGTCACACCCACTGGACAACTGGAACAGCTTCAGTATTCCTTAGCTTTGCTTTCAATTCTTAATCTTAAAGATTAGAATTATAATATACTCTCAAGGCATGTATCAATGCACCAAACCAAAAATGTACCATTGTTCTAGAGTGCATGAACATAAACCAAGCCTCAATATCTGTTTACCGGTTTCCAATCAACAAATCATGTTAAATGGTATTATCGTTCGAATAATAATACCTTACAAGAGGAGAATCTATGCGCTTCTCTCTCTTTTTCAATCTTGCACGAAACCAAGCGTTCTTCTGCTCTCCAGAATCCATCAGCAACACAAAATAACACACAACAAACTTGCAGGAAAAACCAATCCCCACCTCTCAGAGCATGTTATCTGAAATCAAACCAATTCACAATTTGATCAAAACTTCTAACACTAATTTCGTGAAGAAACCAATAATGTCTCTTAAAAGTAAATATGATACAAATAAATACAAGGAATCCGCTTCAAGTACAAACTTGAAATTTTTATGAAGAGAAAATCTCAGTAGGTTATAGTCTCCTCCAAAGATGAAGACAAAAATAGCAAGGACAGGAATTAGAAGAAAAAATTACGGGAACATGAATTAGGGGCAAAATTCATAGGAGATACGATTAGGGTTCGGAGGTTTCTTCATTCAAATCTTTTATCAGATGACACAAAGTAATCTTTCAGTCAAGCTGAAGTTCTATGACCTGCTACTGCAGTTTCCCAATCGGATCGGAGCAGTTGCATTCGCAGTCGCAGTCGCGTAACAGGAGCCCATTCTTCCACGTCAGCGCGAAGTTCGTGTTCTAGAGATTCTAGATGGATGGTCTTGATCGAACGGTTGCATTTCGCAGGGAGATCGACCACGAGGTTGTTGGAGGTAACGTTTCGGACCAGGTGGTTTCCGATTGGGAAAGCGTTCCCGCTGATGCAATTTAATCGGGTTTTGCATCCGCCTGAGAATCCGAAAGGGTAAGGAACGAGCTGCCGCAAGTGCGACTGGAGTTGGAGCCGGAGGCGGAGATGAAGACGAGCGACGAGGAGAGGAGAGAAGAGAGAGAGAGAGAGAATAGAAGGAGATGAATGTAACAGTTTCGGAAGAGGAGGAACGAGAACGGCATGTTTAGAGAGGGATCGGTTGGATCGGAACGATATAGGGTCTGTTTATTTGGGAAGCTTTCATGTCATGGAGATATAGAGAGAGAGGGGTGTACCTGCTAGAGTGATATTGGAGGTGGTGGTGCTGCTGCTGCTGCTTCTTCTCCTGTTTTTCTTCTTCTCCTCCTGGTCATTTTATTCTTGTATTGTTTTCTTTCTTTTCTTCTCCACCTTGCGTGGTTAGGGTTCGAGCACTGGGTAAACTTTTTTTCTTTTTTAACTGGGTGAACTTTTTTTTTTTTGTAATCCATTGGAGGGACTAATTCCTTCGGCCAAAGGAAGCCAAGTAAATTTCCTTATAGTCCGAGTATGAAAATGCAGTTTTGAACCTCCAAATACAAACCGTGGTTCTAAATCAACTAAATTATTATCCCTTAAGATTGGTACTAAATAACATGAGTGAAAAGATGTGTAACATTTGCTCTCGTTTCCCTTGCTTTGGCTTTCAACCAATGAGGCCCACATGGACCACATTTGCTTTAAAAGGGGATTTTAACGGAAAAAAATAGTTATAACTTATATTATATTAAAACCAAGCCTTTTAAAACTAAAACTTTTCACTCTTTCCTTCTCAACCACTTCATTTTCCATTTCAAATCTTATACTTCATTTTTCATTCCAAATCTCATATTCACTTACTCTAATTCTATGCATACTCCCCTCTTATTTTTCACCAATTTTTCTTCCTCTATTTCTACACCACAGACTTTTGGATTAAAAAAAAAAAGATATTCTTATAACTCTCCTTTCTGCTATTTTCTTTCAATAAGTATTTGAGGATAATTCTATGTGATTTGAATTTATTTTTAATTGATTTTTATGTATGCTCGTGCTTAGCACGGGTTATTGTGTTAGTTCTAATTACGATTAATAAAGACCCTAAAACATTTAATTAGGATGTTTACGCAGCCAAAAGCCCCGGTAACAATACGGTTATGTCTCATTCCAATAAAAAGAAAAAACTAACGATATCATTAGGGCTCATTGTTAAAAGCTTTTCCCCTCTTCTTTTCCCAACGATATAGTTCTCTATCTTCATTTTCTATCTAGGAAAAAGAAAAAAGAAACCCATCGTCTGCTCTCACCTCTCATCTTTTGCTCTTTGCAACTCAAAACCCTCTCTCATTGCTAATTTCGTATTTTTGTTTTTCATTTCTTTTCCAAAATCTACAATATCTTTTTACATAGAAAATATATTTTCACTCTCAATGTCATATTCAAGTAGTAATTAAAAAAGTATCGCTTCCACCATCAATTGTAGAGAGAGATCTAGATTCAGAGTGCTCTCACAACAACAGAGAACTTATTGTGAAAGTTGCAGGTAAAATTAAAAGGCCTATGAAATAGATTATTAGTATGCGTTTTTGGTATTTGTGGCAAAAGATGTTTATCCGTTCTTCTGTCTCTCATCCACAGTTGTGACTAAGTCCGGAGGCTTTCTCTGCCACTATACATCGAACATCGAATTGGAAACTACGAAGAAAGGGATAAATCAAAAACCAAGGAAGATGAGGGGAAAAATTGCAAATTTTTTTTAACAATCCCTAACTATAATGTCATTCTCGGGAGCAAGACGGGAAAAATAAGGAATAAGTTAGCGTGTTTTTTTTTTTAAAAAAAAGGGTCCTAACCATATCATTGTGGGGCAAAATTGTGAGG
Organism: Cinnamomum chago; assembly: GCA_038049695.1. Classification (NCBI taxonomy): domain Eukaryota; kingdom Viridiplantae; phylum Streptophyta; class Magnoliopsida; order Laurales; family Lauraceae; genus Cinnamomum; species Cinnamomum chago. Next base: position 32,579,527 of record CP142453.1, on the reverse strand, counting down.
CCCCACCCTTGGTGGGCCCTCTAATTGCTATTTTATAGGCTAATTAATACTAATCTATGCTAATTTATGCTAATTATTGTTAATTATTGCTAATTATTACTAATTATTGCTAATTACTATTTAATTTGGGCTAATTAGGGGTTAATTAGGGTGATTAGTTAGATTTCCTAAGTTTGGTTAGACTAGCTTAGTTGAGTTAGGGTTTTTAGTTAGTTGGGTGTTGTGTTAATTTTATGTTAATTAGTGTAGATAGGCCTTAGTATAGATTTCTAATTAATTAGAGGAGGGTTTAGTGTTAAGAGGTGCCTCTCTAGAAGGTTCCTGCCCAAAGACCAGCCTGCCCCTAACCCTAACCCTAATTGTATGAAACCCTAAGGGCTAATACTGTCCTTAATCACCTCTCCCTAAACTATAAATCATCTCTTATCCCAATGCAAAAACCCTAAGCTAAGACCAGCCCCTTTCCCAAGAAAACTTTCAGCCACTGTTCACTTCAATTTCCTCTCCTCCTCTCCCTCAATTCTCTCTTCCCAAACGACTGTTACTGCTGGGAGAGTCCTTGGAGATGCAGCAACTGTTGCTTCTTCATTTCTTTCTTCTTCCCATCTCATTTCCTCTCTTCTTTCCTTTTCATTTCTCTCTTCTCCTCTCCCTCAATTCTCCCTTGCAAGCCACTGTTACCGTGACTCTGAGCTGAGACCATTACTGTGACTGTGCTGGGACTTCTACTCAGTTGCTACAGCCACTGCTCTTCATTCCTCTCTTCTTTCTCTTGCTGGATCTGTGTTGGGAGGATCCTTCGAGCTACTACTGCTACTGCTGCAGCCACTACTTCACCTTCCTTCTTCCTTTCTCATTTCACCCTTCCAAACGATAGCCACTGTTACCGGACTGTTGTGCTGGGAGCATTTTCCCTGGGAGTTGTAGCTGCTGTGTCTTCTTCATCTTCTTCCTTTTCATTCCTCTCTTCTATCCATTGCTGAATCTGTGCTGGAGAAAGTATTTAAGAGCTGTTACTCTGCTGCTACTCTGCTATATCATCTTCTTCTTCACTGATTCAGCTGGGATTCTGGGATTTTCTATTGCTCTTTCTCTCTACGAACCATTTCTCATTTACTAAGGCAAGTGCACATACTCCTAGCTTAGAACATGTATTTCCTTTCTTGATTTCAGTAATTTCAGTTCTGTAATGTGTTAATTTAGTCTTAGAATTTCTTGAGCTCAGTTATGTTGTTTTTGGATGAAATGGCATTGATGGATGGGGGTTTCACTCCCCATTTGGAAGATCAATGGGCCACAAGGTTGCCAATTAGTGGGCATTTGAGTGGTTTGATGTTTGGAGATGATTTGGTGAAGTTTGGGACTGATTGGAGGTGATTTGGATGTAAAAAGAGCCAAAACGGAAATTCTGCAGAAACCCGTTTCGTGTTCACAGTCGACCGGCAGACTTGACCCGCAGTGTTCCCGGTCGACCGGGACCTGCAGGCCGGTCGACCGGCAACACTGCAACTGGGAGACAACAGCTCCCAGTTATTTTTTTTCTTTTTTCTGCAGGTCTGAGATCTCTAGTGTTCCCGGTCGACCCATAGGTCGACCGAGAACACTGTATTTTTGGGAAAAACTGGCCCTCAGCCATTTTCTTGCATAAAATTTATTTCAGTTAGCCAGGTTGACCCGGCCTTGTCCAAGTTGACCTGGAACACACTGTTTATGTAAGAATTGAATGAAAGTTGGTTTTTCACCCGAAACTCAGACTCTTTACACCCAAATCAACCTGATACTTAGGATTTACATTTAGGAAGTGTTTTAAGCTGGGACATCAACCTTTCTAGGGATTTTGGTGTATGCGGTCAATCACCTAGGCCAGGTGTTTGACCGGACACGCTGGAAACCTTTAGAAACGAATTAAGTTGTCCAGGAGGCCTGATTCAGGTAATTCATTGCACTCGGTTGATCCACCAGGCCAGGAGGTCAACCGAGCTCACTACACATCAGGTTCACCTGGAAAACTCTGATTTTCCAGTTTTCAACATTTAGGGGTTGTGATCAGATGTGGGGCCCATTGACCATTCAAATGAGCGTTTATCGATGTTCTAAGCCCGAGTCAACGGTGTGGCTCAACCTTGACTCGCGGGGACCACTGTTAAGGGTTTTGGTTATTAATCTAAGATGATTCGACCTCTAAGAGTTGTCAAAGATGCCCGTAACCACCTAAGCACCAAACACAGTATATTATGGCATTAATGACTTCGTTTAGAGATCAAATCACCGGAGATGGACCGAACCTAAGGTGGCCCATTACCCAGGATTGGACCGTTGCTTTTCCCTGTTGATTCTCTTGTTGGAGTTCATACTTCACTTCCTTTATATGTTGTCATTCTTAGATCTTTAGAGCAGCTGTTAACTATTAATTAATATAAATGGAGGACCTGAACCTAGGATATCTTAGAGGTGACCCGATGGTGTAATTTGGGAGAACATTGACCCGTGTCTGTGTCTAGGCGGGCCCTTATTGGGCCTAAGTGTGGAGATGTGAACCCCTAGTTGGAAGAGGCAGTTTCTTTTGGGATTTTAAGTTATGATGGACTAATGGATTAAAATGAACTGATTATCAATATAAATGGATTGTTGCCTCGTTTGAACAGATTTAGACCAGGCCATGTGCTGTTGGGCCTTGGTATGGATCCAATGAGTGGGCTTGGACATTGAATGAAATCCATAGACTAAGTTGATATGTATGGACCTCATAGAGGTGTGGATAGGACCTTGTTCACGCAAGGCAAAGCCTAGACAGACACAGACCCTTAGAGTTATTCGTGAGTCGGCATGAACATTTACTTGGTTGATTTAAGCTCAGCCTGTGGACTGATCATCCCCGGTAGGAGCTAGTGGAGTGTTGAGAAGCTATCATGATGAGCTATGTGGTTAAGACGGACGGTGTGATACCGTGTCCGGTCTCGAGTGATGAGTGTGATGAGATGAGGTGATGATTTGCGGGATTAGTAATTCCCAGCACTGTGAGATTTCCCCGCCGCAACTGTGTTCAGTATGGGAGGGCCGCGGCATAATATCCCGCGGTATTCCAGCTCGTGTGAATGTGTCATTTTGTTGTAGTAGATTAGATGTTTATATTTATTCTGATTCTCTATGATTATTATGCACACCTGCCTAGTTCTTTACATTGTCATTCTTTAATTATTTACTCGTCTCTATTCATTTGATATATATGTTCTATGTTAGTAGTATGTTGTAACTTGCCAGATCTTTTAGATCTCACCCTTCATTGGTGCTTAGGCCTTGACCCAGAGATCCCTGATGACACACTAGCGCTGGTAGAGGCGCCGATCGCCGGAGAGTTCGCGTGGGGCCCGGCCGACACGGATGTCGAGCCGGAGGGCGGAGACTATTTACCAGGGTTTTGAGAGTCCTCTTTATTTTGGGTTTGAGAGGCAAATTTTGTAGTGAGTTGGGTAGAATTCAAATATGTATAAACTTTTGATTAACAACTGATACATTTTTAATTAGACTACCGTTCTGCTCACATTTATATATATCGATACCTATTGCTTCCGCTTTATTTAATCGTTATGCTTCCGCAAATTTAAATGTTATTACTATATGATTCAAAAAGTTTTAAATTGGACCTCACTGCGGCCTACAATCTTGGAAGTTCTCGGATTTTCCGGGAAGTAGCGCGCCAACTTCGGGTATCCGAACGATTATATCGGTATCCGGAATTGGGGCGTTACAAAAATGGTCTTTTGCTACATACTAATTCGATGTTGTAATGTTGTTCTTACTCAAGTCGTGTGATTAGGGTTAAAGACTAATTTTTTTCATAAAAATCCCTTTTAAATATTAGAAAAATTAAATTTATATCAAATGTACAAGTTTTTTCCCCTATCTGGCATCTCTCTCTTTCTAGATTCTATGTGTCTAAATGTTTAAAGCGGGCAAAGGTTTGAAAAATAAGAGCGTTTGGCAATTATTCATATCATCTGCCACTTTATGGCATGTTTGTGTAGCCCATTTCCGCGGAAAAGGTTGTAGTTTTCTGCGGAAAACTTATTTTTCATGTGTTTGGTGCGGCAGTTTTCATGCGTTTGGCAATTATTCATATCATGCTTTTTCGCCATGTCAGCTTTTTTCTTCCTAGCCATGGAAATAGACTTCCTATGGGGGGGTATGGGAAGTCCATTTCCACGGAAAACCGACCCCCCAATTTCCTTTCTATCACCCTCATTCCACCCAACCACCCTCTTTCTTCCTCTTCTCCTCCCAACCCCACCCACCCCACACACATACCAACCAACCCACCCAATAGTTTTCACTAAAAAATGGTTTTCCCTAAAGAAATCCATAGTTGCACCAAACAACATTAACACTAATTCATCGAGGAAAACCTTTTTGCACCAAACATAAAATTTTGACTTCCGCGGAAAAACTTTTCTAAAGAATTTGAAACCCATGGATTTTGCTGATGTGGCAATTTCCAATTTCCACGGAAATTACATGTACACAAACGTGCCCTTAGAGAAGTAGATGCAAAGCAAGTTAAAACCACAACCCCCTTCTGGATGTAGTTGAAAAGTAGAGGGGAAAAAAGAGGCGGATGAACGGATCCCTCCACATCCACAATACGCAGTCTGATATTTTATATATTTTTTAAATCTAAGAGAGTGAATCAAAATCCAAACTATTGAAAATGTTCACAAGATCAAACGCGACTATGGGACCAAATTTCAGCCGTTGGATCATCACCAATCTCAAGATATTTGCAAAAACAAGTGAGTCGTTTGATATATTTGTTTGGATTTTGTGGGCCCCAAACACAAAATCAAAATCGTTAAATTTCTTTGGAAGGCTAAATGCAGTTATGCATCAAATTTAAAGGCTTGACTCCTCATGGACCTTAAGAAATTTGCAAACACGTATCAACCATTGATGTACCATGCTTGGTTTTAGATTGGTCCATAGGCGATCTGATTTTTCTCTGTTTTTTTTTTTTTTCCTTTTTTTTTTGGTATAGTAAATCACAATCTAAACCGTTGAAACTGTTCATAAGGTCGAACATCACTATGTGGCCATTTTAATCGTTGGATCATCACCAATTTTGAAATATCTGCACACAATGTGGCCCATTTGATCTTATTTTCTGCATTCTGTGGGCCCCAATTACAAAATCCAAATCCTTAAATCTCTTTGGAAGGCTGAACACAACTATGGGGTCAAATTTCAAAGTTTACCTTGTGGATTTAGTGGGATTTATGAAAATTTCTCAAAGATTGATTTAAAAAAATCTATTTAAAATAGATCATTGCATTACCAAACACTACTTTCGATTCTAGCCTGCTTTTTTATGACTTTTTTTTTAATGGCTCCATTTTATGGCTCTATCAAAAGAAGAATAGAGATACCAAACAAGGCTTGGGCTTAAACCTTAACTTAATGATTTTATGGAAAAAAAAACCATAAAATAATGATAGAGTTATTCATATATACATATATATGAAAAATATTTAAGTGAGAACTATCATATGAAAACTTTTTTGTGGAATCCGACTAACGACCCATCCAAACCTAGCAAACAATAGGGAACCCTTAAAAGTCATAAAATCCCAAAGATTGGCACACATCTGAATGGACTAAACCATTAGATCAAGAGTTGAATGTTTTTTTTAATAAGAAGCCATTAAACTTGTGGGCCACGGATGAATGGATTAGAGTCTTAGGTTTGGGGTCAAACTTGGTACTTGCGGTGGTCTCACATAGATCTTTCCATCCCCCCAGGTCCCATCCCAAATGGGCCCCACAAAAAGTTGAATGTTGTGTGTGTGTGATGAATGTTTATGTGCATCCATCCCTCGTAATTGTAAATATTTGCTCTCAAAAGAGGAAAAATCATATATGGTCATTTACAGAAGAGGAATGTTGATATGCATGAAATTATCCCAATTGATCATATCTTCAATTTAATGCAACTTTTATTATTCCTCTTCTATGATGATTTTGGAGGATAACGCGACAAATGCATTGGATGTTACTGATCTCTAGACATTTTCTTGAACTTGTCCTAGTGATCCTCCTCTGTCAATCTTGAAAAACCATAATCCCTCGTCTCATTGTTTTATTGTGAATATGCCATAACTTTGAAGTATCTCCGAAAATATTTATCTCCTAACAAAATATTGAAAATATTTGTGGGAATGTGTTTGGCAATTTTCTATTAAAGTAAAAGTAATGTAACGCATCAAATCAAAAGAGAATAAAATATAGCGGATTATGATGGTATTTTATCGTCATTGGATTAGTAGAGAATCTTTTTAACTTTTTATGTGAAAAAACAAGTGTTTTCTTGCCATTTAATGGCAAAAAAAATGCCTTTTGACCGTTAAGAAAACCAAAAATTGAAAAATATATATACTTTTGATGTCAGCCCTTTTCCAAAACAATGAAAACTTTATATTATTTGTACTAACTTTGCTAAATCAAAATTGCCAAACAGAACCGGACCGGATCCGGATCCGGATCCCTGTTTCACCCAATCAGGGCTGACACGTGAGGGGGCGGGAGGGGGGCGACCCCTTGCCGACTGAACTCGGCCAGTTCATCAAGCTATCCATCCACAGGTCCGCATGGAAAGGTCAGGTCCGCATAAAGGGAATGTTATGCGGCGCACGTGTGCAACATCCGGACTCAGTATAAATACCAATTCTTCTCAACAACTGCCACACTCTCTTTTTAGTCACTTTTCCTCCTCTCAGCTTTCTAGGGTTTTCGAAGTCTCCATTATCCCTTCTCCTTGCAATTCGCCAATGGCGATCTCCTTCTCCGATCTCCAAACAGAAGCAGGCATCAAATCCCTCGACGGATTCCTCGCTGGAAAAGCATACATCTCTGGGTAAACATCTAAATCTCTCTTCCTTGTCTTTTTCTTTCTAAGTTCGATTTCTTAGTCTTTCTTACTTTGATTGGTTAATGCGCCTCCGATTGAGTTTTGGCAGCTATTCAATCTGAAAACCGCATGTCTTTTGGATTAGATGGTTTGCAGTGATCTGTTCTGACCTCTGCACTGTAATTCATGAACCTTTTTCATGTAAATTTCTGATTCGGCTGTTAAAGCTAATGATTCTCTTTTAAGTTTGATTAGCTGTTTGGGTTCTTTTCTATAATTTTGCAAGTGGGTCTTTTTGATTGTTACTGTAGATTGTATTTTTGGTTCATGAATTTTGAGAGACACCTTTTCGTATTTTGATTTGTTATAGCGTCACATCTTATTCCCATTCCGCCAGATTTGCTATGATGACCTAAAATGCATGAGTTTTGTGGACCCTTTTGGCTTGTAGAGATATTTCTGAACTCCGCAGCTTCTTTTCATGTAATTTTTTAATATTCAGGTTAAGGATATTGGCCTAATTGTTTGATTTGTTTTCTTTTGTTTTTAAGTTGATTTTGGTTATTGATGCTGGAGATCGTTTCTTTTGTTCATTTAACCACTTTCTAATATCCCCAATTCTTCTATTGGATTTCTTCTTGGGGCATTTGGGAGTTTTTGAGGACACAATATGTGCTTCTTTCTTGTTTGATTAGTAATTTCATTGGATTCCTGAATTGGGTATTGAACCATAACAGCATAACCACTATGTTTTGTCCATTCAGGTATGAATGGACATCGGGGAGATCGATTATTACCTTTAATCTTCTTTTAATATTTTGAGTTTTGAATAGGAAACTATATTCTTTTTCATTTGATTGGTTATCAAGTTTGTTTGGGCCTTTTGACTTGGGTGGGAGATAGAGTGTGTGTTTTTAACATAAAACTAGAGATCATATACATTGTTGCATTGTCTTGTAGGGATATCTTTCTACTGTATATTTTTTAAAGTGTATGCTTCAAACTTCTTAGTTACTATAATGTGTACGACTTACGATTTATGTTAAATCGTAGACTTCTCAGTTAGTAGGGGTTCATTTTGCTGCTATTTGGTGTTTTCTGTTTTAGAATTTCTGAGTTGGCCACCTTCCATTCTTACTGTATTACTGCATCTTTTTTAAGAGAATATTTGGCTTCTAATATTGTAGTGTGATCCATGATTTCTTTATTTATTATTTTATTTTTGGATTTGGATATGGGTTTGGGTTTCTAGTTCTATAAATACATTTTGTTGCCCTGTGACTTACTGGAACTTTATGGCTTTCTATATTTTAGCTTTAGGGTATGTAGATTTCTACTAAATAGCTTCTTGTTGATTTTGGGATGTTCAGTGATCAACTTACAAAAGATGACATCAAAGTCTTTGCAGCAGTTTTGGAGAAGCCCAGTGGAGGATATCCGAATGCATCTCGTTGGTATGAGACAGTTTCTTCACATCTCGCCACAAGGTTTGTTGTTTTGTGTCGTACTCCTTTTCTTGTTCTCCTTCTATTTTGTATGATATCAGTTTCTCAAAATTATAACCAGACAAAAAAAATGAAAAAGAAAAATGGAGTACACCTATCAATTCTGATCATGCTGATGAGTACCCGTTTACCTAATTGCCCTAAGAACCACCGGATAGCATTTCGTTATGGCTTCTGATTTGAGGCCTGAATGACCATCCATTGAGATTGGGTCATTCAGGTCCAGGTTTTGTGGTGTCGATACCTAAATGGTTATTAGCGTGTGATGTTGATACCTAAATGGTTATTAGCGTGTGATGTTGATACCTAAATGGTTATTAGCGTGTGGTGTCATTGTCTAAGAAGAAGGGAAAAAAAAAAAAGTGAGGAAGGAACCTGCCTCTGCTCCCTCTCTCACAGAGCTCTTTGTGACTATGATACACGGTAACATGGATATGTATTGTAATTCGTAACCAATACTTCACTTTTTATGCGTAAAATTCGTGCCCTTGCCGCCTCCATACCATATCTGGGCATCATAGCTCTGCGATGCCTTAGCTCCAAAATCCATCATCCTAAAATCTCTTTAACCCCCACCCAATTTCAAATTTCTAAACCCAGAAATCTCTAATTTCAAATCCAGCATCCTAATAACCTTGAAGCCCACACTTTGAATGCTCCAATACTGAAACCCAGAACCCTCTCTGAAATGTCAAAAAGAAAAAATCAGAATAATAAATAAATAAATAAAGAAAAATCAGAGCATCAGATCCCTCTCTCCTTGCTGTGGTCGAAGAGAGACGCTGAGCTCGGTCTGGGGTGTCTATTTGCTTCTTCTCTGAAATCGATTATCTGAGTAAATTTAGGATATTAGTTGAGTTGAATTGAGTCTCATGTAACTTGGCCGAGTCAAGTCGGAAGAAAACTATGGCTTTACATTTCGTAGTTTGATCTTCCTAATTTGGTACTTTGTTCTTCATTAAGGGACCTGTTGATGCAGGACAGACCCATGGCCTCATGGGTCAACCATCCATCTGGGCTCTTCTGCCCATTCAATTAAAGTCTCATTTAGAGTTATTTTTTTATTAGAGTTGTGCTTTTTAAATGATTTTTGTCTTTTAAGTTAAATGTTTTAATCCTGGACATCAATGTGTTTGGATGATCCATATTAGATTTAGGTTATTTCTTTTCCTATATAATGTAAAGTCTTTTGACTTAGATAGAATGGCTGATGATAATGAAAATTGAGTTTTTGAGTTTGTCCTTCGAGTTCTTCTAATAGTTCTCGTCGAGATCTTCCTTTGCTTGATGGATTGGAGTTTGGCGTGAAGCCAATGTTCAGTTAATCCCTGATACCCCTCTCTTCTATCCCACATTGCCCACCCCACACCTCCTTTCCATTTCGCATTGCCTGTGTTGTCTTGTATTCATATATTGGAATATATATTGGCACTTTTTAAAGAATTATTATTTCGATTACGTAATTGTTAAGTAACCATTTAGAAGAAATTGTTGTTGTGTAGGAGATGTGAAGAGGCCATTGTTTGTTTTCACTGATTTGTTGTACTTAGTGACAACATTAAGTGTTTACTTTTATTAATCTATAAGAAATCATTCCCAATTTGCCTTGCCTTTTGCCTTGGGAAGAGTAAATGTGTTAAGTAACACTTACTAGGTTACATTTGACACGGTCATTAGTGCACCTTGTTGCATGTTTTATCTCGTACAGGTACTGGATGTTAAATTGCCTTGAGCTTTGATTCACGGAAAAAGAAAACTGTTTGTGTGTGCTTGTCACTACCAAATGGGGTTGGAAATTGGAACATCTGTGGCAGATGTCCAATAAGGGAGTGTGATCAGCTTCCTATGACTACTAATTTTTAAGCTATTTTTATACAATTGTGAGCCTGATTAGCTCAACTATTAATTTTTAAGTTATTTTTATCCATCTGTCAGCATCACTCTGGTTAGGATCAACCTTGAGCCATTCGGAAAAAAAAAAAGAAAAGAAAAAAGATCGGTCCGTGCAACTCATGGGGATGGGGAGCTGTGAGGTTACCGGGCTTACAGTTTTACATGAAGCTTCGAGCTTGCAGGTTTTGATTAATGGTGTCTTTGGCACTTTGTTTTCATTTCGCTCTGAATGTTTTTCTTTGGTTCAACTATATCTCTTTCAGGTTTCCTGGAAAAGCAGTTGGGGTTAGATTTAGTGGCCAAGCAGCAACCACTGTAGCTGCTTCTGCTCAGGAAGTTAAAAAGGTTTGCTTTCTTATTCTTACCTTATTTGGGTATTGTAACTTGTAAGTTCAAGTTTTATGTTAAAGCCTAATAAAGGGCAATTTCCTGAAATCATGGTCTGCATTTAGAATCAAGTCTTTGTTAGTATATGGTTTTTGACTTTTAGTTGTTTTAAGTTTAGTGGGCAACGACAGGGAAACACCATTCAGGGGTGAAAAAAAAAAAAAAAAGAAGAGAGAGACACAGGGAAACCACTGACAAAATGTTTGACGAATTTGATTTTTCATTCTACTTTATTGCATGTTTCAAACATTTACCCATATGCTTGTTTGTTTGTTTTTCCTTTCTTTCTATTTTTTTTAGAGGAGACTTGAACTCATATACCCATTTGTTTGCTTGTTTGTTTGTTTGTTTGTTTGTTTTTCCTTTCTTTCTATTTTTTTTAGAGGAGACTTGAACTCATATATATACCCACACAAACTGCAATGTCTCTAACCAGCTGATCAACATTCAGGCAGTGTGTTTTTTCTCCTCCCTATACTTTTAACATTTGATGAAGATTGTTAGTATTGCTTAGGCATGTTTCTTCGATTGGTTGGAGTATTTTGTTGCTGCTGGTTATGGCCGGGGGACTTGGTCAGAGCTTTTCCAAACCCAGCCTGTTCAGCTATTGAGACTAATATTTATGCTCGGATGGCCTATAAGTTTGAAAGTTGGGTTTGTTCCAGCCTTTTGTAGCAAAATTTTATGTTCCTTTCTGTTTAATACGTTGGATCGGCGAAACAATATGTATGTTCGGTCAGCTGGGCCCTCTTTGGTGGCATTTGTCCATATATAGCTCCAGGAGTTGATCCCCTATTGCCAGAGCCCTGCCTTAGGGCCTACAATTGAGCTAACCTAACTCAGTATAGCATGATTTGCTGGATTTGTGCTTTTGGCCCACAATCAGCCCTGATTATCTCTTTTCACTAAATTCTTTTACAAATTGCAGGAAGTTCCAGAGGGAGATGATGACGATGATCTGGATCTATTTGGAGAAGAGACTGAGGAGGAGAAGAAGGCTGCAGAGGAGAGGGAGGCTGCTGTTAAGGCATCTTCTAAAAAGAAAGAGAGTAAGCTGATTTATAATGATTGTTTTTTCACTCAGTTCATCAGTTCTTACATTGGGCAGGTAGTTTGCATTTCCCAAAACAACGAACTTCCCACACTTCCCACATCCTGATCTTCCATAATGATTTTAGTATTTCAGCCCGGGATGTTTGGTTGTCCTGTGCAGCACTGCTCTGCCAGATGCGCATGCACTACATCAAAGACAGGTGGACTCTCCCAAAAATAGGGTGGTACACTAATTAGACAGGCTAGATGTTTACATAGAATGTGACATAGAAGCATAGTCATTCAGAAGCATATGCCAGAATGAAAGAGAGAGTTATTTGAAAACCTCACATTCGATGCCCTGTCATCTTGGATTTCTGTTCTTTAAATAGACTTTACAATGCCTAAGATTAGGCTACAAATCAAGGAATTAAAACCTAATTAGATCAATTAGATCTCTAAGAATGGAAAGACAATGAATCTATCGTGCTGTATACAATCTATCTTGTTGTACACATTATGACTAGGTTTCCTATTTACACTTGGGCTGGGCTTGATATCATACAAATGGGTTGGGCCAAATATCATACAAGTTTACACTTTAACACCCCCCCTCAAATTGATGCGGTGAATCAACCAGCAACAATTTGCGAACCAGGAATTAATGCCGCGGTCGTGGAAGGCCCTTGGTGAAGATATCAGCAAGCTGAAACTCGGTGGAAATATGGGGAAGAGTAATGATTTTGCGATTATACTCGTCCCGAATGAAGTGACAGTCCACTTCAATATGCTTGGTTCGCTCATGAAATACAGAATTTTCAGTGATTCGAATGGCACTTGTGTTGTCAGCATGAAGAGGAGTCGGTTTTGAGTCTGGGAGAATCCAAGCTCGGAAAGCAACCTACGTAGCCATAGGATTTAAGAACAAGCGGAAGACATGACTCGGTATTCGGATTCCGTGGAAGATTTGGAGACTCTATCTTGCTTTTTACATTTCCAGGAAACCAAGGCTTCTCCCAAGTAAACACACCATCCTGTAGTAGAGCGACGTGTGTCCGGACAGCCAGCCCAATCCGCATCAGAATAAGCAGTGAGTGTAAGTGGTGTGCCAAGTGGAAAGAATAAGCCGCGGGTAGAGGTACCAAGGATATATCGAATAATCCGTTTGACTGCCGCCAAATGATGATGCCGTGGGGCCGTCATAAACTGACTGACCAGATTAACAGCATAAGAGAGATATGGTCGAGTAATGGTTAGATAGACAAGGCTACCAACCAAACGACGATAGAATGTAGGATCAGGAAGGAGATCGCCGTCTTGTTGATGAAGCTTGGCATTTACTTCCAACGGTGTGTCGACTGGGCTAGAATCACCGAGATCGGCGAGATCTACTAGGTCAGTAGCATATTTGTGCTGATGAAGAAACAAGCCTTTCTTTGATTGATGAACTTCCAAACCCAAGAAATAATTCAAAGGTCTCAAATCCTTCATATGAAACTTATCTTGCAGAGATGCCTGTATCTGTCGAATCATATCACCGTGAGGGCCAGTAATAATGATATCATCGACATACACAAGGAGAATTGTGGATCCTCTGGATGAATGAAGTGTGAACATCGAAGGATCATACGGGCTCTGTATAAAAGAAAGCTGAAGGAGAGTGGTTCGGAACTTGTCGAACCAAGCTCTGGGTGCCTGTTTAAGGCCATATAATGAGCGTCGTTATCGAGCAACATCGGTTTTGGAAGAAAAAGGAATTCCATTAGGGAGACTCATTTAGACTTCCTCTTTAAGATCCCCATGAAGAAAAGCATTCTTCACATCCATCTGATATAGGGGCCATGACTGAGGCGGCTATTGCAAGAACTGTACGTACAGTTGTCATTTTGGCCACTGGAGCAAAAGTCTCCTCATAGTCGATACCATACTCATGCCTATTTCCAAGTGCAACTAGACGAGCTTTGTAGCGATCCAATGATCCATCAGACTTTAATTTCACCGAGTATACCCACTTGCATCCAATGGGTTTGACAGAGGAAGGACATGTAACAATGTCCCATGTATGATTTGATTGAAGAGCAGTAAGTTCTTCCTGCATAGCCTTTTTCCAACAATCACAGCGGTTGAGAGGGCTTCGGGCCAAAACCTAGTTGGAACAGAAGATGCTAACAAAAGTGAACGAGCAATATCCAAAAGATGTCGGTTTTTTCGTTCAGACACACCATTTTGTTGGGAGGTGTAAGGACAAGATTGCTGGGAGATAATGTCACGTCCCCCGAACCCGATTAGAAAATAAGCCGGATCCGGGGAGTGAAATTTTGGGTCAATTAAAATTTTTTGCCCTTTTTGGCCCAAGGATCGTAAGTCCGCTGTGAGGATAATGTATTTCAACCTCAAAACATAAAACAATAGCGGAATTCATACATTGATATCAACAATGGATAATAAATCTCAATTAAATTTAAAGTTGCAAGCAACAATTAAAGCTAAAGTGGAAGTTAATACTATGGCCATCCCATAAACTAGGGCCATAAAACAACATAGAGTCAATGAAAGAAAGTCCAACGAAGAATGACAATGAATTAATTAAAATCTAATGTTTGTCCCAAAGTGAGTCTCTCATGTGCCTGGAAATGATGACGCTACTCTACATCATCGGCACTCCACTCCCGTGCCTCCTCTGTTGGTTGGAGATCTTCTGGGATCTCCTCATCGGCCTGCTCCTCGTAGTAGTACTCACCTGAGGAGTCTGCACACCAAGGAACCGAGTCAACGACATGTTGAGCAATAGATAAGCACGATATAATTAAAACATAATATGCATCAAATATAAGAGTAATGACAAGTACAAGATCGTAGGAAGACAATGAACAATACTAGGCATGTAGCATGAGTAACCATCAGAATCATAAATAGAAATCCTAGCAATACTAACAATCACCACTACCAATATAATACAATGCACAAGAGGGAGACTTCGTGGATGTCCAAGCCACCTCACGGGGTACCAGTAACAATCCTATCCGGACTACTGATACCAAAGTCCGGCTCCATGGGGATCCAAGCTCCCGGTCTTGGGAATAGTAGCACGGTCCAAGCCCGCTCTGAACCATTCAACGCCATGGACGCCGTCCAAAGCTGACTGCCCACCCCGATGTCTGAGTAACCGGCCCATCAATAAACCCCAAACTGCAACTGGCCATGATATGCAAATAATAATAATAATAATAATAATAATAATAATAATAATAATAATAATAAAGTGGTGTTGACACACGGGGAAGACCAAGACAAGCAAGTCTGGCTAGCTCAGCACACAAAGCGTGTTCTTAGGGATTATCTCATTCAAACAATACAAGATAGATCATCCGTACGATCTCTTACATTCTAGCCAGTTATGTTTATCAATACACGATACATGGTTCCTAAGGTACACTCTAAATCAGGTCCTTGCTCTAATCCTACAAGAGTTTATGTTTCATAATTAATTAGGTGTTTTATGCCAAGAGAGTGTACAAGGATACAAAATAAACGGATACGATTAACAAATCAAGGAGAGATTACAATCCAATCCTAGGCAAGTGTTGTCATCCATATACCATATGTGGTGTAACGAAGTGCGTGGGGAATTTGAATCATCAATGCTTATAAAGAATTTTCTTGGTGTACAATCATGTTGAGCATCGATTGATTCAATTCCGTACGCATTCGGTTAAACCATACACAATACACGAATACCTAGACAACCCATCGAAGCACACCAAGCCACGTGCTATGATTTCAAAACCCCATTAATGGTCACGGGAGAGTGGTTTCATGATTTTCAATATCTAAGGCCCAAACCTAGGTAACAATCTCATTACTAACAAGAAAGTGGTCTAAATAATTAATCTCCTTAACTACCTCCCTACCTGATCCTCAATCATCACGAGACATGTATCATTGGATTCTGCGCTCAAAGAGCTTTCTAACGGTATATGGCTCGTGAAATTTCATCGTATGGTTCAGAAGTTATGGCCCATAGAAGTTTGCCCCTTTTATATATATATATATATATATATATATAGGGAGGGGATCACACAGGCTGCAGCCTGTGTTATCCCAAGCTGCACGCGTGCGACGGCCCAACGCTGAGGCCCAACTTATTTCCGTTTCCCGCTCCCACGAAACCCTTTCCCCCAACTCATTTCAAAATCAGCTCTCCTCTGTTTTCCAAAACCCCTCTCCTCCGTCTCTCGTCTCCGTCTCTCGTCTCTCCTCTGAAACTCCTCTCCCTCTCGGACGACGATCGCTGCCTCTCGGACGACGACGGCCAGTCGACTCTCTTCTCTCGTCTCTCGTCTCTGTCTCTCGACTCTGTCTCTCTGTCTCTCGACGACGGCCAGTCGACGATCGCTGCCTCTCTGAAACTGCTCTGCCTGTCTCTCGTCTCTCTCTGCCTCTCGACTCTCTTTCGCATCTCTCTCTCTCGGACGACGAAGATCGGACGGCGACTCCCCTGAGATCTCTCTCCCTCACGACAACGATCTCTCTCGCTCTCTGTCTCTCGCCTGATCTCTCTCTGCGAAGCTCTCTCGTTCGCTGCTGTGTCTCCCTCGCCTGATCTCTCTCTCAGCTCAGGTCTCTCCCTCGCTACTGTCTCTCCCCCGCTGCTGCTCATCTCTCTCTCCCTCTCTGCGGCGAAGCCCTGCTGCTGCTGCGCACATCTCCCTCTCTCTCGCCGATTGACAGGCCTGCGCACATCTCCCTCTCTCTCCAATTCTTCATGAGACCTTTATTTTTTTTTTTTTTTTTGAGGTGGTTGAGCTTTTTTTTTCTTTACCGAAAACTGGGTGGGAATGGTATCAAAACGTTCTGCACCTCATGAGATTTTTTTATACAAGTGCAATGGGGATCCTGCACCTCCACCAAAATGGTCATTGAAAGGCCTTAATAAAATTTTGTTACTCCCTCGCTTGTTTTGGGATGAGAATTATGTAATACATTTAGGCCCTGTTTGGATCCTCAGAACTGAGTTCTGTTGTAATAATCAGTTTACCTTCGAATCTAGTATGCTGCAACTACTGCTTACTACTGTAGTTGGTTATGGGGCAAGGAACAACACAACTGTAACTTATGGGTAACATGATGTGTATTGTAGTTTTTCCTAATGAAATTTGTAGTTTTACCTACAGTGTTGAGTCCTTGTCTTGTGCACTGTTTAAAAACTCAAAAGAAAGCCCGCATGAGGCAGGTTGATTACAACTTGGTCGAGAGTTAATTGACTTGACCTAGACTCAGTCCAACTCTGCAAAACCAGTGCAAATATTTGTTACAAAGTTATATTTGTTATATTTTTATACTGAAAATCTTCATTTATAACTCTTTGAATGAAACTCTCTAGTTTTGGGTTCATAAACAATGATCTTATGTTTTCAGAATGAGATCATGTTATGGGGCATTACAATCACAACTGTTCAATGTTATTTATGAACACCTAGTTGTTGTTGTTGCTGTTGTTTCCTTTTCCTTTTCTATGTATTAAATAACTAGTTTATACCCTTGAAAAAGTTGTCAGGTGCTATTAGGCAAGACCTTTAAATTTTCTTCACTTCTCAGACTCAACTTATAATGAACTTTTTGTTTAATTTTTCTTCCCACAATGGGAATAGGCTTACAAATGTCGCCAGCATCGTCTTCCGTTAGAAAATTAGATTGGGCTCCAAAGTGCCCATGTGGCCATGGGTTTATGATTTTAAAGACATCTCGTACGGCCCAGAATCCAGGACGAAGATTTTGGAAATGCCCGGATTTACACGTAAGTATTAATAGATTTCAACTTCTTAAATTACTATGTATTCTCACTCTAATATTAATATTTCTTTTGCTATGAATTTCTGTGTAGGGAGAAGGAGGTTGTGGGTTTTTTATTTGGATGGATGAGGCTGCGATTGAAAATTCACCGGTCCAAAGTATGGGATGTGTGCAAAGCGAACGAAGAGATGATGAAATAAGAACGTTACTTGAAGAGATGAAGCAAGAGATGAAGCAGGAGATAAAATCTTTGAGAGAAAGTGTTGAAGCTCATAATGTTCAGCGGCAACACCCAAATTATACTAGCTATATATTGATGATGTTTATACTATTTGTTGCATATGTATGGGGACCAAACTTGGCAACCCGAGCTTAGCCATCTCTGTTAGTTTTTTCTTTTTTTTTCAATGTTGACTGTTGAATGTTGATTTATGGAATGTCCAGATGCACTCTTTTTCTTATTTATGTTCAATGTTGAGTTTAAAATAGTTGATGTTGAAGCGAATGTTAAATGTGAATGTGGAATGATCATGTTGGATTTCTTTTTGTCCCATGTTAAATGTGTTGATTATAGGTGAATGAATGGTTGGTTTGATGTTGAATAAGAATGAAAAATGTTGATGTTTTAAGTGATGGGCAACAACAGATTCAGTTTGAATGTGAAAGTTATAGGTGAGTGGTTGGTTTGATGTTGAATAAGAATGGTGAATGCTAATGTTTCAAGTTATTGGCAAGAACAAGTTTTTTTGTTTTAGTGATGCTGAGTATCCCTGTTTGGGGCACTGGTTACCCCACTTCCCGAAGGAATTTTTGGAAGATATTTGGGGAACTCGAAGTCCATATGATGAACTTAAAATCTGCATTTTTTGGTTTAAAAAAAATAGCGTTTGCCTAGCGTTACAGTCGCGCACTTTTGGAACCTAGTCATTTAAGTCAGCCAAAAACCAATCTGAGTAGCCCTTTTTAGGTCACCGTTTGACCTACTTCCGGAGGGATTTTTTTCATGAAAATTGGGGAACTCGAAGTCCATATGATAGAACTTAAAATCTGCATTTTTTGGTTTAAAAAAATAGCGTTTGCCTAGCGTTACAGTCGCGCACTTTTGGAACCTAGTTATTCAAGTCAGCCAAAAACCAATCTGAGTAGCCCTGTTTAGGTCACCGTTTGACCCACTTCTGGAGGGATTTTTTTCATGAAAATTGGGGAACTCGAAGTCCATATGATGAACTTAAAATCTGCATTTTTTGGATTAAAAAAAATAGCGTTTGCCTAGCGTTACAGTCGCGCACTTTTGGAACCTAGTCATTCAAGTCAGCCAAAAACCAATCTGAGTAGCCTTGTTTAGGTCACCGTTTGACCCACTTCCGGAGGGATGTTTTTCATGAAAATTGGGGAACTCGAAGTCCATATGATGAACTTAAAATCTGCATTTTTTGGTTTAAAAAAAATAGCGTCTGCCTAGCGGTCCAGTCGCGCACTTTTCCAACCCAGTCAGTCAAATCTGCCAGATTGGTTTTGGGCAGATTTGACTGACTGGGTTCCAAAAGTGCGCAACTGGAACACTATGCAGACGCAATTTTTTTTTAACGAAAAAATTCAGATTTTAAGTTCATTATATGGACTTCGAGTTTTCCAATTTTAATGAAAAAATACCCTCCGGAAGTGGGCCAAACGGTGGCCTAAACAAGGCTGCTCAGATTGGTTTTCGGCAGAATTCACTGACTGAGTTCCAAATGTGCGTGACTGGAACGCTAGGCAAACGCGGTTTTTTTTTAACGAAAAAATTCAGATTTTAAGTTCATTATATGGACTTCGAGTTCTCCAATTTTCATGAAAAAATACCCTCCGGAAGTGGGCCAAACGGTGGCCTAAACAGGGCTACTCAGATTGGTTTTCGGCAGAATTCACTGACTGAGTTCCAAATGTGCGTGACTGGAACGCTAGGCAAACGCGGTTTTTTTTTAACGAAAAAATTCAGATTTTAAGTTCATTATATGGACTTCGAATTCTCCAATTTTCATGAAAAAATACCCTCCGAAAGTGGGCCAAACGGTGGCCTAAACAAGGCTACTCAGATTGGTTTTCGGCAGAATTCACTGACTGAGTTCCAAATGTGCGTGACTGGAACGCTAGGCAAACGCGGTTTTTTTTTAACGAAAAAATTCAGATTTTAAGTTCATTATATGGACTTCGAGTTCTCCAATTTTCATGAAAAAATACCCTCCGGAAGTGGGCCAAACGGTGGCCTAAACAGGGCTACTCAGATTGGTTTTCGGCAGAATTCACTGACTGAGTTCCAAATGTGCGTGACTGGAACGCTAGGCAAACGCGGTTTGTTTTTAACGAAAAAATTCAGATTTTAAGTTCATTATATGGACTTCGAGTTCTCCAATTTTCATGAAAAAATACCCTCCGGAAGTGGGCCAAACGGTGGCCTAAACAGGGCTACTCAGATTGGTTTTCGGCAGAATTCACTGACTGAGTTCCAAATGTGCGTGACTGGAACGCTAGGCAAAAGCGGTTTTTTTTTAACGAAAAAATTCAGATTTTAAGTTCATTGCATGGACTTCGAGTTCTCCAATTTTCACGAAAAAATACCCTCCGGAAGTGGGCCAAACGGTGGCCTAAACAGGGCTACTCAGATTGGTTTTCGGCAGAATTCACTGACTGAGTTCCAAATGTGCGTGACTGGAACGCTAGGCAAACGCGGTTTTTTTTTAACGAAAAAATTCAGATTTTAAGTTCATTATATGGACTTCGAGTTCTCCAATTTTCATGAAAAAATACCCTCCGGAAGTGGGCCAAACGGTGGCCTAAACAAGGCTACTCAGATTTGTTTTCGGCAGAATTCACTGACTGAGTTCCAAATGTGCATGACTGGAACGCTAGGCAAAAGCGGTTTTTTTTTAACGAAAAAATTCATATTTTAAGTTCATTGCATGGACTTCGAGTTCTCCAATTTTCACGAAAAAATACCCTCCGGAAGTGGGCCAAACGGTGGCCTAAACAGGGCTACTCAGATTGGTTTTCGGCAGAATTCACTGACTGAGTTCCAAATGTGCGTGACTGGAACGCTAGGCAAAAGCGGTTTTTTTTTAACGAAAAAATTCCGATTTTAAGTTCATTATATGGACTTCGAGTTCGCCAATTTTCATGAAAAAATACCCTCCGGAAGTGGGCCAAACGGTGGCCTAAACAAGGCTACTCAGATTTGTTTTCGGCAGAATTCACTGACTGAGTTCCAAATGTGCGTGACTGGAACGCTAGGCAAACGCGGTTTTTTTTTAACGAAAAAATTCAGATTTTAAGTTCATTACATGGACTTCGAGTTCTCCAATTGTCATGAAAAAATACCCTCCGGAAGTGGGCCAAACGGTGGCCTAAACAGGGCTACTCAGATTGGTTTTCGGCAGAATTCACTGACTGAGTTCCAAATGTGCGTGACTGGAACGCTAGGCAAACGCGGTTTTTTTTAACGAAAAAATTCAGATTTTAAGTTCATTATATGGACTTCGAGTTCTCCAATTTTCATGAAAAAATACCCTCCGGATAATGGCCTACAACATGGTTAAACAAGGTGCTGGGCATCTAAAGATTCAGTCTACTTGACGAACAGATACATTAACCTTGACAAACAGATACATTAAAGATTCATTCTAATTGACAAACAGATACATTAACCTTGACAAACAGATACATTACAGATTCAGTCTACTTGACAAACAGATACATTAAAGTTTGAGTCTACTTGACAAACAAATACATTAAAGATTCAGTTTACTTGACAAACAGACTTGACATTAAGCTTTTTTATGTCTGTGTAAGACTGTCTGCAGCCAACGAACATCACAGGGGCTCTAGAAATATAAACCATGGTCAAAGCAGCTCCAACCTGCATGAGAGTTCATGAGAGTTCATGTTATGTTAGATGGTGCCCAAAATTCTCACATCCATCATGATTTGCTTGCACCTCTACCCAAAAGTCAGCATACCTTGTCATCAGTGGTATCAAAGTTTCTTGGCAAGATGCCGTCAATCAATCTCGCATTAGGTGCAGTTGAGAGATCCGCTAATTTCTGCACAGCATAAGAGAAGTCATGGTTATTTATCGCCCAGAATCTATAGCACATGGTTATTTATGTAGACTATCTTGGTTGGTTGTGAAATGCATTGGAAAATCACATGTCCACTTCAAAATCACATCAGCAACAGTAGAACGTTCATACTAAGTGAAAAGCTTATTCACAATCAGATGAATTACAGATGGTTACATGGGCTATACACAATCATATTTGCCCAAGTCAAGCAAAATGAGATTGTCAAATGAAAAAAAATAAGAAGTACATGACACCATATTTATGCCTAGAGAAAGTTTGATAAATTTGAATGAAACAACATGGTCAGAGAGCAAGAAGCCAGACTTAGATGGGTATCAATGACGGAAATCCATGTCAGAAAGATTCTTGGTACTTGATCTATCATCTATCTATGTGGTGGGTCCATCCAATCAGCAATCTTGATCAATGAAGGTTGAAAAGACCAACCTTTCACCACTTTGAACATAGAAACAGCCTTTTATGTAAGTGAAACAGAAAACATGGACACAATTGTTTACCTTATATCAATCATAGGGACAATCATATATAAATACAATACTCAACATCAGAAAATTGAACTACAGCAACAAATCCTGTTCTTCCAAATAGATGTTAAAACTAATCAAATGCAAAACCCCTTTGAGAGCGTGGAACGAGTACTAGTACTAGTACTAGGAAAAGGTGCACATGGTGAAGCTTAATTTGCAGTATTTAAATGATAATTTTATCTTACTGTGCTTCCATAAGAAGTAACAAACTTAGCATCCATAAGAAGTAAGATTAGTGAGGATACCAGGATACCAGGAAAAATCACAGTGTAAGAACAAGTGATGGATCAACTCCCTCTCCCTCTTGCATAAAGAACATATATCAGAAAGGTTCTCCAAAATAACACCATTCCTTCTAAAGCTTATCCACAGCAGACACTTTGCAAGTTTTCACCAATCAACAGAAAGCCTCCACTCTAGGAAGGGCTAAACCAAGCTAAATAGACGCACAAGCTAAAACATCAAAGTAACTCAAATTTTTAATGATAAAAATATAGAAGAAAAAGCATCTCCAACCAAAATTGGAATTCAAAAAAACTAATCCACTATATCAACGTGGATCATGAACCTGCAACAAAACAATGACCACATGGTGCACAACCAAGCAAAGATAAGCATCACAAATGTGAAGCAAAGCCTTAAAAAAAAACACATATATCAAGAAAAATAGAACATAAAAATTTCATAACTAAATTTCATCCTATAGCATTGAAGCAAAACACAGTAGCTCAAAGAAGAGGCATTTTTGTCTAAAGCTTAGCATTCACTAAAAGATAACTCATTAGGCATTTATGGCTCCAGTGATCAAATATAACCAGTAACATAAATTCTAATATTTTATAATGCAGAAAGGATCCATGCTAACCGTTTGATCATATCTCTCAATTTATTGAGTGCATTTCATGTCTCTTCATCTGTTGTCTCTGCTAGTAATTGTTTGTGCAAATATTAAATTGATCTTTTAAGTGTAGTGCTAAAAAGGATAGCCTTGAATTGGATGTTTGCTCAAATCTGTAACTATCTTCAAAAGTCATCTTGTTTCAGATGATGTTTTATTACATTAGGCATATTTGAACTTGATGGGAGTTTTTTTCTTTCTTGTTGAAAGTTAAGATTCAATTGAGATCAGTCCTTTGCTCTTCCTTCTTCCCCTATTATCACCATCTTCCTTATATTTCAGCTTGATTTAATGGAAAAATGGGTGATCTCTCTTCATTTTATTAGTTTTCTTGATCTGGGTGTTGTGTGATTGCATCAGATCATTATTACCCATCTGGGTCTTTTTGTTTTAGTAGATGAAAGTCACTCAACTGACCCAAAGCTCTATTCCATCCTATATTGTACTCAGATTTGGCCTTTATGCATGACTAAATTTGAAGACAGTGAAATTTAAAGACTTAAGAAGCTTATTACAACGAACTGAAACAATTTAATGAGGTGAGTTATGCATGGAAAAGGCTTATGAAAGGATTTTTTTTATCATAAACAATCTTAAAGCAACAAATAAATTACCATGATTAGTGGCTTGGATATCTTCATCAGAGCTTTCTCTACTTTCATCGATAGAGGCCAATGACTGGCTTGGATTAGCATCAACAAACCTGAAATAAATTTTTATAAATATTAGACTTATATGAAATTGTGTATAAATATTAGACTTATATGGTGGATAACAACATAAATCAAATTAAATTGTGTACCTGTTCAACAACACTGGACAATTACGTTTGTCATGTGATACACCGCGCTTGTTGTAGCCCTTACAAAGACGGCCTTTTGTTGCCTTTTCCTTGGACGACTTGAGTCTCTTCGCGCGTCCTTTCGTCACAACATGACCTAGCTCATTATACTCAACCACATTGCTATCCACAACTGCCTTCCCATTATCAATGGTTGAATTGGATGGATTGTTTAACATCAACTGCTTTAATTTCATTTCCAATTCATTATGACCACTGATTAAACATTCAAAACCTTCTTTAGATTGACTAGCTGTGTCAATAAGCCCTGCAAACATACAAGACAAGTGACTATGTCTAGCCAATCATGGGTCAACACCTTCTGATCCACCCGACTCCACCATGTCTACAAATGCATCTCTTCTAACACCCTTCGTCCATCTTCTCAATATGTAACGCTCAGGTAAAAAGAATATAGCATATTTCTTCAAGACACACAAAACATGACAACAAGGGATGCCTTCAAATTCAAAATTGTGGCAAGAACAATATGCATGCTTCTCGTCTTTTTTCCATAAAACCTCTCTTTCAAATTCCTTTTCGTCGGAATAATTTTTCACAACGAACTTACAACTGACATCATCCTCGTAAACAATATTTTCTGCAACTAACATGGTGGTTAATAACTCATCTTGAAACTTATAAAATATGTTCCTTGTGTATACTTCGGCCATTTGCTTTTCCATTGGTGAAAATGTCTTCATTTTAGGCCTCCCATTACTATTTTCAAAATCCTCTTTCTTTTCAAGATACCTTAAACGTTCCACCCCGGCATCAAAACGCAATATGAAATCAAGTAGGGAATTCTTGTACTCAACGTATTGCTTCACAAATGCATTCATGCTTTCACTTCGTTGAGTTGTCGACATGCCACCAAAGAAATTTTTCTTTAAATATGTCGGAACCCACAT
Organism: Cinnamomum chago; assembly: GCA_038049695.1. Lineage (NCBI taxonomy): Eukaryota > Viridiplantae > Streptophyta > Magnoliopsida > Laurales > Lauraceae > Cinnamomum > Cinnamomum chago. Next base: position 32,554,727 of record CP142453.1, on the reverse strand, counting down.
ATGACGAATTCTAAAAATATCCGCCAACCAATCATTCTCCAAAAGCTCATTGACTGTTATGATCTGATTCCAAAAACTGTCAAATTGATCAGTAGATGCTGAGTTGTGAACACACTTTTTTATCTTTTCTATTAAACCCTCATTGTGAATATGAAGCCCTCCCAAATTCGTCGGCAACTTATCCAAAATGTGCCATAGACAATACCGATGAACAGTAGTTGGCATGACATTTTTAATGGCTTTTGTCATAGCCAAGTCTTGATCTGTTATAATACCCTTTGGTGGACTATATGACATGGCCTTAAGCCATGTGTTAAACAACCACTCAAATGACTCGGTTTTTTCATTTGGTAGAAAGCCACATCCAAATAAAGTAGTTTGCCCATGATGATTGCAACCTACAAATGCGGCAAAAATAAGTTCATAACAGTTGGTCTTGTAGGTTGTATCAAATGTAACAACATCACCAAAGATTTTGTAAGCGGAACGAAATGATCCGTTTGCCCAAAACACATGCGTTATCTTTTTATCTGCATCTCGCTCAATGGTATATGTGAAACCATTTCCCATTTCTTTCCGGTTTTCAAAAAGTTGAAATAGCAACTGTCCATCTAGCCCCCTTTTCTTTTCCTTTTCATCCCTACGGTGATTCCTGGCATCCGTATCTGTAAATCCAATTTTGTCCAATCCCCCAGACTGCGATGCAAACACTTGCATTTGCTGTTTGCTTCGCACATTTGCAGCATCATATGCATTTATAAGTCTTCTCTTTGATTCTGGCACTTCACGATGCGACCTCAACATAAATCTCTTACTTGGAGTAGCGGGGGCATGAGAGTGTTGAGGAACAAACTGGGACACCACATAACCACCTGATTTATCTAATTTCACTTGCAACTTAGCCATACAATCGAATCTTGTTTCCATTCGACGTCTTTGAACCACTTCCTTACCAATCCAGTGTCTCTCATCTGTTTTACCCTGCTTTGAACATACAAATCTTTTCCATACAACCTCTCCATCTTTACCTCTATTACTAGATTCTTTTCTCACACTAAATCCAACAAGTTTACCATAAGCATTGTAAAAGTTATATGCCTCCTCTAAATCATCAAAATGCATGCCCAATCTTGGTGTCATGTTTTCATCTACAACCGGACAGTGGCAAATTGGTGATGAGGAGCATGAGGTCATATCCATTTGCAATCTGGATGACAAATAATTAAAATTGGACATGAATAACGGACCCAAATAAAGAAATGGGCATGTTGTTTTTTTTTGAACAATTTTGCTACCTCTTACAATTATCGTCTCTCGAAAATGACAATAGTATCAAATATTTAAGAAAACCTATCAATCAACCATATGAAATGCAACGGGTAAGAAAAGATTAAAAAGCATTTGCCTATTAATTCAACAAGGAATTTTGGATATATTAGTTTATGCAAAAAATCAAGGTTCATTCATTAGGATGACCCGAGTCACCTATAAAACTGCCATTATTACACACAGAGAGAAACTTGTGGTTATTTAGTGACTATAATCAACCCAACTGACCAACTCCTCACAATGAACACATCCCAATTTGACACTGCTATGACTGTAATGCACCATACATTCTTTGATGGCTGGCAGGATAAATTTATTAAAACATAAGGCATTACAAAAAAGGACTAGAGACTGTAGGGTCTTCTGAAACTACTTGGCATGGTTGTTATATTGAATAACTTGAAACCCTCTAGCTCCTTCCTCATTTCTGCCCATTTTCCCACGTTTCAACCATTAAATGGTAACTACGACCCTTTGTCATGTTGCTTTTGCCATGGGATTTTCCCACTGGAGATTAAAGCAATTTTAGTTCAACTGAAGTGCAAACACATCAATGAAATCCCTCACTTGTCTAGTATATGACATGTCTATATGCTATACAAAATGATGAATAACCAAAGTTACCACTCCATAATCAACCAAAATCCTGCACTAATGAGATCTACGATGAAAGACAGGGAAATTTAAAGACTGCCATTCCATTCCAATCATTTTCACAAATTCCATCCATTCCATACAACGAACTAAAAAAAAAAAAAAAACAAAAAAAAAAAAAAAAACATCAGCATTCTCATATTTCAACTCAAGAAGGAACTATTCTTACCTGCAGCAAGAGAGAGGGGGGTATCAGGCGAGGAAGCAGCAATTCAGCTGCAGGCCTGTCAATCGGCGAGAGAGAGGGAGATGTGCGCAGCAGCAGCAGGGCTTCGCCGCAGAGAGGGAGAGAGAGATGAGCAGCAGCGGGGGAGAGACAGTAGCGAGGGAGAGACCTGAGCTGAGAGAGAGAGAGATCAGGCGAGGGAGACACAGCAGCAAACGAGAGAGCTTCGCAGAGAGAGAGATCAGGCGAGAGACAGAGAGCGAGAGAGATCGTTGTCGTGAGGGAGAGAGATCTCAGGGGAGTCGCCGTCCGATCTTCATCGTCCGAGAGAGAGAGATGCGAAAGAGAGTCGAGAGGCAGAGAGAGACGAGAGACAGAGGCAGAGCAGTTTCAGAGAGGCAGCGATCGTCGACTGGCCGTCGTCGAGAGACAGAGAGACAGAGTCGAGAGACAGAGACGAGAGACGAGAGAAGAGAGTCGACTGGCCGTCGTCGTCCGAGAGGGAGAGGAGTTTCAGAGGAGAGACGAGAGACGGAGGAGAGGGGTTTTGGAAAACAGAGGAGAGCTGATTTTGAAATGAGTTGGAGGAAAGGGTTTCGTGAGAGCGGGAAACGGAAATAAGTTGGGCCTCAGCGTTGGGCCGTCGCACGCGTGCAGCTTGGGATAACACAGGCTGCAACCTGTGTGATCCCCTCCCATATATATATATATATATATATATATATATATATAAAGCGCGACAAACCAACATGTGTCCAATTCAATGATTGGATAAACAAACAGTACCCACCATTCATGTCAGTCAGGCCATTCAACGTTTCCTTGCTTCCTTTTGTTTTTTTTCTTTTTTAACTCCATATGCGCTGATGTCATGTCCATTGAATGTTCAATGGCCATTGAACGTTCTGGACGTTCATGGCCATTGAACGTTCTGGACGTCCAGCGTGCAACGTTTTTTATGTTTTTTTTTTAATTAATTATTTATTTATTTATATATATATATATATATTTTGAACGTCAAATACAGAATCCCATTTTTTGCAGTTTTTCACCCAATCCATTCCAGCAATTCACCTGCACAAAACTGAGCCACCGTGCTCCCCCAATAATCCATTCCATCCATCATCATTTCCACTTACATCAATTAACACTAAAATTAACAATTAAATTAAATAAATCCAAATTAATAACAGAACAGGCTTGGAATTAGGGAAAACTAACAAGAAAACACATCCAATCAATAGAAGACATACACACATGCTTAATTATAAAATGCAGATCTACTTGCCCCAACCAAGAAGAAGATTGGAATTGGGGAAATCTGAGGAGAAGCTCTACCACTGCAGAAACCTCAATCTACCCCGACCAAACGCAATCTAACACGCAAAGGAGAAGAAAAGAGGAAAAGATTAAGATCTAACCTAAATCTAAACCAAAGAGAATTGATTGGGAAAATGAAAGAGGGAGATCTTACCAAACTGATGTCAATGGAAAGAGGAGATCGCGAGGAAGAAGATGAGCGGCTCGGATCGCGGAAGTGATCCTTCAGGGAAGGAGTTCTGGAGCCTTGGAAAAATGAGAAAGAAGAAGAAGCTGCGGTAAGTTATCGTTCGTTGCAGAGAAAGAAAAGAGATTAGGGTTAATCTCTTGTTTAAGAAGAAAGGGAGGGGGAACAGACTAAGTTACCCCTTAAGTGGGTCCGGAGAAAGAATTAATTATTAGAAGGGTTTCTGGTCGTCGGATCGCAACGAGCCAGAGGACAAAATTGATCAATGCGATGAGACCTTTCCAACGAACCTAAAATCACGGCGATAAGAAATTTTCGGAAAAACACTCAAATTTTTCTAATTTGCAAACTACCCCCTACTAGGGTCAAACGAACTCAGAATCGCACGAAACTCCGCAGGCACTATTCTAACACTAAAAGAAACTCGCTGACCATCTAAACCCACTTAAATATCTAATAAAATAATAATTATAATAATATCAAAATAAATGGGTCAACGGGCCGGTAATTGGGCCCAACTGACCCAGTAAGGTCTCAGACATTACATCTCTCACCTTTAAAAAGAACATTTGGTCCCCCAAATGCCTAAACATACCTCATTAGGAAAAAGATAAGGATACTCCTGCATCTGGTCCTTGAGCTCCCATGTGGCCTCCTCCGGAGTATGATGCTCTCATTGTACCTTAACCCACTGAATGGTCTTGGTACGCAACACTACTTCCTTGGTGTCGATGATCTGTGCCGGACGCTCCACATAGGTTGCATCTGCTTGAATCTGAAGGGGCTCGTGCTGCAACACATGAGTTGGATCTGAAACATATTTCCGAAGCATTGAGACATGGAAAACGTCGTGCACACCGGCTAACTCAGGCGGTAGCACAAGACGATAGGCCATATCTCAAATCCTGATCTTAATCTCAAATGGCCCCACAAACCTCTTCGCAAGCTTCCCTTTCTGTCCAAATCTGACAACTCTTCTCATCGGTGACACCTTCAGAAACACCTTATCCCCCACTTGGAATTCTAGAGATCTCCGCCTCTTGTTTGCATAGCTTTTCTGTCGATCACGTGACTCTTTCATCCTCATCTGAACAATTATGACTTTCTCACTGGAGTCAGCAACCACTGAGGGTCCATGGAAACTCCGAACTCCTACTTCCTCCCAACATGCTGGGGTTCTGCATCTCCGCCCGTATAATGCCTCAAATGGTGCCATTCCAATACTTGAATGATAGTTGTTATTGTAGGCAAACTCACATAGAGGCAAGCTTTCATCCCAACTCTCCTTGAAATCCAAAACACATGCTCAGAGAAGATCTTCCAATGTCTGGATGGTACGCTCCGACTGTCCATCTGTCTGAGGATGGTAAGCTGTGCTGAACTTCAACTGAGTACCCATAGATGATTGGAAAGTAGACCAAAATCGAGAGACAAACTTAGGGTCTCGATCAGATACTATGGACTTAGGCACTCCATGCAACTTGACTATATTGTCCCTGTACAACACAATCATCTTGTTTATAAACTGACCAGTCTTGAATGGCAGAAAATATGCTGACTTTGTCAATCTATCCACAATCACCCAAATAGCATCATTGCCCTTCCTGGTGTTTGGCAACCCTGACACAAAATCCATAGTGATGTGCTCCCATTTCCACTGCGGAATGTCCAACGGATGAAGCAAACCAGGAGGCTTCTTGTGTTCTGCCTTAATCTGCTGACAAGTCATACACTTAGCGACAAATTTTGCAATCTTTCTTCATTTTCACCCACCAATAGTGATTTTTCAAATTCTGATACATTTTGGTGCTCTATGGTGGACTGAATATCTGGTGTGGTGCGCATCTGTCATCAGCTCTAACTTGATGTCTTGCACATCTGGCACACACAACCTGTCTTTGCAGTACAGGATTCCTTCAATCAATCTGAACTCTGAATGATCATCAATGTGGTCAATAATTCTCTGCAACTCAGGATCATCCTTCTGAGCTTCCTTGATCCTGTTAACTATTTCTGGCTCCCAAACTCCCATAGTAGCAACCAATACTTTCTCATTAGCAGGCCATACCTCCACATTCATATCTCTGAACTGCTCCATCCATCTCCATTCTGACATTACACACCCACTGAAAGCTGCCTTCCTACTGAGAGCATCTGCTACCACATTCACCTTACCAGGATGGTACTTAATCGAAAAATCATAATCCTTTATGTACTCCATCCATCTCCGCTGCCTGTTATTCAAATCGCCCTGTGTAAACAGATATTGCAGACTCTTGTGATCTGTGTGCACCTCAAATCTCTCTCCATACAGATAATGCCTCCACAATTTCAATGCAAACACCATGCTGCCAGTTCTAAATCATGTGTGGCATACTTCTTCTCATGATCCTTCAACTGCCTGGACCCGTATGCTATCACTTTATCATTCTGCATGAGAACGCGGCCCAAGCCAATCCCTGATGCATCTGTATAAACCACAAATCCTCCACTGCCTGAGGGTAAAACAAGTATGGGCGCTGTAGTTAACCTGGTATTCAATTCTTGAAAACTCTTCTCACATTCTTCTGTCCACACAAATGGGATATCCTTCCTTGCAACTTAGTGAGTGGAGATGCTATGGTAGAAAACCCTTTCACGAATCTCCTGTAGTAGCCTGCAAGTCCCAGAAAACTGCGAATCTCCGCTACATTTCGTGGACTACCCCAATTAACAACCGCTGCTACCTTCTTAGGGTCCACTATCAATCCATCCTTAGAGATAATATGACCAAAAAATGCCACTTTCTCCAACCAAAATTCACATTTGTTCAGTTTAGCATATAATTGGTTATCCCTCAAAAGCTGCAACGATGTCCTCAACTGATGCTCATGCTCCTCCTTAGATTTTGAGTACACCAATATATCATCAATGAAGACTATTACAAACTGATCTAGGAAAGGAGCAAACACCTTATTCATCAATGCCATAAAGACAGCGGGTGCATTTGTCAACCCGAAAGGCATCACAAGGAACTCAAAGTGGCCATATCTCGTCCGGAATGCAGTCTTAGGAATATCCTCCTTCCTGACTCGCAACTGATGGTAACCGGAACGCAGGTCTATCTTCGAAAAGAATTGAGCTCCCTGCAGCTGATCAAACAGCTTATCAATTCTCGGTAACGGATACTTGTTCTTGACAGTCACTTGATTCAACTGTCTGTAGTCTATCATGCACATTCTCATTGTCTCGTCATTCTTCTTCACAAATATCACCGGAGCTCCCCACGGTGAAACACTAGGTCTGATGAAACCTTTATCTAGCAAATCTTCTATCTGAGTCTTCAACTTCTTCAATTCTGCTGGAACCATCCTATATGCGGCCATTGAAATAGGTGTTGTACCCGATTGCAATTCTATCGTGAAATCCAACTCACGAACATGTGGCAAACCAGGAATCTCGTCCGGAAACAAATCCGGGAATCCCCGAACTACCAAAATAGCAACTGCTAATATATACTACAAAACAATTAAAGTCAGGTCCTATGAGACTCAATACTAGCATCACAATACTAGAGATAAGACAACGAGACCAGCCTACTTACTCACGGAATCCTCACATGCGTCCTATGGTTTCTAAAATTTTTACCCTTAGAAACCATCCATTGCTCTGATACCATCATGTCACGTCCCCCGAACCCAATTAGAAAATAAACCGGATCCGGGGAGTGAAATTTTGGGCCAATTAAAAATTTTTGCCCTTTTTGGCCCAAGGATCGTAAGTCCGCTGTGAGGATAATGTATTTCAACCTCAAAACATAAAACAATAGCGGAATTCATACATTGATATCAACAATGGATAATAAATCTCAATTAAATTTAAAGTTGCAAGCTACAATTAAAGCTAAAGTGGAAGTTAATTTAATTACTATGGCCATCCCATAAACTAGGGCCATAAAACAACATAGAGTCAATGAAAGAAAGTCCAACGAAGAATAACAGTGAATTAATTAAAATCTAATGTTTGTCCCAAAGTGAGTCTCTCATGTGCCTGGTAATGATGACGCTACTCTACATCATCGGCACTCCACTCCCGTGCCTCCTCTGTTGGTTGGAGATCTTCTGGGATCTCCTCATCGGCCTGCTCCTCGTAGTAGTACTCACCTGAGCAGTCTGCACACCAAGGAACCGAGTCAACGATATGTTGAGCAATAGATAAGCACGATATAATTAAAACATAATATGCATCAAATATAAGAGTAATGACAAGTATAAGATCGTAGGAAGACAATGAACAATACTAGGCATGTAGCATGAGTAACCATCAGAATCATAAATAGAAATTCTAGCAATACTAACAATCACCACTACCAATATAATACAATGCACAAGAGGGAGACTCCGTGGATGTCCAAGCCACCTCACGGGGTACCAGTAACAATCCTATCCGGACTACTGATACCAAAGTCCGGCTCCAGGGGGATCTAAGCTCTCGGTCCTGGGAATAGTAGCACGGTCCAAGCCCGCTCCGAACCATTCAACGCCATGGACGCCGTCCAAAGCCGACTGCCCACCCCGATGTCCGAGTAACCGGTCGATCAATAAACCCCAAACTGTAGCTGACCATGATATGCAAATAATAATAATAATAATAATAATAATAATAATAAAGTGGTGTTGACACACGGGGAAGACCAAGACAAGCAAGTCTGGCTAGCTCAGCACACAAAGCGTGTTCTTAGGGATTATCTCATTCAAACAATACAAGATAGATCATCCGTACGATCCCTTACATTCTAGCCAGTTATGTTTATCAATACACGATACATGGTTCCTAAGGTACACTCTAAATCAGGTCCTTGCTCTAATCCTACAAGAGTTTATGTTTCATAATTAATTAGGTGTTTTATGCCAAGAGAGTGTACAAGGATACAAAATAAACGGATACGATTAATAAATCAAGGAGAGATTACAATCCAATCCTAGGCAAGTGTTGTCATCCATATACCATATGTGGTGTAACGGAGTGCGTGGGGAATTTGAATCATCAATGCTTATAAAGAAGTTCCTTGGTGTACAATCATGTTGAGCATCGATTGATTCAATTCCGTATGCATTCGGTTAAACCATACACAATACACGAATACCTAGACAACCCATCGAAGCACACCAAGCCACGTGCTATGATTTCAAAACCCCATTTATGGTCACGTGAGAGTGGTTTCATGGTACACAATGTCTAAGGCCCAAACCTAGGCTAACAATCTCATTACTAACAAGAAAGTGGCCTAAATAATTAATCTCCTTAACTACCTCCCTACCTGATCCCCAATCATCACGAGACATGTATCATTAGATTCTACGCTCAAAGAGCTTTCCAACGGTATATGGCTCATGAAATTCCGTCGTATGGTTCAGAAGTTATGGCCCATAGAAGTTTGCCCCTTTTATATATATATATATATATATATATGGGAATTGCTCACCCAGGCTGCAGCTACTGTTATTGTAAGCTGAGGCGTGCGAGGCCCAACGGGTTGGACGCTGATGACTGAATTTCAGAATTTTCAACGGTACACCAAATTTCGTCTTAGGCCCGCTCATTCCAAATACACGAAGGGATTTCCCCCTTTCTCATTCCCAGCCCTAAACTCCATGGTGTCTCTCGTCTCTCTCCCTTTCTCTCATCGAATCGCCTGACTCAAACTCGCCTCTCCCTCTCGGACGACGACGACCAGCATAGACGACCACCAGCCCTCCCTTATTTCTCTTTTTCCCTTTCTCACTCTACATTTCTCAGACCTAATCGCTGCTCTGCCTCTGTCTCTCGTCTCTCTCTGACTCTCGACTTTCTTTCGCCTCTCTCTCGGACGACGACGATCGGACGACGACACCCAAAAAAACACATCTCTCTGTCTCTCGCCTGCTCTCTCTCTCTCACGACGACGATCGGACGACGACTCCCCTGAGATCTCTCTCTCTCACGACGACGATCTCTATCGCTCTCTGTCTCTCGCCTGATCTCTCTCTCTCTCTGCGAAGCTCTCTCCCTCGCTGCTGTGTCTCCCTCGCCTGATCTCTCTCTCTCTCTCTCTCAGCTCAGGTCTCTCCCTCTCTGCTGTCTCTCCCCCGCTGCTGCTCATCTCTCTCTCCCTCTCTGCGACGAAGCCCTGCTGCTGCTGCGCACATCTCCCTCTCTCTCGCCTGGGTCAGTCCGATTCACACGCCTGCAGCTGAAACTTTTGAAATCTCTTGTGGTAATTGTTTGTTCTTCTTTTTTGCAGAATCAATCTTCATTCTTGTATAGAAAAAAGACTGTACACTATCCTCAATCTTGTGTCAAAATCTTCATTCTTTATAACCATCTAAGGAATGCCTAGTTCGCATAGTATATTATTTTCCCTTCACATTCAATCTTCTCCTGCTGGCAAACTATTGATAAATGTGATGTGTTCAGTTTGGTATTCAATCACAAGACTGTTGCTTGTTTTTCTTTGCCAAAATCTTGGCTTTTTTGTAAGAACAATAGGTCCACAGTTGACTGCTATAACCACTTATTTATGCTTTTGGTTTGAAGCCTTGGTTGGAATGCATAAATCACCATTAGAGTTGGTTTGCATAGGAATTCCGGTAATTATAATCCAAGATAATGTTTGGAATTGTGTGTTATGTGTGTGCATATTTTTGTCTGATTAATTGTTTATTGCTGCTGGTGTTATTCTCTTGTCATCATCACCATTGGATTTGGAGGGTTTTTTATTTTTTATTTTTTTTGTCCCTCCCAAACACTTTAATGTTCTCTTTTGGGGTTTTTTCTTTTCAACTCTTTTGGCTCAGAATGGACTTGTGCGATGTAGTTGTTCACATTTGGACAGAATTATAAGAGTAGTGCTCCAGCCCATTGAATTCTTGAGATGGCATTAGCTCGATGCAATTGACACCAAGCTCCTGTAAAGAAAGAGAGCTCAACTAACAAATTGTAACAAGGAAAAAGATCAAACAATGGTGTCATAAACCTGCCAATTTTTGTGAACATGCCAAGTTTTAATGGCCACTTACCCTGCCATCAATAGATGTTGGTAGATAAACCTGCCATCAATTCTTTCATTGAACTATCAATTCTAATAGTTACACACTAACACTCATGAGTTATGTCTGAACTCTTTTATCTGATGTTATCCTTTTGTTTAAAGACTTTTTGTTTATTTTTTCTTCCCATAATGGGAATAGGCTTACAAATGTCGTCAGCATCGTCTTCGGTTAGAAAATTAGAATGGGCTCCAAAGTGCCCATGTGGGCATGAGTTTATGATTTTAAAGATATCTTGTACGGTCCAGAATCCAGGACGAAGATTTTGGAAATGTCCGGATTTACACGTAAGTATTAATAGATTCCAACTTCTTAAATTAATATGTATTTTCACTCTAAAATTAATATTTCTTTTGCTATGAATTTGTGTGTAGGGAGAACGAGGTTGCGGGTTGTTAATTTGGATGGATGAGGCTGCGAATGAATATTCACCGGTCCGAAATATGGGACGTGTGCAAATCGAAGGAAGAGTAGATGAAATGAGAACGTTACTTGAAGAGATGAAGCAGGAGATAAATTCTTTGAGAGAAAGTGTTGAAGCTCATAATTTTCAGCCGCAACACCCAAATTATTGTAGCTATATATTGATGATGTTTCTACTATTTGTTGCATATGTATGGGGATCAAACTTTGCAATCCGAGCTTAGCTATCTCTGTTAGTTTTTTTTTTTCCTTTTTTTTTGTTTTTGGTGAAAAACATGTCCAGATGCACTTGTTGAATTATCGAATATGAAGCAATGAGAAATTTGCCAAGCATGGGATTTAAAGTGTACTAACTTGTATAATTGGGAAAGACTGTATGGCTTATTGATTTCCTTTTTCTGCACTATTTAGTAAGTGGGATCACTAAGGTTGGTTTGGAGAGTTGTGAACTCTTTCTGGCTATTTACTGAATATGAGAATCCATTTTGTTGGGCAAAACTTGATGTTAATAATCCACCATTTTTTACAAGTGATGCACTAGGATATGAAAAGTGCGCGACTGGAATGCTAGGCAAACACGAGTTTTTCTTAATAAAAAAATTGCAGATTTTAAGTTCATTATATGGACTTCGAGTTCCCCAATTTTCATGAAAAAAATCCCTCCAGAAGTGGGTCAAACAGTGACCTAAACAGGGCTACTTAGATTGGTTTTTGGCAGATTTGACTGACTGAGTTGGAAAAGTGCGCTACAGGAACGCTGGGCAAATGCGATTTTTTTAACGAAAAATTGCAGATTTTAAGTTCATTATATGGATTTCGAGTTCTCCAATTTTCATGAAAAAAATCCCGCCGGAAGTGGGTCGAACAGTAACCTAAACCGGGCTACTCAGATTGGTTTTTGGCAGATTTGACTGACTGGGTTGGAAAAGTGTGCGACTGGAACGCTGCAGATTTTAAGTTCATTATATGGACTTCGAGTTCCCCAATTTTCATGAAAAAATCCCTCCGGAAGTGGGTCAAACAGTGACCTAAACAGGGCTACTCAGATTGGTTTATGGTAGATTTGACTGACTGGGTTGGAAAAGTGCGCGACTGAAACGCTAGGTAAACGCGATTTTTTCTTAACAAAAAATTGCAGATTTTAAGTTCATTATATGGACTTCGAGTTCCCCAATTTTCATGAGAAAAATCCCTCCGGAAGTGGGTCAAAAAGTTACCTAAACAGGGCTACTTAGATTGGTTTTTGGCAGATTTGACTGACTGGGATGGAAAAGTGCGCGACTAGAATGCTAGGGAAACGCGATTTTTTCTTAACCAAAAATTGCAGATTTTAAGTTCATTATATGGACTTCGAGTTCCCCAATTTTCATGAAAAAATCCCTCCGGAAGTGGGTCAAACAGTGACCTAAACAGGGCTACTCAGATTGGTTTTTGGCAGATTTGACTGACTGGGTTGGAAAAGTGCGCAACTGGAACGCTGGGCAAATGCGATTTTTTTTAACGAAAAATTACAAATTTTAAGTTCATTATATGGACTTCAAGTTCCCCAATTTTCATGAAAAAAATCCCTCCGGAAATGGGTCAAACAGTGACATAAACAGGGCTACTCAGATTGGTTTTTGGCAGATTTGACTGACTGGGTTGGAAAAGTGCGCGACTGGAACGCTGGGCAAATGCGATTTTTTTTAACGATAAATTACAGATTTTAAGTTCATGATATAGGCTTCGATTTCCCTAATTTTCATGAAAAAAATCCCTCCGGAAGTGGGTCAAACAGTGACCTAAACAGGGCTACTCAGATTGGTTTTTGACAGATTTGACTGACTGGGTTGGAAAAGTGCGCGACTGGAACGCTAGGCAAACGCGATTTTTTTTAAACCAAAAATTGCAGATTTTAAGTTCAGTATATAGACTTTGAAAGCCCCAAATATCGTCCAAAAATTCCTTCGGGAAGTGGGCTAACCAGTGCCCGAAACGGGGGTACTCAGCATCACTTTAACAAAAAAACCTGTTCTTGCCAATCACTTAAAACATCAGCATTCACCATTCTTATTCAACATCAAACCAACCATTCACCTATAACTTCCACATTCAAACTCAACCTTTTTTGCCCATCACTTAAAACATCAACATTTTCCATTCTTATTCAACATCAAACCAACCATTCACCTATAACTTCCACATTCAAACTCAACCTGTTTTTGCCCATCACTTAAATAATCAGCATTCACCATTCTTATTCAACATCAAACCAACCATTCATTCACCTATAACTTCCACATTCAAACTCAACCTGTTTTTGTCCATCATCTATAACATTCAACATCAACACAAACTATTTCCATTGAACATCAAGGAATATCAACATTATCATTCACACGTAACATCAACACAAGCATTCAGATTCAGCACCAACATCACCATTCTTACTCAACATTAACAAATATTCATCACCTTCAACATCATGCACCATGCTCATGCTCATCCAAAGCAAGGCCAACAACACTTATGTAGGAACCATTCAATATGATACACATATCAACATGGGACAAAAAGAAATCCAACATGATCATTCAACATTCACATTTAACATTGGCTTCAACATCAACTATTTTAAACTCAACATTGAACATAAATCAACTTCATCAACAATAGGATTGGAGTAACTTCAGAACTGGTTTGTCATCTAATGCATGCATATTTGAAGCATTGCCTTCAACAAGTGAGTTAGAGTTGTTTTTTGATGTACTTGAGTAGCTGCAGAAATCTTTATAGCACCCCTGAAATGTAAACATGCAAGGCATAATTAATGAAACAACTAAAAAGAATAAAATTGACCAATGTAACAATTAAGACCAACAAAACAGATAATAAAATTCACATGAAATTTCATTATCATTTTAATTCATATTAGTTGGAGTGAACTACTTCATGTTTGACAATTAATTTTCCTCACCCAGAATCTAGAGCACATGGTTATTTATGTAGACTATCATGGTTGGTTGTGAAATGCATTGGATGTTTGTTTTAGTGAAAGGAATCAAAGTGTAGCCATCACCAACATGTTCAGATTCCTCATGAAATGAATGAATGAATGGGTAGATGAACTAGGGCAGCTGAATTTTCTGGACATTGCAAGTCCATCTCTAGTCAGCAAATTCCTGCAGTATAGATAACCTTGGGTTGCAGGAAGATATCCTTTGATGTACATACTATGGATAGAATGCATCTCTCTATTGCATTTTGGGTTAGTTGTAGTTGTTATTGAAGAGGGCCCGCAATTCTGGAGATGGGAGAGAGACTAGCACCTCATTGGCTCCCATGGCATAAAATCCGGAGTTTTATCAAGAAAATCATCCACTATGGGCTGGCATGATGTACTTGGAAGTGGGCCTTGGACTGGAGATTCCAATCCATGATTAGAGCATGTCCACTTCAAAATCACACCAGCCTACCTATCCAAGTTTTTACCTTAAATGAGTAGCTGATATCACAATCATTAAATGATATCCCACTCCATTTTGTTATCTTATGTATCAACAATCCTTAAAGCCACTAACCACACTCCATTAAGTTTAAGTAGGGATGAAAATGGAGTGGGATAGAGTAGGGTCCATATTGTACTCAGATTTGGCCTTTATGCATGACTAAATTTGAAGACAGTGAAATTTAAAGACTACAGTGATGAGATCTAATATGAAAGACGGTGAAATGTAAAGACTGCCATTCCATTCAAATCATTTTCACAAATTCCATCCATTCCATCCATTTCATACAACGAACTGAAACAATTTAATGAGGTGAGTTATGCATGGAAAAGGCTTATGAAAGGATTTTTTTGTCATAAACAATCTTAAAGTAACAAATAAATTACCATGATTAGTCATTGGATATCTTCATCAGAGCTTTCTCTACTTCCATCGATAGAGGCCAATGACTGGCTTGGATTAGCATCAACTAACCTGAAATATTTTTTTATAAATATTAGTCTTATATGAAACATGGGGGATCACAACAAAACTCAAATTAAATTGTGTACCTGTTCAACAACACTGGACAATTACGCTTGTCATGTGATACACCGCGCTTGTTGCAACCCTTACATAGACGCCCTTTTGTTGCCTTTTCCTTGGACGACTTAAGTCTCTTCGCGCTTCCTTTCGTCACAACATGCGCGGGCTCATTATACTCAACCACATTACTATCCACAACTGCCTTCCCTTTATCAATGGTTGAATTGGATGGATTGTTTAACATCACCTGCCTTAATTTCATTTCCAATTCATTATGACCACTGATTAAAAATTCAAAACCTTCTTTAGATTGACTAGCTGTGTCAATAAGCCCTGCAAACATACAAGACAAGTGACTATGTCTAGCCAAGCATGGGTTAACACCTTCTGATCCACTCGATTCCACCACGTCTACAAATGCATCTCTTGTAACACCCTTCGTCCATCTTCTCAATATGTAACGCTCAGGTAAAAATAATCTAGCATATCTCCTCAAGATAGACAAAACATGACAACAAGGGATGCCTTCAAATTCAAACTTGTGGCAAGAACAATATGCATGCTTCTCGTCTTTTTTCCATAAAACCTCTCTTTCAATTTCCTTTTCATCGGAATAATTTTTCACAACGAACTTACAACTGACATCATCCTAGTAAACAATATTTTCTGCAACTGACATGGTGGTGAATAACTCATCTTGAAACTTATAAAACATGTTTCTTGTGTATATTTCGGCCATTTGCTTTTCCATTGGTGAACATGTCTTGATTTTAGGCCTCCCATTACTATTTTCAAAGTCCTCATTCTTTTCAAGATACCTTAAACGTTCCACCCCGGCATCAAAACGCAATATGAAATCAAGTAGGGAATTCTTGTACTCTACGTATTGCTTCACAAATGCATTCATGCTTTCACTTCGTTGAGTCGTCGACATGTCACCAAAGAAATTTTTCTTTAAATATGTCGGAACCCACATATGACGAATTCTAAATATATCCGCCAACCAATCATTCTCCATCAGCTTATTGTCTGTTATGATCTGATTCCAAAAACTGTCAAATTGATCAGTAGTGTTTGAGTTATGAACACATTGTTTTATCTTTTCTATTAAACCCTCATTGTGAATATGAAGCCCTCCCCAATTCGTCGGCAACTTATCCAAAATGTGCCATAGGCAATACCGATGAACAGTATTTGGCATGACATTTTTAATGGCTTTTGTCATAGCCAAGTCTTGATCTGTTATAATACCCTTTGGTGGACTATATGACATGGCTTGAAGCCACGTGTTAAACAACCACTCAAATGACTCGGTTTTTTCATTTGGTAGAAACCCACATCCAAATAAAGTAGTTTGCCCATGATGATTGCAACCTACAAATGCGGCAAAAATAAGTTCATAACAGTTGGTCTTGTAGGTTGTATCAAATGTCACAACATCACCAAAGATTTTGTAAGCGGAACGAAATGATCTGTTTGCCCAAAACACATGCGTTATCTTTTTATCTGCATCTCGCTCAATGGTATATGTGAAACCATTTCCCATTTCTTTCCGGTTTTCAAAAAGTTGAAATAGCAACTGTCCATGTAGCCCCCTTTTCTTTTCCTTTTCATCCCTACGGTGATTCCTGGCATTCGTATCTGTAAATCCAATTCTGTCCAATCCCCCAGAGTGCGATGCAAACACTTGCATTTGCTGTTTGCTTCGCACATTTGCAGCATCATATGCATTTATAAGTCTTCTCTTTGATTCTGGCACTTCACGATGCGACCTCAACATAAATCTCTTACTTGGAGTAACGGGGGCATGAGAGTGTTGAGGAACAAACTGGGATACCACATAACCACCTGATTTATCTAATTTCACTTGCAACTTAGCCATACAATCGAATCTTATTTCCATTCGACGTCTCTGAACCACTTCCTTACCAATCCAGTGTCTCTCATCTGTTTTACCCTGCTTTGAACAGACAAATCTTTTCCATACAACCTCCCCATCTTTACCTCTATTACTAGATTCTTTTCTTACACTAAATCCAGCAAGTTTACCATAAGCATTGTAAAAGTTATATGCCTCCTCTAAATCATCAAAATGCATGCCCAATCTTGGTGTCATGTTTTCATCTACAACCGGATTGTGGCAAATTGGTGATGAGGAGCAGGAGGTCATATCCATTTGCAATCTGGATGACAAATAATTAAAATTGGACATGAATAACGGACCCAAATAAAGAAATGGATATGTTAGTTCTAACTCAAAATCTACCACCCAACACTAGTTTATGCAAAAAATCAAGGTTCATTCATTTGGATGACCCGAGTCACCTATAAAACTGCCATTATTACACATAGAAAGAAACTTGTGGATATGGTTGAATCAAATAAAAGACTTTGTTATTCCTGCTTGCCTTTATTTGTATCTTCTCTCAATCGTTTTTGGGTAGAGAAAGCAAGAAAAGAGAACCCTTTGTATTGAGGTTTCCATTTTCTTTGTTTCAAACACATGGCACTACTCATCAGCATCACTGTTTGCACTTGACAAATCCCAATTCCCAAATTAAGGTTGCATCCAAACACACCCCAAGTTTCAGTATGAACATGTAATACTTCTATTCCTATGCAGTTACATACTTAAGGCACAAGACCATTTATTCTGTTTCTGAAAATGGGTGGTTGGTATCAGCTCATGTTCAATCAACAGGCCATTTGGCTGTTGATCTTTCAATTATTTAAGCCACTGATACGGACATTCTACCCTGTTTTATTATTTCATAGTACCACAAAATTATGCAATAAGCAAAGTCCTGATAGCTAAATTCCTTTCTTAACAACCCAAAAACTCTCAGCTTCCTTCCTCAAGTCAGGAAAAAAAAAAAAGGAAAAAAAAAAGATCATCAATTCTATCTCTACTCAGAGATTTTGAGCCTCAATGGGAAGTGAATGCAATCCAAATAAACGCCATTATAACCTTAGCATGTCCAGGAGAACAAGGAAATCCACAACCTCATCAGCAAACTCTTCTGATCAAAATGGTGAGTTAGAGGATTATGCTGATCAAAATGAAGAGTTGGTGGGCTCTGGTGATCAAAATGGTGAGTTGAAGGGCTCGGCAGGAAAATTGCCGAAAACTCAACCTCATATAAAAGAATAAAAATCCATTGAATCAAATAAAAGATAAGGTATTGGGCTGTTTTGCACTCTTCCAAAATGGAGAACCTGATTGTTTCTTTTTTTTTTTTTAGCCCCTTTCATTTCAACCATATTTGAGTCACAGGAATTTTAATAACATGCATATCATGTAAGATATTAAAAGGAGTCCAGACCTGAGATGAAAGACCTGAGTTCAGACCGGCGAGGGAGGGAGAGAGCTTCGCTGGGAGAGATGAGGCTATGAGAGAGGGCTTCGTCGCTTTCAGAGAGAGAGAGAGAAGCAGCGATGGAGAGTCCGGCGTCGCCGTGAGAGAGAGAGATCAGACGAGAGACAGAGAGCTTCCCCTCGTCGTCCGATCGTCGTCGTGAGAGACAGAGAGCAGGCGAGAGATAGAGAGATGGAGGGCTGGTGGTCGTCGATGCCGATCGTTGTCATCCGAGAGAGAGAGAGGCGAGTTTGACTTAGGCGATTCGATGAGAGAAAGGGAGAGAGATGAGAGACAAAGGAGAGGAGTTTAGGTTTGGAGTCTGGACTGTGGAATGAGAAAGGGGGAAAAGTTTTCATAAGAGCGGGAAAGAGCAATTCAGACTTATTTCCGTTGGGCCTCATCAAAATTCGTTATCAAGATCCGTTGGGCCTCACACGCCTCCAGCTTACAATAACAATAGCTGCAGCCTGGGTGAGCAATTCCCTATATATATATAAAGCGCGACGGACCAACATGTGTCCGATTCAATGGTTGGATAAACAAACAGTACCCACCATTCATGTCAGTCAGGCCATTCAACGTTTCCTTGCTTCCTTTTGTTTTATTTTTTTTTATATTTTTAACTCCTTATGCGCTGATGTCATGTCCATTGAACGTTCTGGATGTCCAGCGTGCAACGTTTTTTTTTTTTTTTAATTTTATTTATTTATTTATATATATATATTTTGAACGTCAAATACAGAACGCCATTTTTTGCAATTTTTCACCCAATCCATTCCAACAATTCACCTGCACAAAACTGAGCCACCGTGCTCCCCCAATAATCCATTCCATCCATCATCATTTCCACTTACATCAATTAACACTAAAATTAACAATTAAATTAAATAAACCCAAATTAATAACAGAACAGGCTTGGAATTAGGGAAAACTAACAAGAAAACACATCCAATCAATAGAAGACATACACACATGCTTAATTATAAAATGCAGATCTACTTACCTCAACCAAGAAGAAGATTGGAATTGGGGAAATATGAGGAGAAGCCCTACCACTGCAGAAACCTCAATCTACCCCGACCAAACGCAATAACACGCAAAAGAGAAGAAAAGAGAGGAAAAGATTAAGATCTAACCTAAATCTAAACCAAAGAGAATTGATTGGGAAAATGAAAGAGAGGGAAATCTTACCAAACTGATGTCAATGGAAAGAGGAGATCGCGAGGAAGAAGATGAGCGGCTCGGATCGCGGAAGTGATCCTTCAGGGAAGGAGTTCTGGAGCCTTGGAAAAATGAGGAAGAAGAAGAAGCTGCGGTACGTTATCGTTCGTTGCAGAGAAAGAAAAGAGATTAGGGTTAATCTCTTGTTTAAGAAGAAAGGGAGGGGGAAAAGAAAAGAGATTAGGGTTAATCTCTTGTTTAAGAAGAAAGGGAGGGGAAAAAGACTAAGTTACTCCTTAAGTGGGTCCGGAGAAAGAATTAATTATTAGAAGGGTTTCTGGCCGTCGGATCGCAACGAGCCAGAAGAAAAAATTGATCAACGCGACGAGACCTTTCCAACGAACCCAAAATCACGGCGATAGGAATTTTTCGGAAAAACACTCAATTTTTTCCTAATTTTCAAACTACCCCCCTACTAGGGTCAAACGAACTCAGAATCGCACGAAACTCCGCATGCACGATTCTAACACTAAAAGAAACTCGCTGACCATCTAAACCCACTTAAATATCTAATAAAACAATAATTATAATAATATCAAAATAAATGGGTCAACGGGCCGGTAATTGGGCCCAACTGACCCAGTAAGGTCGCAGACCTTACAGATAATGCCTTTGGATTGCAAAAATGTTTGAAAGTCCGTAGAAACATACTCCCCCCCTGAATCAGACCGAAGGATTTTAATGGTAGTGGAAAATTGATTCTCAACATAAGACAAGAAAACTTTAAAAACCGAGAAAACATCAGACTTAGCATGCAAAAAATAAATCCAAGTAAAACGACTATAATCATCAATGAATGTAACAAAGTATTTATAATGAGAATGAGAAAGAACGGGTGCAATACCTCACACATCACTATGAACAATATCAAAACATTTCATTGCTAAAGAATCATGAAGAGGAAACGGAAGGGTTTTCCCTTTCCCCATTTTGCAGCTATCACAATTAAAAGAAACATCCTTAAAAGAAACTTTATTGTCATTAATTAAACCAGAATTTAATAAAAACATCAAAGTTTTGGAATTAGGATGTCCTAAACGATTATTCCACAACTGACATTTATTATGACTAAAATGGGAAAACAAAGCAGACTCCGAAGGGAGCTTTTCTTTTGACGAAATCTGGAAGGGAAACCGTCGTCCCTGCTTAGGGCCCTTCGCTAGCACCTTCCTCGATACTTGATCCTGCACAACACAACCAGAGCGAGAAAACAAGATGGAGCAATTAGTATCAACAAGTTGACCAACTGATAACAAATTTGTGGTTAAGCGAGGGGAAAGAAAAACATTATGCAAGGGTAAGGAGTGAGGAACATGTCCAACAGCAGAAATGGGAATACTGCCACCATCAGCAGTATTGATGCAGAGGTCTCTATCATACTCCCTAATATGAGTCATATTGGCAGGAGAGTGTGTCATTTGATTGGAGGCCCCTGAATCAATATACTAGGTGGATACTGAAGATTTTGGATTACCTGATAGGCCAAGTGCAGAGAAAGCATTTATGATAATTTGCTGGACCATTTCAGGAGTGAGGGTAGAAGAAGAAGTAGCAGCAGGTGGTGCAGGCATGACTGGTGAAGAAGCGTCAGGAAGATGAGCAGAGTAGACTCTCTGTTGCCGTGCTCGATTCTGAGGTCGCGTCCGGCATTCTGGAAGAACATGACCTTTGGTTTTGCAGTAGGAACAAAACTTCTGGTTGCACTGAGTGGAAACATGTCCGAGTTTGTGGAAGCAAAAACATTTGACCTTGCTCATGTCTCGGCCTTGAGGCTTACCCCTGGCAACATAAGCAACATCGATATGAACAGCCTGAGGAGCATTCTGTGTAAGTGCCGTCTGAGTCACCAAGCGTTGTTCCTCTCTAAGGAGTTCGCCCAGACATGATTCGAGTGAGGGGGATGGCACCCTTCTCATTAAGTTGGACCGGACAGTTTCAAATTGTGGCCTTAACTTCATCAGAAACTGATCCCGCTGACTCGTCTGATGGATCTCTTGAATAGAGGCTAAGGAGGCAGCAGGGAGGTTAGCATAAATAAGCTCAGGGTAATCAGTCCACAGACTTGTAAACTGAGAGTAGTAATCCTGTATCGACAAGGTCCCTTGAACAAACTGCGAGATTTCATGTTCTAAATGAAACCTGCGAGCAGAATTTTCCTACAAATATATCTTCTTTAAATAAAGCCACATTTCTTTGGTAGTCTTGTATGGGCGAAGGTTCAGGATAAACTGTGCATCGACGGACCCCCAATATCCAGGTCATGATCTGCCAATCTTTAACCTCCCATTGAGCTAAGAGCTTGTCATCAGTAGGTGTGGGATTTGAATCATCAATATGACCCCAGAGTTCTTTACCCTTAAGGTAAATTTGAAATTGAAAAGCCCAAGTGGTATAGTTTTTACCATTAAACTTGGTCAACTTAATATCTCCTTTCTCCATAACTATTAATGCAGATATATTCAGCAATCCTACTACCAGCAGAAGAAAAACCACTTGAAGACACCCAAACAGCCACCAGAGAGTGCAAAAATTAACCAAAATAACCAAAGTAGTGTAGCACCAAACAATCACAGAAGAGCAAAATAACTGAGATGATTGTACTAAAAGAAAGCAGTGGTAGTGGGTAAGAGAACACAGAGAAGGATGTAGCAAAATTGGCTCCAAAACAAAAATAGAGAAGCCAGACGACCTTGAGATCCAGAGCAGGAGAGATGTGTGGGCCCCACAACGTGATCCAATCACAGATCAGAGGACAATATCCTAGAGGAGATAAAAAATGTGTCCTCTAGTCCAAGTTTGATTGGATTTGGAGAAATATCCACAAAATTGGACGGCTGAGATGAAATCTTTGGGAGAAAAAAACGTCAAAAGTGCTAGAGGAAGAAGTGAGTGACTAGCACCTGATCCGATGAAGAAAAAATCCAGAAAAATCTTCAAAAATCCTTTGAAGAATAGTCGATCATCATCATGTAGATTGCTGGCTACAAGTGATTTGATCAGAGGTGGACCACCTTGATCAGAGATATCCCACGTAGAGAGAAGAGAAGAACCGAAGCTTTAGAAGTCTCTCAGAATGAAGAAGGAAGAAGATCTCCTAGAACTCGAGATCTGACACCGTGACATTCAGAAGCATAGTCATTCATAAGCATATGCCAGAATGAAAGAGAGAGTTATGTGAAAACCTCACATTCGATGCCCTGTCATCTTGGATTTCTGTTCTTTAAATAGACTTTACAATGCCTAAGATTAGGCTACAAATCAAGGAATTAAAACCTAATTAGATCAATTAGATCTCTAAGAATGGAAAGACAATGAATCTATCGTGCTGTATACAATCTATCTTGCTGTACACATTATGACTAGGTATCCTATTTACACTTGGGCTGGGCCTGATATCATACAAGTGGGTTGGGCCAAATATCATACAAGTTTACACTTTAACAGAATGTAGACCTCAAGAAAGTTATCTGATGTGTCTGGTTCACTTCATGGTGGTGTCTACCTGATGCAAAGTTTGGATGTTTTGCGGATGTGTATATTATCCACATGAGCTTCTGTCAAGAGTAGAAATGTTGCAAAAATATCACAAGTGTTGGGAAGACGACAATAGGCAGCTCCTCTCTCTCTCTCTCTCTCTCTCTCTCTCTCAGGCACACACAGGGTACCCTTTCCTTTGCCATTGGGTTTTGACCAGAGCCTAAGATATCTGGATACTTCAAAAATGGCAGTGTACTGTGTCTTACACTTCAGTTATTTTATTTTTATTTTATTTTTTAATGTATAAAATCTGTCCCTGTAGTATCCATGGTGAACCCCTGCCATATCCGTCTTGTATTTGGGCATCACAGGTTTGAAGCTGCTCATAGTCTGGAAGTTGGAACCGCGAGATTGTTGATTCAAATAGCATCTACAGGAGAGATGGGGAAAAACACAAACCCTTCTTTTATGTGTGCTTTGGAGCAAGTGGTGTGGTACACCACTTAGGGGAGATTATCTCCACAGAACTTGCACAGTTATTTGGAAATGTAATCTATGATGGCCCAATATGGATATGGGTACGGACAAGGATATGGGATCATAATGACCTTAGTAGTAGGATTTGCTAACCTTAGGCCCTAGAACTAGAAGTATTGATGCAGTGTTGGGTGCTAATACGTGTTTCTTTTCCATTCAACACGGACGCCTTGGGCTTGTATAAGTAACTGGGTATCATGGAATGTAATGTTCTGTTAAAAAGTTCATTTGACTAGAGCCCATGCCACAATGGATTGGAAGGTGCTCTCTACTGCAACCTTGATGTTTTGGGTTCTGAGTCACGTTACCAATAGTGAAAAAAGGGTTCATTTAAGTTACTGCATTCTTATTTAAGAATCTTTGAGTTGACTGCTCAAGTCTGATGTACAGATCATGAATCTCTCATGGTCCTATTTGTCTGGTAGTATATGGAAATTTGCAACCAACCTCCCAAATAACTCTCTCTCTCTCTCTCTCTCTCTCTCTCTCTCTCATGTTGCTGTTTACATTGTTGTTTCAGGTGGAAAATCTTCTGTTCTTTTGGAAGTAAAGCCTTGGGATGATGAGACTGACATGAAGAAGCTGGAAGAGGCAGTTCGTAGTGTCGAAATGCCGGGACTCCTGTGGGGTGCATGTATGTTTGACATCCATGACTTGGGTTTTGGTTTATTTTGTCTTATTAGCCTTTTGCAGTGACAGTAGCACTGATTATTGTTTTGTAATGCAGCTAAACTTGTTCCTGTTGGTTACGGCATAAAGAAACTACAGATCATGATGACAATAGTAGATGAACTCGTCTCTGTTGACAACCTCATAGAGGATCATCTTTCGGTTGAGCCTGCTAATGAACACATACAGAGTTGCGACATTGTTGCCTTCAACAAAATCTAATTTACTGGAGATCTTACTTCATATTTAGATGCGGTTTTCTAGTCAATTTTCCAAGGCTTAGTGATTTTGGAGTCTTTCCATTGAGTGTGTAGCAGAATACGTGACGTGTGTTGTAGGCACCTTATGGAGTTATATTCTCTTATCAGTAGTGCTACCTGGACAAACTTTTTGGCCAGAATTTTGGACAACTCCTATGATATCCCTTGAATATCATAGGAATATTCAAGAGATATCATAGGGGTTGTTCAAAATTCTGACCAAAAAAATTTATCCAGTTAGACTTTTTGTTCTCTTATTGAGTTGATTTTCACTAGTAGGACGTGTTTTTCTTTCTCATTGTATGTGACTGCCAACTCCGCCGTTAAGTTGATTTTAGCTGGGCTTCTTGCACTTGTTCTAGTGCCTGTTGGTGCCTGTTGGTGCCAACCAAATTGATATCAGTTTCAGTCTTGTGCCAAACTATTGGTTGCCTAGCTATCTTAGACGTTAGGAAACTGAAATACGTTGTTAACTGTGCTACTGCCTGCTGATGACATTGAGGGCCTGTTTGTTTGCATTAGATTGCATGCGAATTCAAGGTAAAACGAGCTCCATGGAATTGGGAGCCAGAAGTGTATATAGTTCATTTTGGAAACTCTATTCTCACTTTATCTATATTTTTTTTTTCTCATCATTGTAATAACATTCAAAACACCTTCAAAACAGTTGAAAATGATTACATTGTCGATACAGAGGTTATAATAGCACTTGATGCACTCGAAAAAGAAAAACAAGGTTAAAAGTTATACAAAATGTAATGGCATGATAACAGTAACTTTGTGGTCCGTACAATTCATTAAGATTTATTTGGAGGTGGATTGGAGCTCAACCATTTGAGTAGGGACTTATCCCCATTGAATTTGCTCTGTCGGTTGAATTCGTGGAGATGTAATTAATTTATATGGTTACATCACATGGTGGGGGCCACCACATCAAAGGTACTGATCATTGCAAAGAAAGGACCTACTCTTGCCAAAACAATGCACCAAGTCCATTTATGTTGAGCAAGCATAGGTCTACATTACTCTGGAAAGTAATCATGTCATGTCGCTCGGGTGACACTGACTCTGACCTTTTAACCTGGGCTCAAAACAGAGTCATTCCACTCCTGCCTTCAAGCTGAGTAGACCCGGCCAACTCAGGACGAGTCAGCCCGATTTAATTGAATTATGGCGGTGAGTGAGATGCTTTTGTTGGGGGTGGGGGGTAAGGATAGCTGAACGTGGGTGTGTAGCTTAAGGGAATCATTTGAATAAGAAGGTGTGGCCAAAAAGGGGTCCTGGAAGTAGAAGGGGATATGGTTATGCCAGAGCTTGAAATTATACTAGATTTCAAAGAAACCTGGAAAGGGAGAGACAGTGATGCCATTATTGCTTTGCCTTTTGTCAGTTGTTGTGCAAGACCAGGAGATGGAATGCTCTTCCACTTTGTGTCGGTTACATTACAATGCTAAACTGCGCATGGGTGCGTAGCTTGGTCCAAGTCTCAGTGCCTTTGCCGGGAAAAAAAACCAGCATGTATGGACAGTATTAGTGTTACGGTTGTAAACGGGTACATTTCGGTCTGAGTCTATAGTGGACCTGGAACCGGAATCATTAAAGGAAAAAGTGGAATCGGATCCGGTTTCTTGGCTCCGGAACTGGAAACAGAACTATATATGGGATGGGTCCGGACCCAGGTCCGGATCTAGGTAGAGAATGATATTAAAAAATTATGGTTCTTAGGAGAAATTTTCGAGACTTTAGGTTGTATGTCGGGTCTGGGGTCCACGGGTCTGAATCAAGGTGGAATCGGACCCGAATCCATTTACTTATTGGGGCCTAAATAAGGACTCATACCCAATTTTTAATGGGTCGGAACCTCCAGGTAATCAGAGAATCGGGAACCCATTTACATCCCTAATTGGTGTGATTTTTATTTTTATTTATAAAATAATAATCCTTAGTAACTTGTGTAGGCATGTATGAAAAAAGCAATTTTCACCTAGGGTTAGTGCAAGAATTCTAGTTCTTGCTACAAATGGTGTAGATTGAAAGTCCCGCAACATTCACATGCTGGAGTCTCATATCATTGTCACTAAACTCATACCAGTGGGGGGAAAAAAAAAAAAAAACCCATGCCAATCACTGTTCCGGCCAATACATATCAAGCCTACACTGCGTGGATATGAATCTAGTTCCCTACTATATACTGCGTTATAAATTTACAAATGACAAATCCAACATGCTCATATTACATGTCTATCGATCAATTGGAGCTAATTCAAACACCTCTCTAACTGAAGTGCACCCCAAATTGGTTTGATATAATATGTAAAAGCACAAGTTATTTTGTCGTAGTTAATGATATATTTTTAAATATGATCAATTTAACAATTGTTCCTAATCGTTTAATTGAATTCCATTATGGTACGCATGTCATACTTAGTGCTGCTTAATATGAGCAGCTTAAATTTATGAATAGTAGGCTCTATGTATGTAGGAAAAGAGGAGTATATTATTCATTGTGAGTGCAGGCTATACTTTATAAATCAAAGAGATGAGAAGTAAAATATATAATGTGGAGATGTAGATTGTAGCTTTATTTTGGTGAAGAATTGATGGGTAGAGTTATGGCTTGGTAATTGCTACCAAAGGAAAGTTATACTTGATGATGGATTTTTTGCTTTTTCAGTTTTAGCTACTTTGATAAGAAAGTATTTTTTAAGAGTTCTTATAAATAAAATTCCATTCAACACTCGGGCCGCTATTGATATATGTCTAATACCATACAATAAACTATATACCAACCTAAAAGTTTGATCTGATAGGTGAAAGGCTTATACAGATATATTAAGACATGTCAAGCGTATTAACGATGTGGGATGTGAGATCACCAACATGCAGTTATAGAGTAGGGCTGTCAATCGTGTCGTATTACCAAATTTAAGTTACTGGTTAACGAATTCGTGTTAAAATCACCTCAACCCGTACACGACTCGTTAACTTAATGGGTCAAAAAATTCAACCCGAATACGACCCGTTAGTTTAACGGGTTACGCGAACCAACCCGTTAAGTAATTAAGTCGTTTCGAAAATTAAAAGAAAATCCATATAAAAATATTTAAGGAGAAAAATTCATAAGCCACAGTTGTAAGTGAGGATCTCGAATGGATTCCACCTAAAATCCCACTATAAAATAATAAATTTTAATTTATTCTTTATGAATATAAATAAATTCTAGCTACACTTAGGGACTAAATTTTTTTTAATGAATTAAGCTGGTTGTTAACATATTAATGATTTAATTCGTACACGACTCATTAATTTAACGTATTAATAAATTTGATCCGTTAATGATCCAAACCCATTAAGAGTCCACGCCAACCTGTTAATATCGTAATGTGGCATTTTAAAAGCCCATGACAGAGTACCTCCTGCTAGTGTACTCGGGCAGAGAAAACAATAGAAGAGTATACTCGAGCACGACAAAGGATAGACTTTATCTTTTAGGAGAGGCGTCTTCTGGAAGGATTCTAGTCCTACCTTTTACAATTTACAGTGTCTTGGTTGTCTTGTCGACATCTCAATCGCTTTCTTCCTTCCTTCCTCACCATTTCCAAACACAATCTTTGTGGTTTGGGGCTTTGGGCAAAGTAAGCACATCCTCTTCGATTTCTCATGGAATCTCGATACAGGGTCTTATTTTGTGGCATGGAATCCAATTTCTACTTCAAATCTCCATCCTCAATTGGCCCCCACTTCCTTCTTTTTTCTTTTTTTTTTGTACTTACTGATGTTTTCGCTAAATTTTTTCTCCAGTTTTGTGGTTTGGTTGATCTTAATTTTCTCTTTCTGTATGAGTTACTTGATTTTGATTTTTGCTTGTTTTCTTGATTGTTTGATTTTTTTTTTCTTTTTGGTTTTTGTTGTGTGTGAGTTGGATTTGCATATTTATGTTCCTAACTTTAGGAAATTAAGGACTTTTGGTTTGATTTTCACTGCATTGAGTAAATTTTTTTTTTTTTGAAGTATTTTGCAGGAGTGATTTGAGTGAGTGAAGTTTTTAGACTATTGGGGATAGAAAAAGCAAGATCTTTGTGATTTTTTCTATGAATGTTTTTTCTTTTTATTTGAAATGTTGTTTAAGAGAGATGTTTTCATGGTTGAGGTCATTTTTTTTCTTCTTCAATTCTGTTTTGAATTGTTCTAACTTTTAAACTTTTGATTTCTATCTTATGGTCAAACATTGGGAAATTTATTTTTTGTCCTCAAGAAACACAGGATGTTTGCCTATTTGATTAGATTTTTGCTTGCCTGTTTTACAATATTGATAATTGAAAACTCAAGTGTTTTTCTTTTTTTTTTTTGGGCTTAAGAGATACTTTTGCATGGATTGAGGTCAAGATTTTGTCAAAAGTTTTTTTGGAAACTGATGTTTTGTTGCATATATATTTTTAGATTCTATTTCAACCATATTAATTTCTTATCTGTGTTTCAAATTTCCTGTAGATGCATTATGGGAAGGGTATGGTCCAAAATTCTGACCGTCTGATTCCCATGTGAAATTTGGACGGCTTACTCTTTTCTTTCTAACACTATTTAAGAATAGAAAAGGAAAAAAAGAGAGGAAGAAAACAGCTTCTTTATTTTTCATCTTATGGAAATCATATGAACAGGGCACCTGAGTTGCAACATCACTGTGAATCTCTCACCATAAAAGTTTTGAAGTCAGATAGTATAATATAGCTGTTTTGAGTTTCATATAATCTAACATAAGCTGTTTTGAGATTAAGAGTGGTTTTTGTACATTTTCATGCTTTTGAACTGACATGATGTATATGATGTGTCTTTAGGTGGTTTAACATTAAAGTTTCTTCATTTGCTATTGGATTTGATTTGGGTTTCCTCTGTTCTTACTTTGTTACATGTGCATTTCCCTGAACCAGTGGCATTTTGATTGACATTCTCTCTGTAATTGATATCATGTGTTGTAGACTTGCAGTGCTCTTTTCAGTTTTTTCCCCTCTTGAATTGGTTTGTCTGGGAATGTTTCTGCGTCGGGTGTGCCTGTGTATGCTGATCTAAATTCTAAACCATTTTGTCTAGTGGGCTGTCAATATGGTTGTGCACGGCCATGCTCCAAAGAACTATATTGTGCTTGCGACATCTGATTTCTCCTGTTGATGAGTGCTTTTGCTTCTTCACTGTCCTCCCCCTCCCCACCCCCCTATCTCTCTTTCTCTGTGTGTGCGCGTGTGCTTGTTATCAGTATTTTTGGTTGTGGATTGTGGGTCACTTGCCATGTTGGTTATTGTCAAAAGCATATATTGATTTGATTACTCAATGTGCTGAAATTGTGTTGAAATGGGAATTTGGATTTAAAGCCACCTCTTCTTGAAGGATGGGTATTTTCTTCATTACTGATTTGCTTGTTATGCATTTGTTTTAATTTATTCATTAATTAATTGCACTGTTAGCTTTGAGCAGTTGGAAATAGAGGAGGGAGTAGCATTTCGGGTGGAATATTTTGTTGAACTCTGTTGAGTTTCTCCATAGAGATTGTGTGAGGATCACAAAGAGAAGTAAAGAATGTCAAATGCTGGATATACACATTTTTGTTACAGATGCAGGCGAATGGTTAGTTTGCACGGCCGACAGGCAGTTTGCCCTTATTGTGATGGCGGTTTCATACAAGAACTGGACGAGATTGAGGGCATTAGGCCTCTGGATTACTTTGGGTCGGATTCTGATCTAGATCGGCCACGTAGATTCGGCATAATGGAAGCCTTTTCTGCCCTACTTAGCCAGATGAATAGTAGGAATCGTGAGATTGATGTCAGAGGAAGATCCAGTATGGTCCCAGAACAGGGACTTGAACTTGGTTCTGGTCCTTGGTTGATTTTCCGTGGTCAAATGGCTGATAGTGGGGGAATCGAAGTTTTCTTCAATGGGGTTCCAGGTGTTGGAATGAGGCGTGCTGATATCAGTGATTACTTCATGGGGCCAGGACTGGAGGAATTGATCGAACAACTAACTCGGAATGATCGTCATGGGCCTCCCCCCGCTTCAAGGTCTTCAATTGATGCAATGCCTACTGTAAAGATTACTCATAGACATTTGCGTGGGGACTCTCACTGTGCAGTTTGTACAGAAAAATTTGAATTGGGCTCTGAAGCACGCCAAATGCCATGTGACCATATATATCACTCTGATTGTATTGTGCCGTGGTTGGAGCAGCACAATTCATGCCCTGTTTGCCGCCATGAATTACCACCGCATGGCTCGAGTGCTGCTCAGAGGTCTAAAGCCCGTAGTTCTAGCAGTGGCAGCAGAAACAGTAGCAGGGAGAATGGTGGAGAGGGTCATGGGAGGCGCAATCCACTTTCATTCTTGTGGCCATTTCGTTCGTCGAACTCAACTTCCCATCACAGTGAGCGAGGCGGAAGCAGCTCAACTCCTGTTCATGAGGAATACCATGAGACTAGTCATGAAGGATGGCCTTTTGATTACTAAGAAGTAAGACCATTTCTCTACAGTCCTGTTCACCTTGTGTCTTTTGTTCTAGTGCATATCTCATCATCGGATCTTATTGTAGTCTGCTTGTTGTGAAGACTGTTTTAAGCAGCCAATGTCACCCTCAAGGGCCAAGACCTTGTTTAGAGGTAATCAGAGGCATCTGTTCAAGTCTGCTTTATGCACAGGTTGTGTGTTATGTTGCATCTATACTGGTAGTTACCCACTAAATAATAATTTTATATCTTTATTTTCAATGGATAATATTTTGAAACTCAATAGAAAATAGTTGTCTCCTAATTTTCACTACCAATCTTCATGTTTAATTGAATAAGTTGGCAGTTGAGTGTGTGTGTGTATATGTGATGGATATCTATATTGTACCCCAAATCCCAATGTTTAGTTTTTACTTGTTGGCAGGGGATTGAAGTGGTTAAAATAACCTAATGAAATGAAACTCAAACTCAAATTCTATATTTTTATGGGCATTGCATTTTTCATCTTCTTTTTCCACACATGTAAGAAAGAGATGAAGTTTAATATCAGAATTTGATGAGCATCCAATTATTTGGGTTTCTTCTTCTTCATCATCAAATGATTTAGTTTATGTTTGAATTTTTATGGACATTAGCAGGCCAGGAATTTCTCCTGTTTCTTATGCTTGGAGCACAAATTAAAGATGCAAATGGTAGTTCAGAACTTTCAGCTCTAGAAGCAAGTGACAGAAAATTCCATCTTCTGAATGTGAATTCACCAACATAAACTTGAATCGCTCCTTTACATTCTTTAATTTCAGATGTTGATTGGCACGGTCATTTCCTAGAGCTCAAATGTAAAACCCAACCAAAAATCCTAAACTTTTAGTCCTAAACTTGAGTAAGAAATAAATAAAAATCTATATATATATATTAATTTGGGTGGACAGTCTCCACCATTTGGGTTGCCTTTTCTTCGCAGGACATTTTAATCTCAGGTTCAGTTAATGCTTTCATTGAGTTGGGTTTCTTTATTTTTTTGCTACAGCAGGGACTTGAATATGCATTCTCTCACACGCTTATGTTCCCAACCAGATGCCTACAGCTGGGACATTTTGGGTTTCTTAATATCCTCTCATTTATTTAAGGTTATGATTGGCAACCAAAATCTTAATGGAAAAGACTTTTTTTTTTATTTTTTTCCATAAAGACATGAAAAACTTACATTTGGCAATTATAAATTTCCAAAGATTTGGGTCATACTAGATTTTCAATTCTGAGGATTCTCAGGGCTAACCATCAAGCATGTGAAAAAAAAAGGAAAAGGTTTAAATTCCTCAAATCAGTGAATTTCTCACTTGTTTTGGACACTGAGATATCCTCAATGAGGAAAGCCCTGTTCTTGGAATATAGGGAGTGAGAAATCCTCAAATATTCATCATCGATTATCAAACGTGACCTATGTGTTTTACAAGAGGGAGCTGGATAGGTAGAGAATTGGCTCCAAATTCGAAATTCGAAGTTCAAGAATCATCTTCATTAAATTCAAAGTTAAGAGAGAGAGAGGTTGGTGGAGGAAGAATAAGGAGATGAATAATGGTAAACAGATCCCGGTGAGAACGGAGGATTCTCTCATAAGAGTAGGCTGTATATCAATAATATGCATTCATTCCAATTCGTGGATCCTACTAGGATACATACCAACAATGAGAGGAGGATGACAGTTAAAAAATTCTTTGATAGGAGAAAAAAAAGCCCACAAGATTATCAAAGTCTTTGAATTAACAGCTCAAGGTTTAATGTCATCTCAACCGCAGCTTCTTGTACTGTAGGGGAATATTTTCTGGTAAAAAGTAACCTCTCTTAATTATTCTTGTAAGATTCTATAAACCCTAGCATTAGGGGGGATTTTCTCTTGTGGACATTCCTGCAGAGAGACATCCGAGGGTGCCATGAAATCCAGGAAGGTTATCATGGAAGGTACCATGAAATACCCAAGTCAAGTTTTTGTAGCCTGCACGAATTTTCTTCCGGGGAATTAGCTGGATTTCTCTTTATGATTTTAAACTAGGAGTGGTTCTGTTGGTACTGGGAGACCTTTCAAGTAGTTGTTTGGTTGAATTGTTAGATTGTATGTCCTTAATTCGGTGGATGATGTAATTAAATTGATTTATTCTATAATTGATTTATAAATTCATGCTTTATTCATGTGATGAATGGTGTTTTATTTTATTGATTGTACATAACCAATTTAAAAATGACATAATAGTTCATGAGATGAACTGGATTCCACAAGTATATTAGGTGTGATCCATGTATGTGGATGAGTCCACATATAAGAGACATAGGTCACAAATCTTATACTTGAATTGATTCACAACCAGTGATGAGATTAGGTATCTCATCTGACAAGGTTGCAGCACTGTGATCACTATGAGATAGTGTAATTTGTCTCAATCAACAGAGTGTAAGATTCTGGATCATTGTGCTGGTACTTAGATGTACTGAAGGACCATGAATTGCACCTTATGCAAATTTGTCTTTAATTAACGACTGCCCTCATAATTCCCGAGCAATATGCTCTTACTCCTAAGAAATTAATGGACTCAAGTCTCTACTAAATATTTACTTGAGTCACCAATGAGTGAGGCCAAATGTAGGTTAACACCTCAGTCATTTGGGTACGTGCTAGTGGGAATGTGAGAACATATAATTCTCAAGATGAAATCTATCATCTAAGAGAAATATCATATTGTGCCAATTAATGAATTTATCATTGGTAAGTGCGCACCCATCTCAATTAAGAATTAATTGGATGGTACTGATGATGATTAATTGGATCACAAAGATAATAAGATATGGATCCAAATTGGTTGGACATATTTAAACCAATAGATCCATGGATATAATTGATAGAGGGGCCTACTTGTAGTAATTGGAAAGTTTAGTGTCTTCTTGTAGATATTCCTAAGACTGGAGTGCAGTTGCATTTATATAATGGAGTTATTTGCAATTAACTGTGAGTCTGGAGTTCACATGAGATGTGGGGTTCAAATATCTTAGTTGGAGCTAGTTTCTAAGGAACCCCTAGTGGTCCCCACGCTAGCCCTAGGAGGAGATAGTTACTAATTCAATTTAAACTCTTTAAAGGAAGGAAGAGTATAAAGGAAGGAGGAGTAGGACACATACTTATAATGGAAGTGAGACTTCTAATTATGTAACCAAAGGAAGTGCTCATGTGCTATATAAAGAGAAGAGGGGGCTGGAAGTCAATAATCATCCCACGCCCAAGGTTGGACGCCGATCTCTCTCCCTAAAAGAGTCTTGGTTTTTCTTTTACTTAAAGATCCCACCATTTTCTTTGAGAAGTTCTCATCAAGAGGGTTATAGCTTGGACCCCCTTACTAGGAGTTCAGTCCTGTCAACTCTGAATACAGCTCCATCTTTCCCTTGGACGTGACCTTAGTCACTATGTCAGAAGGATTCTTGACAGCGTGAATCTTTTCCAGTTTCATGAGATTCTTTTCTATGACTTCACGGATCTAATGGTATCTCACATCAACTTGTTTCGTGCGGGCATGGTATATATAGGGTTGGCTCAACCCTGAGGCCAACAAGGCAATTGCCTAAGGCCCCTAAAAATCTCAGCCTCAAAACTAGTCTCCTAAAATTTCAATTTTCAAGGCTTCGATTCCTGTAAAAATATCAACAGAAGTACCTTTTTTCTCTGAAAAAAACACATACCCATCCCAAGTTGCCACCTATTCATGTATTATTAAAGGCACAGAAAGAGTCATTGGTTACAAGATAGGCATGTCCATCTCAAGTTGTCACCTTTTCATATATCATTAAAGGTGAGAGAGTCATCAGACATTAGTTACGAGATTGAGTTAATTGGGCACAAGATTGCTTTAATTGTCACATCTTGTTTTTAAGTATTTTTTACTCTAGCATGGGCATTACCCATTTAGGATTAAAAAGTAAGAAAAATAGATTTTAAATAAAATATTTATAATAATTTTTAAAAAATACAAAAAAGCCTCATTTAGGAATTTCGCCTTAGGCCTTACATGCCCTGGGTATATAACGTTCTTGCTAAGATCTGTAGCACTCCGACTATTACCTTTAATATTTACGAAATCACATAATGTGTTGTGTGATGAGTCCTAAAAGGCGCATATTTTCATACACATTTTGGACCATTTTAAGGGCTTATTGATATTAAAGAGCTTTATTTAATGACAAATCATGTTTTTATGCATTTAGGGTCCACTGTAGTGCATTCAGGTATAATTTGCTCAAAAATCACACTTTTTGCATAAATTCATGAAACCTGCCATTTTTGGAGACTTACTTTTGGAAAATCAATTATTTTCGGTTCATCAAGTAGGGTCTCATGCATTGTCCATTTAAATTCCTTACATAAAATTATTCTTGAATCCATTTGTTTTAATTTGTGTAGGAGAAATCAAGAATGGGACCCACATTGGTGAAATTTGAGAGAGATCAAGGGTAGCACATCTTTCAAGGTGGACCCACATATCTTGGTATTTTTGGAGAGTTTGAAAAGGCAACAATGGAAAGCTAGATTTGTGATTTCAAATTCAAGAAAGGAAAATCTGCTAAAAGAGATTGACTAGTCAATCAAAGAAGCTTGGAAGCAAACCAAAGATAGAAGTGGAGTCAAGAAACAAGGAAAGAAATATCCCAAGATGCCTTTGGATGTCCACATGGGTCCCACACATGCCATTGCACAACTATCATTCCATATGTGCACAATTATTTTCGGATTCTTCAGAGGCAGCAAGATTAAAATGGTCATAACTCTTAATCTAGCCGTCGGATTGGTGCAATCCATATACCGTTGGAAAGCTCTTTTCGAGTAGATATTTTTGGAATCTAAGATTGTGTCAATCGGAGCTAAAACGATGAAGATATGGCCTCTGGAAGTTGGTGCTTTCATTTCTACTCGAGATTGCAATTTTGCACATGAAAAGCACCAAAAATCTCTCACTCACCTCGCTATTTCTTTGAAGACTTGTTGGCCAAGGAAGGGACTTGCCATACAAAGAAGATTTGCATGCTACAAACTTGGAGCAAAGAAGGAAACAAAGAGGACAAAAATCTATAAATTGAAGGCATAAGCCTCCCTCTCCTCTCATGGGAAGATAGACCAACTCTCTCTAGAATTACTACTACACTCCATCTTCTTCCTCTCTCCTTCTCTCCATTTTGAGTCCTCAAGGAGATTTGGCCGGAAATCACTCTACATACACCCTTGGGTTTTTCATCTAGAAGAGGCTTCTCATCCTAGTATGTAATTGTCATTGTTTATTTTTTATATCTATGTAAGACTTTGCATATTAGTAAAATTGTTTCTTACTCTTTCAATTTCTCTTTCTTGTCCTTGGGTGATTGGTGCTTGTTTTATGTTTCTTTTCTTGTTGGTGTTTGGACTGACGACCCAAAGGCCCGAAGAGCATGATTCAAATTATGACCCCGCTTAGAAAAGAATTTTGAAAGAGGAGAATACACTTCCACACATTTAAATTTATGTTCTTCCACACATTTAAATTTCTGTTAAAACCACACATTTACTTTTCTTGTTTTCACCACACATTTAAATTATTGAGCTTTTGTTTATTATCTTTATTTTTATGATCAATTCAATTTTATGTTTATTTTATGCATAGTTTATGGTTTGAACTAATTAGCATTGCATGCACATTCATATTGGTGGAGTTTAGACATGTTTAAGTTGTTGGAATTGGAGTTTGAAATAGAACAAGAAAGAAAAATCAGGGATTTGAGTCAATAATCTTGGCCAAATAATTTTTGGAAATTCGGATCTCAATATAAAGTACATCATTCAACACATTGTTGCAGGAATTTCTTGACAGATTTTGTGTAAAAAGTTTGCGATTAGAAACCTGATCAAAACACATTATTTTTCGATGAAACTTGGAGAAATTAAAGTTTGATCAGTGTATTTTCAAACTCCAGAATTTCAAGAAATAATAACTTTGGAAAGATGGTGAACCAGTGGCTCAAACATGGCTGGTCGGACCCACCTGTGTGCAGAATTTCTGCACAGTTTTTTTTTAGGTCATGTTCATACACTCATATTTCATTCGTTGTAAATCGTTTTTCACTTTCGTTTTTTTTTTATTTGATTCATGCATCATTGTAGTTCAAAACCCAGCCATTAAACTTAGTTTTAGGTTGCATTAGATTAGGAAAAATCATGCATAAAAACAGCCATGCATACTAGTTTTTCAGACTTAGAATTTTTTAGCATCTCATGGCATACATTGCATTACTAACTTTCTAACTTAGGTTTCTTTTGTTTCTACTTTAGTTTCTTAGTTTTGTTTTTTGTACTTTTTATTCTTGATGTTCTAACTTGTGTTTTCTTTTGTAGAAATTTTAGTTTTTTTAGTTTAGGATTTTTAGATTTAGGAAGTTTTCTTTTCATTGGAACGTATTTAATTTTAATTTAAAGTAGGAATGATGAATGTACTTTTCTAGATTTTAGGCTATAATTAGATTCTATTTAGGGCAGGTGACAAAGTTGGAAAACCTTATTTCTAAAGCTCCCTGTGGATCGACCTGGTCTTACCAGTTTTATTACTACAATCGCACCCTACACTTGGGGTCCGATCATTGTGATATTGCAAGAAAAAGTGTCCTTTTGACTCTCTCAATGTACGATCAATATGGAGAACGTGTATGTAAAATTATTGAGTTTGGTAACAAATGGAGGTTATCAATGAGTACGGATGACCGTAAGGAAGGAAAAAAAAAAAACCCTACATAAGGGCACTATACATTTTCGTCCAAACTCATTCACACAAAAGTATTTTCAGCCCATATATCCTACGATGTAAGTTTGCCAAAATTCTAAAGCAATTCCCAAAATGCATTCTTCTTATGTGAAAGCCCACACTACAGGTATTTTATTCAGAAAATGCAGTGCTATAATTACAGCGGTCGGGAAATGTTCAAAATTTGAGAAAGGAGAGGAAAAATCCATCTCCAACGAAAATGTTTTTTTTTTGTTGTTGTTTTGTTTTCATCGATACACAATGGAGTTATTGTGACAAGAGGGCCCACACGGAGATGGAACATGGATAGCATCCATGAT
The DNA here is from genome assembly GCA_038049695.1 of Cinnamomum chago. NCBI lineage: Eukaryota > Viridiplantae > Streptophyta > Magnoliopsida > Laurales > Lauraceae > Cinnamomum > Cinnamomum chago. The sequence continues at coordinate 32,516,431 of CP142453.1, read as the reverse complement.
CCATGTATCTTCAAAGAAGGTGCGCTTAAGTTAGGTCAATTATTTCCAGGAGGCTGAGATCTCAGCCTTTCTTCTTCTTCAACCAAAGATCCTTATTCTGCAGTTCTTCTGCTATTTGCTTTGTCTCACTCGGAATGAGTCCCTTTGATCTCTTGTTCAAGAAGAAGAAGAAGAGTAAGTTTTCTGAACATTGCTTCTCATGTTCTGAATTATTAGGGCTTTCTGATCATTGCTTCTAAAAAAATGTTTGAAAATTGTTGTAATTCTCGAAGGGTTTAATGAGGGGGTTTTCTTCATTATTTGTTTGGAAATGTTGTGAAATGAGTCCAATTATAACTGATTTGGTGGTAATTGTTTAAACAAATCTCAACACCATTTTCTAAATAAATGTGTAAAATGTTTTTCTCTACTACGTACCTTCTTTTTCGGGTGACAAAGAGAAGAAGAGTCGAGTCCCCTTCAGCAGTAGGACCAAGGTTTGGGATTTTATTTTTGGTCCTCTCTACTACTAAGTTGGGCTACTGGTAGCGGTCAGGAGTGCTGATCCTTTAAACTGAAAGACCCAGGTATCGATCCCTCATCCCTGGGCATATGTGGGTGATAGTAAAGTGTCAATGCTTGTGCTGCTGCTTCTGTTTTTTATGTTATTTTTAAATTTGTTGAAAAATAATTGAATTTAATGTTCAACAAGGAAAGTTATGTCATGTTCTTATTCTTATTATTATCATTATGTTTTTTTTTTTTTTTCATCTTTATAGGACATCCTTTATTGGGGAGAAGACAAGGAGAACAAGGGTGGTTGGAAGACGGTGGTCGGTTGTTAAAAGAAGTAATCTCTTCTTGCGATGGCAGAGGCTGCTACCCGATCCGAATGTTCTCTGCTAAAGAAATTGAACAGGCTATAGGGCAACCCTTTCACGAAGATGGGTTTTGCGTTGCTTACGAGGGAACTCACGAAGACCGCCAAATCATCATCAAGGTATATGAAATAAGAGGCCGAGAATTGGCTTTCAACGAAATAGCGACGGTGACCCAAATCAAGCATGCTAATGTGGCGAAGCTTTTGGGTTGCTGTTTTGAGATGGAACAGCCAATTTTGATATTTGAAAAGGTACCCTTCATTCTGCGTAACCGTCTTCATCAGGAAAACCCATCATCAAGCCCAATTTCATGGGAACATCGCTTAAGAATAGCTATTGAGATCGCATATGCAATCACCTATCTCCATACAGGAACTTCCAGGCCCGTTGTCCATAGAGGCATAAAAAGTTCCAACATTTTATTGGATGAACACTACAAACCCAAATTATTTGATTTCTCACTCTCAATAGCGATTCCTTTGGGGAAAACACAGGTGGAGACAATAGTTGCAGGCACAGTTGGATACCTGGATCCTGCTTATATTGAAACTAGTTTTGTGAGTGAGAAGACTGATGTTTATAGCTATGGGGTGGTACTCCTTGAGCTTTTATCTGGAAAGGGACCACACGATCTTCTAGATAAGGATGAGTATCCTCTGTTGTGCAAATCATTTATCGATAAAGAGTCCACAGAGAAAGAGGAATCTGGAAAGAGTCCATACAATTCTATCGATATGGATGAGTTACGTCTGTCTTTGTCCACATTTATCGCTTATGGGTCCAAAGAGAGAGAGGAGAGACTTGAATTGATTTTACACAACGGCCTTTCGATGGATGTTAGACAAGTGGAGCAAGCAATGGCTTGTATGGAGGTCGCAGTTGGATGCACATCAAGAAATCCAGGCGAGAGGCCGGCAATGAAGGAGGTGACACAACAACTAATGCAGATAGAAAGAGGTGAGCTTCCTCTTTCATCTTCTTTGTTGCGAGTACAACAACTTGCAACCGTGGAATCCGCTGAGGGGGGTTTCCCATATCCGAACTCAGTATGAATCGGAATCGGGATCCTCTGAGGGGGTTCCCCTTTCCCCACGGTCACTCTTTGGTCCGCCACATCAAGGTGGGGCAGCCTGCCATGCGCCCCGCCACATCACCATCAACTCCGAAAGTGTAAGGTAGAATGGTCTTGCTGTGTGGCTTGATTGTCTTCCCTCTTATATTATGGCTTCACCACTCTATTCCCTGTTATGTTCACTCAAAAGCAGACTTTACAATAGCATTAGTGTGCAACTGTTATCACTGATCCCAACCGTTTGTCGACGGGACCTATATGTTATCATGCATCTTGCAACAGTACATAATCTTTTCTACATGGCTAATCTTGAATAGCCAAGACTATGATGTAGTTAGTAATGTTGAAACGTATTTATGCTACCACTACTAATCAAGGCCTACAAGTTTTGATAGGATTAATTAATGGTGAAATTTTCTAATTTGGTATCATAGCTAATTGGTGAATCCAACAAGATTAAGGCAGGCTCCACTTATGCCGCCTCAATTAAGATCTAGAGGTTTTGGTAAGATTAATTAGCTATGAAAATTTAATAGGTGGCGCCAATGAACCCTACTAGCTCAACCTCTCTATTTAACAATTTGGGCCCAAAGGGGCCCAATTATCTATCACTCGACTTAGGTGGCAGAGAAAACTTGCCCTACTGATTCGCTGGTTATGGGCAATGCAATTCACAACTCCCATGGTTGATCACAATTCGCAAATTTGGACCTCACCCTTTTCGAATAACACTATCAAAATGAGTTTCCAGTGTCAGGAACGCTACATCTACGTTATTTTTTTATTCAAAACTTGGTTTATCAAGAACTTGATCTTAAATTTTGACCATAATTTTCGTAATTTAATATCCATATTGCAAATTGATTAGAAATTGGACAAAAGCGACTCTTATCACATTGGCTTTGAAATTTTGGTATCTCAAGTAAATCAAGAAAAATGCAAATTCAGTTAGGGTGATCTAGGTAACCCTGACAAGAAGTAATCATACTATGGCCAAGTTAGTTACCCTGTTTGTACGTTCATCAATTCGTTTTAGAGCTCATAGGGAACATTCTCCTGAGATTGTTGCAGTGGAACTTGCCATTACAGTAATTTAAGAAGATTGTAAACTTTGCCAGGAGATCAGAGATCTTCTAGACAAAATAAATTCTTCAATGTAGTTGTCACCTTAACCACAGTCCACCATGGGAATGTTGCGAGCCTTTTGGGTTGTCCTTAGAGATTGCATCAGCTACTCTGTGATTGTCTTCTTGACCACCTTGATAAGAGGAAACCCTTGGGGTCCATGCTCCCATATCTTATTGGATGAACAGCGTAGTCCAAACTCGTGGTTTCATTGCTTGTAACAATTCCGGGCACAACAAACTTGGAGGCAGCCATTGAAAGCACTGCTGAAAGCCTCGCTCCTCTTTCTTGTATTGTATTCTTGGTATTACCAATGTCCTGCTTTCTCGCTTGTTCAATACAAAGCTAAACTTACAAATGGCATAAACGTGGTCAATTGCATCAAGTAATTCAAGGCTTGGGTTGGGTTAACTCGACTTTCATGTTGGGTTAATCCAAGGTTTGGGGTGACTCTTAAGTCAACCCTTCACTTTCATGTTAGGCAGAGGTGTCAAACAGGCGGTGCCGCCCCTATCTTGTCGTAGGCTTTGTGTGGTTCTAACCTTTTGAGCTTAAAAAACAAAGGACTTACACTACAAAAAGTAAAAGATACACACAGAAAAAAAGTATAGCACACAAATTTAAGTGGTTTGGTCAAATTCGACCTACTCCATCGAGAAGAGAATTATTTGGATCTTTTCTATTTGAAGATTTTTCAATAGGATTACCTTTGAAATATTTATAATTTTTTTAATAATAAAAAAACAAAAAATAAAAGACTGTATTTTTATATTTATGTTTAAAAATATTAAACATCTAGTGACGTTCTGCCCAGTGGGCCGTGTTGAATTGTGCCTGGCGGGCCATGCCGTTGATTGGCCAGGCTGTGCCACGGCACGTTGATTGTCTCACTGGGCCGGGCCAGTATTTGACATCTCTAATTGTTTGATTAAGGTTGACTTACATCCAATAAACGAATGGGCCATCTGTTTAGTGCACGGTGGATCCATACTTTTTTTTTAATGGTAATTGAAACTTCTTAATTTATTAAAAGAATTTTACAAAAAAGGAACACAAAGAGGAAGAGATAATAAAGAACATAAAAGAAAGAGGAAATGCAAAAAGAGAAAAGGGCAACTAGGTACAAGAGCGTTGTACCCCACCGAAGCAAACTACAAGATAATACCCTCCCAAGGAGACATCCTCTCAATCCCCTGTTTAATTAAAGCATCGGCGAAGTAGTTGGCTGATCTAAGCTCATGGCGAAAGTGAACATTGATTGAGGAAGATAAAGCCCAAATTTCATTAAAGAGGATTTGAAATTTCCATGGGTTCCTCTTTCGATTAGTCACCCAAGCGATCGCATTAGAGGAGTCACTCTCGACAATAAGAACACCATGGAAGTTTCTAGAGAAGCAACGAAGAGCTTCCAAAATCGCTAAAACCTCTGCTTCATTAGAGTCGCAGACCCCTGCATGCTTGGAGAACATGAATAAAACCTCTCCCTTACTATTTTGAAGTACCCCACCTATTCCTGCTGGCCCCGATTTACCTCTAGCAGCTCCGTCGACGTTGAACTTAAGAACACCAAGAGAGGGAGGAGGCCAATGAACGGACTTCATCACCTTAAAACGACCGCACCTCATACAAGCTTCCCAATTGACTAATATGTCATTGAGACTAAAATTTGAGAACTCCTCTCTAACTAAAGCCTAATTAGCAATCATCAAAGAGATCGAGGCAACCAACTCTTCTGAAGTAGAGGAGACATTTGTAAACATTCTGTCATTTCTTTCTTTCCAAATGCACCATAGAATAGCAAAAGGAATCAACCTCCACGGTGTACGCCCACATCCAACAAATGGACCTCTTGCCCAAGACTCTACTGCATCTGCAATATTCTCCGAACTGCACCAAGCTAGTCCACACCTGCCAAAGAAATAACCCATATACCTGCTGCAACTTCACAGTGAAGAAAAAGGTGGTTCATTGTTTCCTCTTTCGTATGACACATCACACAAATGTCGGAGATGCTTGACGTTGTCAATCCTTTACTTCCCAAATTGTCTGCCGTAGACACCTTTGCTGCAGCAACAAGCCAACAGAAGACCTCAACCCAGGGAGGAACTAGCCCCATCCAAACCAAAGAAGAAGAAGATCTGGAGGTATGGTTCCCCTCCAAGGCCAAGTGAAAAGCTCTAGTCGAGAACTCTCCGGATAAGGAAGGTTTCCAAATCCGAGAGTCGTTGTAATCCCTGCACAGAAATAAATTAGAAAGAAGACTCAACAACTCTCCATATTGAACCTCCTCTTTCAAGCGAAGCCCTCTCCTAAATGATACATTCCACACAATCCCACCCTCCCTCACCTCTTAACAATCACTGACAGTAGACTCCTTATTCAACATCACTCTAAATAACCTAGGAGATAACTCAGACAAAGGTCCTACCCCTATCTAATCATCCAACCAAAACCTGACCTCCATCCCCTCACACAGCACAAAACCAACCCCTTTGGACAATACTTTCTCCCGCTCAGAAGACACATCACATCACCAACTAAAGCAATAGCAACCTACACTCCCGACCTACGGTGTCTAGGGCCAGGTGAAGGCCACAACCCCCACCTATCCTCCCCATATTTAGTACCAATGACCTTCCTCTAAAGAGTTTCCTTCTCCTCCCCAAACCTCCGCCACCATTTCACCAATAAAGACATATTTTTATTCTCCAAACTACCAAGACCCAAACCTCCACTCCACTTTGGTTTAATCACCTCACTCCACTTTAAAAGATGTAATTTCTTCTTGTCGCCCTGACCTTCCCATAAAAAGTTCATATGGATACAATCCACCTTTTTCACCCCTACCTTTGGCATTTTGAAAAGAGACATATAATAGACTGGGATATTAGACAAGCATGCTTTAATCAATGTAATTCTCCCACCAAAGATAAGTATTGCTTCTTCCAAGAAGATAACATTTTCTCAATTTTACCGATTCGTGGACCCCACAAAGCCTTGGATCTCGGCTTCGTCCCAATTGGAAGACCAAGGCATGAGATAGGGAGTCTTCCAACTTTACAATGGACTAAATCCACTAGGGTATGGACAATATCCTCGGAACATCCTACTCCCCCCAACATGCTCTTGGAGATGTTAATCTTCAGACTCGAAACCAACTGAAAACACCGCAATATCCTTTTAAGAGCCAAAACTTCTTCCTTGTTAGAAGAGCTGAAAAAAAGGGAATCATCTCCATTCCGGGTCACGTCAAAGCCATTAATGACACCCAACTCTCTCGCTCTTAATAGGAGAGAGCCCAACGTCTCCATGATAATAGTAAACAGAAAAGGAGATAGGGGATCCCTTTGCTGAATGCCTCTCGAAGCTTTAAATAACTTTGAAGGAGATCCATTGACCAAAACTTAAAAGGATGTGGTAGAAATGCACTCGCGTATCCATCCACGTCAGGTTTCCCCAAAGCCAAATCTGAGCAACATATAATCAATAAAGTTCCAATCTACATGATCATAGGCTTTCTCCAAGTCGATCTTGAAAATAACCCCCTTGATTTTAGATCTATTTCTGTAGTCAATGAGTTCATTGGCAATCAATACTCCATTGAGAATCTACCTTTTTGCCACAAATGCACCTAGCTTGTGAAGGACCAACAATGAGAGGTAGAACACGCTTCAGACGGTTTGCCAAAATCTTTACCAATAATTTATACACACACCCAACAAGACTTATGGGTCTGAAATCATAAAGCTCCACCAGATTAGGCACTTTAGGGATGAGAGATAAAAAAATCGCATTTATCTCCCTATTGATTCTTGCCCTCCTATGAAATTTAGAAAGCATGTCCGCAAAACTCTTCTTGAGGAACCCCCAACCTACCTTAATGAAAGTGAAATTGAATCCATCCGGACCAGGGGCCTTATCCCCTCCACACTCCTCCAAAGCTAGAGCCAATTCCTCCTCCTCAAATTCCTTTTCCAACCAATTGCGAATATCTGTTGAGATTGTAGGAAAAAACACACCATCAAGCTTAGGTCTAACAAAATCTTCACCCTTGTAGAGATCTTCAAAGAAACGAACAACCGCTTCTTTGATCTAAATAGGATTTTTAAGAACCGTACCACCTCGCCTTAGTGCCCCCAAGTAATTCACTTTTCTCATAAGCGAAGCCATCTGATGGAAGAAACTAATATTTTTATCACTCTCCTTGAGACAAGTGGTTTTGGATTTCTTCCTCCAAGAAATCTCCTCCATACAATTGATATCCCAAATCCTCTAAAGTGCATCTTGCCTGGTAACAACTTCCTTTGGACTCAACTCCCGATTCTCCCCTTCTTTATCCAAATCTTCCACCACTTTAAATAAAGCTTCTCTAGATTCCTCAATGTGACCAAACACCTCTCTATTCCATCTTTTAATCTAATCTTTAAGAATACAAAGCTTCTTACCAATCTTGAAACCTGCATAACCACTCACCTCCACTTGACTCCACCAAGAGCGAGCCAAACCCAAAAATTGTTTGTTCTCTAACCAACAATTCTCAAAACAAAAAAGGTTTGGGCCCCCAATCTACTGAGCTGGAACTCAACTTGATATGACAATGATCCATAATTAATCTCGATAGTGCCACCTGAATGACTCCAGGAAAATGGTTATCCCATTCCTTTGATCATAAAAACCTGTCAATCCTGCTTAGAGCTGCCGGCTCCCTGTTGTCAGACCATGTATACCTCCTCCCTTGAAGCGGAATATCAATCAAATCATTATCATCAATAGAGGTTCCCCCCTTTCTTTTCAAAAGGAAATCTATTCATATTAAAATCACCCCAAAAAACCCAAGGGACTAACCACTGGGATTTAACAGTCGAGAGTATATCCAAAAAATCACTTCTCTCAGAATAAACATTCGGCCCATAAACATTGGCCAAAGCTGAAACAAAACCATCACCAACCCCACGAAATTTGACTACCAGTACCCCATCTGCCAAAAAAATAAAATAAAATCTTCCATTGTTAAGACCTCATCATTCCAAACAGTGATCAACCATCCAAAAGCACCGACTGAAGCAACCCAGTTCCAACCACACTTGCTTTTACCCCAAGCTTCACATACAAAGCGGTGAATATTGGATGATACTTTAGTTTCCAGCAACATCAAACAATTTATTTTGTATTTTCTAACCAACTTCCTGACAGCCAGCCTCTTCTCAGGCTTACCAAGCCCTCTCACATTTAGACAAACAATAATCATAAAGTAGAAAAATAGCACCCACAAAACACACGAGCTATCAAGAAGTAACAATCTTACCTCCAGTCTCCAAAGCCTCCACCTCGATGAGCTTCTGTATAACCTCTGCTTCATTGTCTCCAATATTGACCCCCAAGCTATTACCCAACTTGGTGGTCTAATGAGCTTCATCCTCTGCAGATCCGTACTTGTTACTTGATGTTGCAACTTGAACCAATTTGACTCATTGAACTTTTACCGGGCAAGTTAACCCAAACCCTATTAGATAATTCTGTGTTTATTTTGGCCCTTTAATAAAGGATCAAGTCGAGTTGGGCTAACACATGTCAACCACAGTGGTCAGCCCAAATAACCCAGCACCACCACTAAATTCATGTGTTAACAAACAACTCATCACAAAAAAGTGCAGACCGACCATCACAAAAATTTGAATCCAAACAAAGCATTACAAACATGATGGGCAAAGATACTTTAGAAACACCTGCAGTGATTGTAGTCAGTAATCGTAATTGAATTACTAAAAACAGTAAAAAACTCATCAATCATCATAATGTGTGAAAAGAATTTCTTCCTAGTTCCTGAGCTCCAGGGATGGCAAAGATAGAAGTCACCATCAGTAGCTTTGAGTGCCTTCACAGCCTTGCTCCTCTGGAAACTCCACTGAGCCATTACAAGTTCTGCTCAACCCTTGTCTCATCCACATTTCATCGTCAGCAGCCATGGCTGATGATTCTGGCTTTGAGATCTTAGGAGCCTTGAACTGTTCTGCAACCTGTGCCTGTGTCTGCAGTTGTAAGTGCAAGTCCTCAATCTTTGCCTCTTCATGGACAACATGTGTCTGATATCGAGCTCTTGAAGACCCGTGACTCGGACTCGACTCACGTAATGTTAAAAAATTGATTCGGATAGAGTCAATGTGGATAGTCAGGAGGATCATGTTTTTTTAAAATAATTTCAAAAATATTTAAAAATGAATCCAATACTTATAAAATATAAAAATACATTTATTTACATGCATTCATGATAATCAATTCGAATTAATAACCTAGTATATGCAAGAAAATTACTACAATAAGGAAAACAAAAGAAAAATATTTCCTATTATATGATTTAATAGTTCATCGAATGTAAAAGATCAAATATAAGTTTCAAATTACATTCCGGTCATCATTTTTAAATTACCAACTCTAAACCTTATGCATAATTACTTATAAATAAACTTTAATTGTTTAAAATAATATCTGTCTATTAAATGAATCGGAATGCAAAGAGTTTATTAAAATAAGAAGACTCGGCCGAGTCTCCCCTATTTCTAACTTGTTCCTTTGTCCAAAAAAGACGACTTGAGAGGGTCAAGAGTTAACTCGGAGAGTTTTCCAACTATGTATGTAATATAGCGATATTAGCCTTTTTATGAAAATGGAAAGGGTCATGTGTATCAACTCTCAATAGTTATTCGAGAAACCGACAAGCTAATCAAGTCTCACAGATGAGCAGCGGCGAACCCAGGATTTTCGCCCGTTGAGAATGGTCAATTTAAAAGCTTTTAGCAATTTGTGACCAAGAGCTGAGTAACTAATTGCTAAGCTTTTGTAGTTAACATGTCATTGTTCCCTTATTAACAAATAACACCAACACTACAACACTTTTTTTGGGTAAATCAGCCAAAGGTCACTAAATTCTGTCCTTTAAGGCCTCTAATACACAGGATTTTCAGTTAAAGCCTCCGGTCCATACGCCTAGACTTATTACAGGCGGAGGTCCCTAAGTATGCCAAATCATACATTTGCATGACTGATTTGCTCTCTAACCATTTGAAGTTATGTCACACATTTAATCCCTAATTTTAAGTTCCTTAACATGATATTTAATGGCTGATTTGACGCTTTAAACGCATCAAGCTGTCTAACGGATTGTATTTCCTAGTTTCGAAATTCAAATGAGATGAAATATATTAAGTTTCAAAATTGATATGGGAGGGAACGATTCCAAGCCTCCTACACCAATGTATGATTCGCTGCAGAGGCACTACTTGCAGAAGCTTTCATGGATTTTCTTTCCAATCATCAGATAACCATGCCCCAAGATCTGATCATCAACCTATTTTTTTCCAATTGATCTTTGCCCCACCTCATTGTTGAGAGGTTTCTGTGCGTGGGAGTTTCTGTGATCGTTGTCCCACAAGACATATGAGAAGAATTGCACCAAGACATATCAGAAGTATTGAACTGATTTTTGCCCCACACAAGATTCTAGTCTTACACGAGAGTTTCTGTGATCTTCTGTAGTTTTCTTTCTCGCGTGGCTATTAAATGTGAGTTTCTTTGAAAAGATATATAAGTTTATCTCAGTTTTTTCAAATGGTTTTGTTTCAAACTTAGATAAATTTATCTGAACTTTTTTCAAAACTCAGACAAATTTATCTGAGTTTTGAATAATTTTTCGGAGTTTCGAAAAATTTATCTGAATTTGGACCAAATTTATCTGAGTTTGGAACAAATTTATCCGAATTTGAAAAAAATTTATCTAAGTTTTGCCCAGTCCCTTGTGTATATTTTCTAGATGATTTCCCCTTCTCAGATAAATTTATCTGAGTTTTGCTAGCCCCACATGCAGATTTTCTGGATGATTTCTCATTCATTGAATCAGTTTTCCTCATTTTCTTTTTCTTATATGTCATAATCCTTGATTTGTACAGTCAAATAATCTTCGCAAAATTGACGGGTTTTCTCCATTTTTTTCCCCAAATAAAACTCTTAACGAAATCAGTTTTCCTTTTCTGTATACTACACAGAGTGTATTAAGAGGGGCACTTTGGACTTTTTAACCATTAAAATTTGAAAAAGGACATTTGGCTCTACGGAAAAAAAAAATGGACCGTTTGCGATAAAAAAATCAAAGTTGAGGGACCTCCGACCAAATGCGCCCCCCCCCCCCCCCCCCCGGTTTTTTTTTTTTTTTTTTTGCTAGTTGGGCTATTGGTGTAGAGGTGACACTTTAACTAGAGTGCCCATGGATTGATCCCTAGGCATGTCTGTGAAACCGAGATGCCTATACCTACGCAACCGTGAGTGTATTGGCAACACTAGGCTCTATTTATAACCTAAAATTCTAAATATTTACGGACATGTTGTATAGATATAACGGCTTAGATGTTAAGACATGGAAGTTGTTAGTATTTAAAAATCACATCGGACCTACCTTTAGGAATGAGGACATGGGGCCCTCCTTTAGAAATTATGCCATACACAACATATATTTTTAGAAATTATAGTGTGGGGTGTACCTTTAGAAATTTCAGTAGTACGACATAGGGCCACATGTTTACAGGAATATCTAGGTGGACCAATGACCCTAAAACCAATTAAATTAAAAGAGTTAAAAACACATATTTTTAAAAACTAAAGGGCACCCTACGTTGTAATTATGGCCCCATATCTTGATTTCTACAGAAAGGTCTCATGTAATCTTTAAATACTAATAATGGCTCTACATCTTAACATCTAAAGTGCTCAAAATCATCATTCCATTATAAATTATTAAAAGGTAAAGAAGGGTGTTATTAACTAACAAAAAATATGTAGCACATTTTAAACAAATAATTAAGCGACGTTTTGAACAAATATTAAGTGATTAAATGATAAAAAGATTACACATTTTAAAAGAATGATCGGACAATTAAATTATATAAAATATGGCATGGGCACTACACCAAAAATCGGAAATTGGAACGGAAAAGCGTTCCTAATCCTCCCGTTCCTAATCCGTTAAACCGTTCCAGTTTCCGTTCCAATTTGGATTAGGAACGGTTGGTACCAAATTGGAACGGAAATTGGAACGGTTTAACGAATTAGGAACGGGAGGATTAGGAACGCTTTTCCGTTCCAATTTTCGATTTTTGGTGTAGTGGGGTCAAGCTTTATTTGGATTAAGGTATTTAATAGGCGTGGGCCTAGGCCTCCAAGATTTTTATCCAAGAGTGTGCATATTTAGGATCCAATGCCTATGTCATGGGGCCCCACGTTTATAAGAATTACAACATAGAACACCTTTTGTGAAGTGATTATGGGTCCCACGGTTAAAAAATCACATTTTTACCCACCTCTTGGAATTATAATTAGGCTTAAGCTTTTATGATTTAGTATATGGGACCACCTTTATATCGTATGCTCGAAAGTGTCAAACAGGTAGTATTCGAAATGATTTTTTTTAGAAATTACAATGGAAGTTTTGGAAAAAATGGATCTTATTAAGCGAGCGTGCTTTGGTAAGAAGAGGAAAGATTTGACTTTGGACCCGTGAAATATTGAGATATGTTAATGCACCCTGGAAACTGCGGACTTGGACCGGAAACATTGACACTTTTTCCTAAGTACAGACTGACGTGGTGCATTACGGTTCACAAGAGAAAGACGTTGCATCGAACCGAAGTCTTCTTCCCAGTTCCCACAATGTACTATCCATCTCCATCTGCAAAGAAACTTCGCTCTAGTAGAAGATAGATGACACGTTTCCAAGTTTATAAATAAATGTCTTCCTTCCTTTGTTTCTTAACAAGGAGGGATTCTCATTTTACACTTGTTCTTCTTCTGATATTTTTTCTATTTTTCTTTTACTGCAGAATATGAGTCCCTTTGATCTCTTGTTCAAGAAGAAGAAGAAGAAGAGTAAGTTTTCTGATCATTGCCTCTCATGTTCTGAATTATTAGTGTCTTCTGATCATTGCTTCTAATGTTTTAAAAATGTTTATTTTTTGGAAATGTCGTGAAAACATCATGAGTCCAATCCTGTTACTGATTATATTATCATGGTTTTTGTTTTTTTTCCGGCCCATCTTTATAGGAAAGGGTTTATTGGGGAAAAGACAAGGGGAAGAAGGGGTGTTAGAAGACGGTGCTCGGTTGCTGAAAGAAGTAATCTCTTCTTGCGATGGCAGAGGCTGCTACCCTACCCAAATATTCTCTGCTAAAGAAATTGAAGAGGCCATAAAGGAACCCTGCAACTATGGACCTGATATCGACTACTGGGGAATTTACCAAGGCCGCCTAATTTACATAAAGTTATATAATCTACGAGAATTTGCTTTCAATGAAATTGTCGTCTTCGCCCAGGTCAAGCATACAAATGTGGTGAAGTTCATGGGGTGTTGTTTTGAGATGGAACGACCGATTTCAATACTTGAATATGTACCCTACTCTCTTTATGGCTATCTTTTCGAGGAAAACCCATCATCAGCAAGTGCAATTTCATGGGATCATCGGTTGAGAATAGCTATTGAGATTGCATATGCAATTACCTATCTCCATATAGGAACTTCGAGGCCCATTGTCCACAGAGATATAAAATGCTTCAATATCTTATTGGATGAACACTTCAAACCCAAATTATCTGATTTCTCCCTCTCTGTAACAATTCCTGTCGGTGAAACATATGTGCAAACTCATACAGCAGGCACACTTGGATATATTGATTGTGATCATGCTACGACCGGTTATGTGTGTGAGAAGACTGATGTTTACAGCTATGGAGTAGTACTCTTTGAGCTTTTATCTGGAAAGAAACTATTAACACTAATAGAACGGCATCCCGTTCTGGATCTTTCGTTCTGGGACTCTATCCATAAAGAGATTACAGATAAAGAGAAGGGGCTTAAATTGATCTTAGGGAATGGCCTTTCTATGAATGTTAATCAGGTAGAGCAAGCAATGGCTTGTATGGAACTTGCAGGTAGATGCATGACAAATAATCGAGATGAGAGGCCGCTAATGAAGGAAGTGACAAAACAACTATGGCAGATAAGAAAGAGCTGAACTTCCTCCTCCGTCTTTTTCTTCATCGTGAGATTCTGGCCGGTCTTTTGGAGCCTTTTTATTGGTAGGTTTCGTGTTGATCGGTGTCATGATTGGGAGGTTGCTGAGGCAGAAGAGTCATGATTGGAGGTTGTTTTATTGGTGTGGCTGTACTCTTTGGAAGATGATTTCATTTGTTATTTTGTGGTTTATTTGGAAGGAAAGAAATGACCAGTTTTTAGAGTTTCCTCTTCAATATCAGCGGAGTTGGTTGATTTTTAAGATCATTCTAAAGATCCGGGCTCAATATACCATCATTAATGTTAGCTTCCGACATCAAAGCACGTCGGCAAATGCAATGGTAGATGCCTTAGCCAAGTAAAGTATTGAGGGAAACCCTTATTAGGAGGGTTTTATCATGTAGATGTGTGAGGGGGGTACAAGACTCCTGTTCCTTTGTGCTCCTTCACTCTTTCTTATTTGCACTGCTGTTGTTTTGTTCTCTCTCTTTGTAATCTCCTCTTTCAATATAAGTTACTGTCACCCATTAAAGAAAAATCTTCTTCCTTTCCAGTACAAGTTTGAAAGTATGAATTAGAATAGGCCTGTTGCGTAGTCCTTGTTGACTTGGTAGTCTTGTTTCTTATATTACCACCATATTCTTTGTAGTGGCATGTAAAAATTCAGAGAATCAGAATATACCAATAGCATTAATGTGCAAGTGTCTTCACTAATTTCAACCTTTTGTCCATGAGAGCCTTTTTGGATGAGGCAGAACATCCACTGGTTTTATTCTTCTCGTAGATGGCTGATCTTGCAAAATATCTTTTTAGTTGGTAATGATAGTGCCAATGGACACCACAAAACTCAATACAATATCCGTTAGTGTTAGGGCACGTCTGGTAAACATAGAAGAATCCTCTATTCTAAGGATTCTCTCCACCTCAAAAGTACCAATATATCCTCAAGAAGGATTTCCAATGAGAGTTCCATGGTTGGATGGAAGGAGGTTTCCTACAAATTGTAGAATGTATGATCCAATGGTCACAAATATTTTTCTAAAAATTTCCGAAATCCATGAAAAATCAAGACCTAATCTTTCACGTCAAAGTAGTTTTTGGTCATCTAGAGAATCTGTATGTTCATATTGTGCAAAGGGGGCCCATAGGAAAAAGAAATCAATATTTTAGTACTTGGACTTTTTGCAAATATCTCAAGATATGTTGAGGATCAACAGTTGAAATTTGGTCAACTAGCTGTGTTTGACCTTCTAAAAATAACTACCGCTTCAAATCATGATCTTGGGGCCCACAGAAACCAGAAAATTGGAAAGAATGGACTGGTTTTAATATCGTTTTTGGTCCACAGAATCTCAGAAATTGCTATCTAATGGTTTGGACAGTTTTGCAAATATCTCAATAACTAAGATGAATCAACGGCTGAAATTTTGCGAGATGGCCGTTTTGGACATTCTTAACGCTGTTATTGGTTCAGATCTTAATTGTAGGGCCCATAGAAACCAAAAAAAAAGAAAAAACTGGTCTCCCCTATATTAACACCAAAAACACTGTAGCTCCGCAAATCTGCAGATGCGCGGACTATTCTGATCCGAAGGGTTGGGGGTGTTGGATTCTAACAATAATTAGAAGGGAAGGAGTCTCCAGTCCATCCTCTTCAAATCCATGCCGATCCAAACACGAAAAATCCAAGCGATCAAGGATTTGGGCGAGGAATCCCTTGCGAGGACCGTTGCCAAATGTCCCTTTAGGGTAACAGAGAAAACTTGACCTACTGATGCGCTGGTTTGGAGTAACCAGCAAATTTGTTGATTGCAATTTTCAGCTCGAATCTCCAGTGTTAAGAATGTTAGATCTGCATTATTTTTATTCAAAACTTGGTTTATAAGTGGGTTTAAAACTTGATCGTCTTAAATTTTGAAAAAAATCTTTATAATCTAGGGATATTTACTTCAAAAATCTCATTAAATAGGGTAACAACAACTGGAGGATCCTAAATATTTATAATTACAACTAAGGACCTCCAGCCCAAAATCCAATATTCATTCCGTTTTTGCCATTGGTTAGTTGATGTCAACATAATCCTAAAAAAAAGGTTCCTCACCCTCCCCCCCAAAATTGTGTTGATATCAACAAAAACCATTAGTTATTACAATCATTTACTCTGTGAATTTATTGACATCGATAGAAGATTCGTCAACATCAACATAAAATTGTGTTGACGTCAACAAGAACACTCAGTTATTACAATCATCTACCCTATGAATTTGTTGACGTCGACAGAAGATTCGTTGGCATCAACATAAAATTGTGTTGACGTCTACAAAAACCCCCAGTTAACACCATATATGAGTGACCTTGTGAATTTGTTGACATCGACAGAAGATTTGTTGACGTCAACATAAAATTGTGTTGACGTCAATAAAAACGCCCAGTTAACACCATGAGTGACCTTGTGAATTTGTTGACGTCAACATAAAATTCGTCGACGTCAACATAAAATTGTGTTGACGTCAATAAAAATGCTCATTTAGCACCATGAGTAACCTTATGAATTTGTTGACGTCGATAAAAAATAGTTTGTTTGGCAATTTTCATCTTACACCACCAACATATACAACAAAAATTAACCTGTTTCCACCCACATTTAGAAGCTATAAAATACACATTCAACTTGACCACCCGCATTTACAGCTCCAAAGCACCCAATCACATTGACCATCATTACCTTCCAAAAACATTCACACCTTTATCAACATCCATTTTTGTCAACATCAACCACACATTACAAGTTCTCATTTGTTGAAGCTATGCCACAATAGCATTGTATTTCTCATTAACAACCCGTTTGGCAATTTATATCATTATTGCAAAAAAAAAAAAAAATTTGTCACTTCCAATCTAAATAGTCAATGAAATCATATACATTAACAAAAATAGTTCTATCAAAGAATCTAAATCACACAAACTTATACATAATAAAGAGTCCTCAATGTTTTAAAACCGTCTTCTCCACTCAAAACACTTGACTCACATAGAACATTTTAGCATTTTCTCATACAATTCACGCTGCTTGATGTAGAGGTCAACAACTAATCTACACCTGTAGTACATCATGTCATGTTAAGTGAAAACAATCTTTCAATTGAGGACAACATGCTATACAAATCCCATTACAAAAAATCCACAATCGTTTGAATTATCTTGTATTGGTGCGTCTTCAACTTGGTGCCTTGTCCAACTTTTAGGTTCCTCCCATCCAAACTCAGTGAAGCAGTCGTTCAGTCAAATAATCTACATGGAAAACAAGATACAATTAGAAAATTCTTAAGGAGATACAAGTATTTAAGAAATTTAGTTTTTAAGACTTACAAATTCTTCTACTTTTGGCCAATGCTTTTCATCGATCCATTGGCATGGAATTGAAGAACTCCCACTTTCCTTCTTTGGATGTCCAATTATAACTGTGAAATGCTCAAGGTAGATTACCGGTATGACAATAACTTCTCGTTTCCTCATTGGATCTACCCGCCATCCATATTCACAAAAAATGTGTAGATAGGACTCTTTACTCTGCTTTAACCACATATCCTTCAAGATTTATGTAAAGAATTAATGTTACACGTGCAGACCAAAAACAAGCGATGTTGAATCATGCTTGCTACTGTGAATTTCTTTGTGAACTTACCGAAGCATTAATGTAAAGAGTTAATGTTACATATGCAGACCACACAAAACACTTCTCAAATAAAAAAAAAGATGGACACGCACCTCTCCATTCCAGATTGCATCTTAAATATGTTGTGGTTGCTCAAATAGTAAAATGTCTTCTTTTGTTGACAAATTGGCAGCCATCTATATAGATTAAAAATTCACAAAACACCAATCTATACATATTAAATTCAGTTTCCTGCATTTTGCTTACCGCTCCTTACAAAATCAATATAGTTAATAGATTCAAAAGTTGTTGTACTTAAAGATGATATGGATTTAATGATATCTTTACAGCTCCTAGATTTGGAATAGTAGTGCTGGTGTGTTTTCCTAGACAAGAGAAGTTTCTGGACATAAGTATGTACTTATGGTAATCCCCACTCTTTTTTTTTTTTTGTTACAGTCCCCATCTTAGAATGAATGCAGGAATTTTTAAGTCTGTAAAACTGTGTTACAGGCCCAACTTTTCGAACCTGAACGACTGACCTAATATGACTTAATTCTAAATCCCATGGCTGGATTTGAAACTTTGATGATGAATGATCACAAAAAAGAAAAAAGATGTGAAAAAGGATGTAAAACGAAAAAGATATGCATGTCTAAAAATGCCTATCTGACCATGTTCTGTTGCAGAAATTCTACATTACATGACTGATTAGTCATGTTTAGGCTACTGGAAACCCAGCTTCCCGAAATTGTTCTTAGCCAAAATTTTAGGGTTTCAAAGTAAAACTGTCAACGTTTAGTTCCCCAAAAACTTTAATCGAAAATAACTTGTTTTGACTTATTTTGAACCGTGTTACTTTTGTCACAGAACCATGCTGAATCTTCTCAAACCAGTGCAGATTTCTCTACCATGCTAATGTCCACCAAGTTGTCGATTTCATTTGTGATTTCACCTTGTTCCATGCTACTATCTTTTTTTTCTCCTTTAAACCAACCCCCCCCCCCCCCCCTATTCGACAAAAGTGCAGTGAGAAGAGGGTTGCAAGTTGTTGTGGTCTAGAAGGGTATTATTCAACAAGAGAAATTTGATAATGGAAATAGAAGAGAAACCAAAAAGAAAATTTTCATGGAATTTCCTGCTAGACCCCGGAAAGCAATGCATTTTTAAAAATGCATGAGAAAGCAAAACCGGGAAAATCAATCATCCATCTAGAAGTAGATGGATGAAAAATAATCACAAAATAGATGGATGAAAACCAATCACACACTAGAAAATCAACATGCCCAGAAAGAAAATTCAGAGCAACAACGCAAACAGATGAAGAAATATGAATCGAAGATGTAAGGAAACCAAGAAAAACTTGCAGTCCCTCAAAACCCAAGAAAGCAAAATAAATGCATATCAATAACTGCATGTTGAATTCTAAAGTTCAACGAAATAAAACCTTTGAAGATTTCTTACATTGAGATTTGAGGATTTTGATGCTGGAAAAAAGGGGGATGAGGAGGCGAGATGGTGATGTGGAGTGCAAGCTGGGCGTTCTTCTCCTTCTTCTTTTCTCTTCACTGCAAATGAAAGTGAAAAATGAGTTTTCGGTTGTTTAGGGTTTTGTTGATATCGAGCAATCTCTCTCACTGTGATTGAGAGAAAAGAGGTAGGGCATTGATCTCTTTCTTCTCCTTCCTCTTTTTCTTTTATTCTACTGTTGTTGTTGATTTGGAGGTGAGGGTGAACAACGTTTTTTTTTTTGTTTTTTTAGGATTATGTTGACATCAACTAACCAAGGGCAAAAACGGAATCAAATATTGGATTTTGGGCTAGAGGTCCTTGGCTGTAATTATAAAAATCTAGGATCCTCAGTTGTTGTTACCCTATTTAATGGGAATTTTGAAATGTCCCTATAATCTAATATCAAGATTGCAAATCGATCAGAAATTGGACATGAGCCCAACCTATCATGTTTTTAATGCGTTGGGCGGGTTCATTCTGGAAATTTAATTTTTCTTGGGCCTTAGGCCCAGCCATACCCATTACTTAGTCTACAGTTGTAGACTTTTGCAATTTAAGGGAAGGTCGCCTCACTTTCCAGAATTGGTGATTCATGCCCGAGGTCAAATTATATGTGAGAAATAGAGCAATCTCTCAATGTGGTGAAATTTCACACAATTGAAAATCCCCCTTCACGTACTCTCCACATTGTTAATTGATATGAGTCGAGTGGGTCACATGAATTTACCAAAGATCTCTCTCTCTCTCTCTCTCTCTCTCTCTCTCTCTCTCTCTCTCTCTCTCTCCACTTATAGGTATGTTTAGATTCACAAAAGACTAATGTAGGGTTCACTAGGTTCACTTGTTTGTAAGGAAGACTCATTTATGCAATTGAGTCATATAACTGAAATAAAGTAAATAATGGAAAAGAATCTCTGTGATTTACTTCAGTCTTCCACCCTTCTATGTAGGGAAAGCTCCAAATGGGAGACTCCATCATCTAAAACTTCCAGACATGAAGAAATCAGTGAGGCTCCTCGCTGGGGCCTAGGTATGAAAATTTAAACCATTCTTAAGTAAAAGGATCTCTGTGGTATGAATCAATGGAAAAGTTCAGATGAATAATTTTAGGATTGTACCTTGTTGACACCATGTGACTTTAGTTATTAAGGTTGCCCCGTTCCAGGCTGATATTCATTATGGATTCTCTGAGAATGCCTTGAAATTCAGATTTGTTGCTCCTGATCAAAGTTAGAGACATCCCCAGATATGTCTTAATATCAAGACATGTGCCTTTAAGTCCAAGATTGGGAATTAGGAGAGAACAAGAGCCAGGGTTTCTGTCTATTTTGGCTTTTGGCCCTCTTCTTTCTAGAAGAATGCTACAACCTCGTTGAGAGTGAAAAACGGCTGCTTCTCACTCCCAAGTGGTAAGGAGCGTCGGTTTTTACCTGGTCATTCGGGGTTTGAACCTCAGGTACATCACCTCTTCTCACTTGTGCGGGCTCCTTTCCCGCTTGTGTGGGTTTTCTTCCCGCTTGAGTAGGCTATCTTCCTGTGTATTTACGTACTCACTATTGAGTCTCGGCCCTTATGCTTCGGATAGAGTCAACGCTGCTGAGACTCAAGATAGTCATATTTTTTTAAAAATAATTTCAAAAATACTTAAAAATGAATCCATTACTTATAAAATATAAAAATACATTTATTTACATGGATTCATGATAATCAATTCAAATTAACAAACTTATATATGCAACAAAATTACTACAATAAGAAAAATAAAAGAAAAATATTGCCTATTATATAATTTATTAGTTCATCTAATGTAAAAGGTCAACTATAAGTTTCAAATTACATTCCGATCTCTGGTGGTTTTTCTCCTTTCTCTGGTGGTTTTCTTTCCCTCTTTCCCCTTTTCTGCGTGACATGTGAGGGAGGGGAGGAACAACTTATGGCATTCAACGTCACATTCAATGAGCATAAATGTGTCCACAACAGATTGGATGTTTTCCACATGCTTATTTTTATTATCAAAAGTGCCAAGTATATGTTCTGTCTCTTTGCCTATGAAAACATGCATCATCCGGGGTTGGAGTTAGGAAATTCAACTTTTTTGGGAAACTCAATGTAGGGGCTCTACGTAAAAGAAATATTGGGAGAAGAGGAAAATGTAAATATATATATATATATGTATATATTAATTTTTAGAATTTATAAGGGGTTCCTAATAATTATAATCTTTTTCAGGTATGGGTGGGGAATAAATCTTAAAAATTCTCTCAAAGAAATGCTTTGATCCTAGCATTTTGTGGTCATCCATTGTTTAAGACTTTTTTAATATGATTTTAATTCCTAGAAAAAAGAAAAAAAATATTGCCGATTTTGGGAAAAAATTAAAATGAAAAAAGGAAAGAAAAAAAAAGGAAAGGAGAAGAAATAAATAAGGCTTGATGGAGATTGGAAAAGAAATTCCTCAATTTTCATTCTAACCTATCTACATTCGCACCAAATTTTGCGATCCAAGAAAGGAAGAGGGGAAATTACGTCTTCTTGTTGGAGATCTTGAAAGGAGTTGTAGGTTGCAGGCTTGCGGAGATTCTGGGGTTTGAATAAAGAAGAAGAACGACAAATTCACTTTCTCTTTTATAAAAATTTTTACATTGCATAAAAGTGTTGATTTCTCTACATGTCATTATATATTCTCAATCTTTGTGGCTTATATTGAAATTTAATCCGATTAAAATTAATGTCTGTTTGTGTTCAACTATTACATTAATTTTTAGCTCAATTGGAGCTTTATTCACGTGGATAAAGAAATATAGTTGTTTTTTTTTTATTGTGATTATTATTAAGGAGATAAAAAGTAGTGGTACCATGCTTTGAATGGTTTAGATTTTAAATATGGGATGTTATTATTGCATTTTTTTTAGTTTTTGAATAATAAAGTTTTAAATTGTAACTTACAAGTTACATGCATAAGTAAGGACCGATACCCATCTTGTGCACTTCGCAAGAGATTAGAAGATGAATTCCTTACAGATTATCGAATTGTATATATTGAAAGAAAAATACAGAAAAAATCAACACAGAAATAATAATTGATGATTTCAACTCATTGAGAGAGCGTCGAGCACAACTTCAATAATTTGATTATTGCATATTATATTATTGGATTTCGCAATTTTGTTAAATATTTTTTTTTCAACCACACAAGAAACAAAAAAATCACACACAAGAGAATTACGTAGTTCGGCAAACTCGCTTATGTCCACTGGAAAGAAAACGCAACTTTCCTTGGGATCACTCTCTATATGATATGCAGTAGTACATCATAGGTTACACATTACATATATATAATGCTCTCTTTCTTATCCCCCAAAAAAACCCTATCATAGTCAATAAAAAATTCCCAGTACAATTACCATAATACCCATGACCATGAACCCACTTGGTCTGGACCCACTAGGCCAACAATGTCCCCCTCCAGACCATGGGGAAGACGCCTCTGAACCCCCTTACTAGAAGTTCAGTCTTGCCAACTCTGAACACAGCTCCATCTTTCCCTGAGACATGACCTTAGTCATCGTGTCCGATGAATTCTTGTCAGTGTGAATATTTTCCAGCTTCATGAGATTCTTTTCTATGACCTTACAAATCCAATGGTATCTCACTTCAATGTACTTCATGCGGGCATGGTATATACAGGGCCGACTCAACCCTTAGGCCAACAAGGCAATTGCCTAAGGCCCCCAAAAATCTCAACCTCAAAACTAGTCTCCTAAAAATTCAATTTTCAAGGCCTCGATTCCTATCAAAATATCAACAAAAGTACATTTTTTTTATGCCAAAAACTCATACCCATCCCAAGTTGCCACCTATTCGTGTATTATTAAAGGCATAGAGAGAGTCATTGGTTACAAGATAGGCATGCCCATCCCAAGTTGCCACCTTTTCATATGTCATTAAAGGTGAGAGTCATTGGACATTGGTTACGAGATTGAGTTAATTGGGCACGAGATTGAGTTAATTGCCACATCTTGTTTTTAAGTATTTTTTACTCTAGCATTGGCATTACCCATTTAGGATTAAAAAGCCAAAAAAATAGATTTTAAATAAAATATTTATAATAATAGAAAAAAATAGAAAAAAGCCGCATTTAGGAATTTTGCCTTAGGTCTTACATTGGCTCGAGTCGACCCTGGGTATATAGCGTTCTTGCTAAGATTCATAGCACTTTGACTACCACATTTAATATTTACGAAATCACATAATGTGTTGTGATATTGCAAGAAAAAAGTGTCCTTTTGACTCTCTCAATGTACGATCAATACAAAGAATGTGTAGGTAAAATTATTGAGTTTGGTAGCGGAGGGAGGTTTATCAATGTGTACAGATGACCGTACGGACAGGGAAAAAAAAAAAACAAACCATACATTAGGGCATTATACATTTTCATCCAAACTCATTCACAGTAAAGTATTTTCAGCCCATAAATTCTGCAACGGAAGTTTGCCAAAACTCTAAAGCAATTCACAAAATGCATTCTTCGTATGTGAAAGCCAACACTACAAGTATTTTAGTCAGAAAATGCAATGCTATAATTACAGCGGTAGGGAAATATTTAAAATTTGAGAAAGGAGAGGAAAAATCCATCTCCGATGAAAAAGTTCTTTTTTTTTTCATCCATACACAGTAAGGTGTTATTGTGACAAGAGGGCCCACACGACGATGGGAAGCGGATCCCCTGTTTCGTTCAAACAGGGGAGCCTTTCATCTTCAAAGAAACTTCGCTTAAGTTGGGTCAATTACTTTCATGTATCTTCAAAGAAGCTTCGCTTAAGTTAGCATGAAAAGCAGATACACATGCATGGATAGCATCCATGTATCTTCAAAGAAGCTTCCCTTAAGTTAGGTCAATTACTTCCATGAGGCTGAGTTCTCATCCTTTCTTCTTCTTCAACCAAAGATCCTTATTCTGCAGTTCTTCTGCTATTTGCTTTGTCTCACTCGGAATGAGTCCCTTCGATTTCTTGTTCAAAAAGAAGAGTGAGTTTTCTGATCATCGCTTCTCATGTTCTGAATTATTAGGGCTTTCTAATCATTACTTCTAATGTTTGAAAATTGTTGTAATTTTTAAAGGGTTTTGTAAGTGCTGAAAATACCTACTCACAAGATTAGGGGGAGCCTTAGAGGACTTATCCAAATGACCGGAGAAAGCTAACCACTTCAGGGACCTGAAAGGGAAGAAGAAGAAGCAGTCAAAGGACCCTGGCTGTGGGCAGCACAGGGCTCTCCGATGCCTAAGTTAGTGCAAAGAGGCTGATCGGAGAAGAAGGAGTAGTGCGTGGATAGTTGCATGCATGTAAACGTGCGTACCTGGTTGGGTGGTGGATCCCCTTATATGAGAAAGATGTTGGATTTTTGTTAGTGGACCTCCTGATTTGACTGTCAGGGACAGGTTAGCCCATAGAGCAATTGATGAGGGTCCAATATAGCCCACATTGCATTAAATGAGGGTCCGATCAGCCAATGCTGCATTAAATGCCAGTCACATTGGGCCTGATCTCGCCTTGACTTGTTGGCGGCTGGGGTCCCATCGGATTCTTCCTTAGGCCCTGTCCTGATACGGCTGCAGCCATTGGATGTGGCTCTGTCAGATATTTGGTGAGGGTGAACGGCTTGGATGGTGTATATATCCCATCAGCGCGTGCCCGAACCCTGTCACGTGTCCAAATGTCACGCATGGCTGCCCGCGCCGTCTCGGGCAATTGCCCATCACCTCGGCTGTAGCCGAGATGCGCATCTCTTTTGACGTAGCATATTGCCGAGACGGTGGCCATCAGCGCTGGTCTCGGCAAGCGCTTCAGTGTTCGTGCCGGGGCACATGCAGCCGAAACCAGCAAAAAACGGAACACAAACAGGAATTATTGCCGGCCTTTGCTTAACTTGCGCATTAAGAGATACCCCACACAATTGCCCCTAGCTTCCGACTCCTTGGGATCTCGAATTCCTTCGGGTCGGGAGCTATAATTACGAAAGACCGCTAGAGGTTTTCGTCCTGACGTCAGCAATTGACGCGTGACTCTATTTCAACTTCTCCTCGCACGCCAGGGGTAGTTTAATTGCAGTAAATGCCATGCTTAAATCATTGCGGGAGACGAACCACCGATGACACGCGTTGCCATCTGGTTGGTCACACTGTCATACAGGGCACACGCGCGGTCTCTGAAGAGACGTTTTTTGAATTTCGGAAATGGCGCCATTTGGGGGCGCTTCTGTCTTATAAATAGATGCGTCTTCATCTTCTTTCTCTTTATTACTTTTCATTTTCGAAAGAGTGCTTCTAAGAACCAGAGCCAACTCTCAGAGCAAGGTCTTCGTCTTCACACAGCGCACCCGCACCCGTTCCTGTCCTAGGTTTCCCTGTGTTAGTAAGTTCCTCGAGTCCTTCACTTCTTTCCGCTTTCGTCTAGTCCTTTCCCTTCTTCACCTTTTTCTATTAGCCATGGGGATCTACAGCCACTGGATAGACTCTCCCTAGTCCATAGAAGGCCTTAGGTCTGCTTTCGGGATACCGGACGACGTCTTCGTCCGGAAGGCTGAGCCCGTAGACCATGTCTGCCGGTCATATGCTGACGGATGGATGCCCATCCCGCTCATAGCGGTCATAGAGGGAGGGGTCAGGTTCCCGTTGCACCCACTGCTTAGGGCCTGCCATCGTTCCTGGAACCTTACTCCTTGCCAATTGGTGCCCAATGCTTACAAGATTATTGTGGGCACTGTGGCGCTGAACAGGCACCTCCATATAGATTTAGGCATCCACGACATAGAGGATGTATATGACATATGTAAGACGAAGGATGACACCTATTACCTCTGCGTCAAGCCGAAGCGAAAAGCCTTCGTCACGGCGCTGGAGGACTCAAACAAGTACGCGGGGGACGACCTCTTGTCCATTTCGGGCAATTGGGAGTTTGGCGCCGAGGAGATCGGAGCGTACAGCGTCCCCCGCCGCCCTGGGGTTGTTCCAAGTACGAGAGCTCCTCGTTTTCCAATTTTATTTTTCTGTCCTTTTTTCCCGAATTGACACTTCTCTGGTCTTGCAGCCGCTCGTCAGAGGAAGGCCGAGCTGGTTGGTTGGAGGAGGAACGACTCCTGGCATCAACGAGTCGCAAAGTGCACAGACTTCTCCAACAGGGCCTCCTAGGCGCTGCTCGGCTACGAGCCCAAATACCGGGGCTATTACAAGAGGTCCAAGGTCGGCCAAGAGAGGACCGAAGTCGTTCTGGAGCCGCCCCAGGGGAGCCCGGAAAGGAGGGAACCCAAGCCCGAGGCCGAGGTGGGCCCTGCCCAGATAACCCCCGAGGCGAGAAGGGCCGCATCGGGCGCCGAGGCTTCCACATCTGAGGCCGAGTCAAGCGAGAGCCCCCTCGTTAGGAGACCTCGCCGCCCAGTTACAGTCCCAGAAGCGGAGGAGATGCCCCCTCGCCGCCGTCTCGCAATCAAAGACCTGAGCGCGCTGGCGTTTGGTGGGCCTAGCCGAGCTCCTTAGGCTCAGGCCCCTGCTGCCGACAGGGCTCCTTCCCCACCCCCGACATTGGAGAACGAATAGCAAACCGGGGCAGTTGTGGAGGAGGGGGCAGCAGAGCTGGAAAGAGGCCAAGGACTGAGGCTTCGGCTGACGAAGTCCCTGGATCTCCTGAGGTGCAACCGCCTCACCTAGCTCCGTGATGCCCGGCTTTCCAGCTTGGTCCTGGGAAGCCAATCACGGTGGAGGACCAAGTCCCTGGGAGCCCCCTCGTCGTGGCGGCTCTGGCCAACGCCTGCACGCTGCCAAAAGACATGGCGAGGCACAGGGGCATTGACGACATCGGGCTGGCGATGGCATAAATGCAGGCGGGGCCCCTGGTTAGTGTCGAGAACTCAAATCCCTTGTGTGTTCTGATTTCAATTACAGTTCTCTCACACTGTCTTACTTTTGCCCTTTCGTAGATGGTGCAGCGATCCCATGTGCAGTTGGAGAGAGCTCGGTAGCACGCCGCGTGGGTGGTGGAGGCTGAGGCGCAGAAACGGGCCCTGGAGGCCGCGTTGGAGGAGTGCCAAAAGAAGGCGGCCGAGCAGGAGCAGCTAAACCAAAGTCTTATCGCCGAGACGGAAGCAGTCAAGGCCGAGGTCGAAGCGTACAAAAAGAAAATGGCCGAACAAGACGATGAGTTCAAGGCCAGGCTGGAGGTCGAAGCTCAGAAGGTCTTCGATGAAGGGGTGGCAGAGGCAACAACTCAATACGAAGAATAAGTCATGGCCATCCGAAATAAGGCATGGGAGCTTGGTTGGCTCACCGCACTAGACAAGGTGGGCGTCCCTGAGGACGACCCAGCCTACACAAACCCGGCCAAGTTCCCAAGCTCGGATCCAGGGCCAGAGCCTGCCTCCACTCCAGCCCGAGCTCCTGCTGAAGATCCTCCCGCCAATGAAGCCGATGCCAATGCTGACACCTAAATTGTTGATGTATCTCTTCTTCTTCTTTTTTTGCAATTGTAATTTTTTTATTTTTATTTTTTGCATTGTAATGGAAAGATTGTAATATAATGTCAATGAATCAATAAAATTGAGCTTTTGTCTTCAAATTGTGAACTTCCCCGCACTGTGATGGTTTCTACATTTTCCTTTTTGCCTTTTGTCTCTAAGTGTTTGGGTTCAGCTAGATGCATTCCGAGTTGGAGGCACGGCCGAACTGGAATGTCATGCGAAACAGATAGAAACTTTCTGTGGTTAACCATGCCCGCAATATGGTTCTACACCTTCGTGGTGCAGCAAAGCTCGTACACAATAAGTTTAATAATACGTTTAGATGCGTACTCAGGGTTGAATCTGTAATACCTTGGCCTCCCGACACCGTTCCGAGCAGAAGGCTTTTCATCAACCCTCTTGCTAGCAGAAACGGATACTTACTAGCAGGGTGAACGACCTTGGGAAAGTCTAGGCGGGCGAAACGGCTTCATGCCAGGGTGGAACTCGATCCATCCCAAAGGCAATTTCATCACTGGCCGTAATGGCTTCACGCCTGGGTGGTATATATACCGACCCTGAGGCGATCTCATCAATGGCCATAATGGCTTCACGCCCGGGTGGCATATATGCCGACCCTGAGGCGATCTCATCAATGGCTGTATGGCTTCACGCCCGGGTGGCATATATGCCGACCCTGAGGCGATCTCATCAATGGCCATAATGGTTTCACGCCCAGGTGGCATATATGCCGACCCTGAGGCGATCTAATGAATGGCCGTTGCCGAACTGCTGATAAAAGTTGTCACGCCCTTCGAATACGAAATTCACTTTCATTGAAATCTTCTAAGTACAGAGTACAGGTTTCAGAAATAAAACTTCTTGAAATGCGACGCATTCCATGGCCGAGGTAGCTGTCGGCCCTACATATCTTCAACTCTGTAGGCTGACTGTTCGGCAATAGAGATCACCTTGAAGGGTCCATGCCAATTCGGCGCCAGCTTGCTCTGGTTGGGATCTTTGTCCCTTGGGAGTGTCTTCTTCAGCACCAACTCGCCTACTGAGAATTTCCTTTCTCTAACCTTCTGATTATACCCTCTGGACAGCTGTTGCTGATAGGCGGCCAACCGGATTGCTGCTGCTTCCCTTCGCTCATCGGCCAAGTCCAGCTCCAAAGCCAAGTGTGACTCATTCCGGCCCTGATCTAAGAGTTCGGATCTTAGAGTAGGGAGGCCAATTTCTAAGGGAATGACAGCTTCCATTCCGTAGGCTAGGGAGAAATGAGTCATCGAGGTGGAGTGCCTTAGAGTTGTTCTGTAAACCCACAAGACGCTCAGAAGTTCTTCTACCCATCTTCCCTTAGCTTTATGGAGTCGCTTCTTCAGTCCGTCGAATACCACCTTGTTAGAAATTTCTGCCTAGCCATTACTCTATGGGTATGCCAGGGTGGAGTAGTAGTTGCGGATGCGAGCTCTTGGCAGAAGCTCCTGAAGAGGTTGGAGTCGAACTGGGTCCCGTTGTCCAAGACCAAAGCTCTGGGGATACCGAACCTCGTGATAATGTTCTTCCACACGAAATTCTTGGAATTTTGCTCTGTGATGAAAGACAACGGCTCCGCCTTAATCCATTTGGTGAAGTAGTCGGTGGCCACAGTTAGCCACCTCCTGTTCCCTGGAGCTCGGTGAAGTGGTCCCACGATGTCGAGCCCTCATTGGGCGAATGGCCATGGGCTGGAGAGCGGACTGAGGTCTCGCGCTGGTTGATGGAGAGAATGGGAGAATTTCTGACATTTCTCATACTTTCTGGCGTATACATGTGCGTCCTTCTGCATATATGGCCACTAATAGCCTTAGCTGATGGCTCGGTACGCAAGAGATCTCCCTCCAATGTGGCTCCTGCAGATCGCTTCGTGTATTTCAAAGAGGAAATCTTTGACTTTACTCGGGTGAACACACACGAGGTATGGGCCTGTGAACGACTTCCTGTAGAGCTTACCTTCCGGAGACAACCAAAATCGGACTACTTTAAGTCTGATTCGGTGAGCCTCACTCCTGTCCTCGGGAAGCTTGTCATCCTTGAGGTAGGCTATAATGAGGTCCATCCAGCTCGAGCCGAGATCAAGGCACAATACTTCCCGAGGTAGATAGAGCCCTATGCTGGGCACAGCCAACGATCCTACATCAATGTTTCTTCTCTTTCCTGCTTCGACAGCAGAGGCAAAATTAGCAAGGGCGTCAGCGTGAGAATTCAACTTTCTGCCTATTTGCCTGATTTCGGCCGTTTGGAACTGAGAGAGCTTCCTCTTTGCAAGGGCTAGGTAAGCAGTCATCCTGTCGTCGCGAGCTTGGTAGTCTCTAGTCAGTTGGTTCGCCACCAACTGTGAATCGCTCAAGATCACTAGCTGCTGAGCTTCGAGGATTTTGACGTTGTCTAGTCCTGCTATCAGGGTTTCATACTCAGCTTCGTTGTTTGACGCCTTAAAATCCAGGGTCAAAGCCTGCTCGATGACCAGCCCTTCTGGGGACTGGAGGACAACACTCGCCCCAGCTCTTCTTGAAGTGGAGTATCCGTCAACGAAGACTCTCCAAACAGGGGTTAGGGTCTGGCCTTGGATTTGTTCATCAAAGTTCGTGGGCGCTTCATCCCCCTACCCCCCAGTTCGGTGCCGAGCTGGGTTGGTGTCGAACTCAGTGAGAATTCCACGAGAAAGTTTGCCAGCACTTGGGCCTTGATCGCTGTTCTGGGCTGATACTGAATATCGTACTGTCCTAGTTCGACAACCCATCAGGAGACTCTTCCTGAAAAGTCAGCCTTTTTGAAAACAGATTTAACTGGATGTTCCGTAACAACCACTATGGTGTGAGTTTGGAAGTAGTGAGAGAGCTTGCGTGAGGCACTAATGAGTGCTAGCGCGAGCTTCTCTAAAAGTAAATATCTGGTCTCGGCATCGATGAGGGTCTTGCTCGTATAATAAATCGTCTTTTGAAGCTTGTCCTCTTCTCTGACGATGACTGAGCTCACCTCATGATCCGAGACCGCCAAGTACAAGTACAATACTTCTCCGTGCATCAGAGTTGAGAGCAAAGGAGGTGAAGAAAGATAGGCCTTGAGTTCTTGCAAGGCCTGGTCACATTTTGGAGTCCATTGAAATTTTAAATTTTTCCTAAGAAGCTGAAAGAAAGGCCGACACTTATCTGATGATCTGCTGATGAAGCGATTCAGTGCAGCCACCATGCCGGTGAGCTTCTGGACTTCCTTCGCAGAGGTGTGACTCTACCCCCTGAGAATGGCTGAGATTTGATCTGGATTCGCCTATATCCCCCTGCGCGTGACCAAGCTTCCCAGGAACTTACCGGAACCGACACCGAAGGCGCACTTTGAGGCATTGAGCTTGAGCTTGAACCTCTTCAAAGTGTCGAAGACTTGAGCCAAGTCTTGCAAATGTTTATGCGCCTGCTTGGACTTGACGACCATGTCGTCAATGTAGACTTCAACGGTCTTGCCGAGCTGAGCCTGAAACATTCTAGTGACGAGCCTCTAATAGGTGGCTCCCACGTTCTTCAGCCCAAACGGCATCACCTTGTAACAGTAGGTGCCTCTAGGTGTTATGAAGGTTGTCTTCTCTTCGTCCTGCCCATACATGAGTATCTGATGATAGCCGCGGTACGCGTCAAGGAAGCTCATCCTGTTGTGTCCAGTAGTTGCATCGATCATCTGGTCGATCTTCGGGAGAGGAAAGTTGTCCTTAGGGCAGGCTTTGTTAAGGTCGGTAAAGTCGACACACACCCTCCACTTGCCTGTCTTCTTCTTGCCAACCAGGTCGGGTACTGGACTTCTCTGATCACCCCGGCTTCGAGCAGCTTGTCCACCTCCTCGATCACGGCCTCTGTCTGCGGCACCCCAATCCTGCGAACCTTCTGCATGACGGGCCTGTGGTGAGGGTCCACATTCAAGTTGTGGCACATGACTTCGGGGTCGATGCCAGCCATCTCGTGGGGTGTCCAGGCAAAGACTTCTCTATTCTGTACCAAAAATTGAGCCAACTCTGACTTCTCTGGCTCCGCGAGCTGGCTTCCGAGCAAGAAGAACCATTCCGGATCGTTTGGGTCGATCCTGATCCCGGTTATGTCCTCCACGCTCGTCGTCTCCTGGTCCTGGCCGACCTCCTCCAATTTCTTCTCCATCTCGGCCATGTTGACCTAATTGGGCTCTTGTTCCCCAGATACTACTGCCATCAGACACTGCTTGGTCATCTGCTGGTCTCCTCGGACTGTAATTATCTCCACTCTATCATTCCTACCTTCCAATGGAAATTTCAGCTTCTGGTGGTGAGTAGAGGGGACTGCTTCCATACTGTGTAGCTAGGTCCTGCCCATTATGGCGTTGTAAGGTGAGGGCGCGTCGACCACCAGGAAGTCTGTCACCACGGATGCGCCGCCGACCTTGACTCTAAGGGTCACCTTTCCTTTGGGGTACACTGGCTTGGCACTGAAGCCTATGAGGGGAGTTCGAGCTTCCTGCAGATCTTTCTCCGTCAGGCCCATCCTCCTGAAGCAATCGAAGTAGAGGACCTCGGATGAACTGCCGGGGTCGACAAGGATCCTCTGCACAGTGCAGTCCTTCAGTTTCAAAGTGACGATGTGTGGGTCATTGTGGGGGAGTTGGACCCCTTCTAAGTCTGCATCAGAGAACCAGATCTTGGGCCGCTCTCTCCGAGCCCTCTTGGGAGCTGGGCCGAGTTCGGCAACCATCACCTGTTCACTGTGGGAGCTCGCCTGGACTCGGCGCGGGCTCGGTTGCTTCCCTTGGGAGGGGGAGCTAGATGGATGACATTAATGAGTTTCTCAGACCCGTCACTGTCTTGGCTCCTCTCGTCTCGACGTGGGGCCTGGTTGTCATCTCTGGCACCCGCCTTGATGTATTCCTGCAGGTGCCTGTCTTAGACGAGCTTCTCCAAGTGTGACCTCAATATCCTGCATTCTTCAGTCTTATGCCCACCCTGCTTGTGATATGCACAGAATCTGCTCTGATCCCAGGAGGATGGATCCCCCCTCATGAGCTGCGGCCAACTGAAGAACGGCTTTAACTTGATCTTGTTCATAATCTTGTGGATGGGCTCCTTGAAGATAGTGTTGACTGCCCTGTATGGGTCTACGGACAGCCTAGGCATCTTGCTTCCTCCCGAGGTGGATGCTGGGGCCTTCACCGAATTGGCTGGTGTCCAACGTCTGTCCAATTCCTCCCTTCGGAACGACCCCTTGTCCTTCTTCGATTGCTTGTTATCTTGGTCTCTCTGCGCGACGCCCAAACTTTCCCGAGCTCGGATCTAGTCGTCTTCCTGAGCGATGTAGCGGTTGACTATGGCCATCGGCACTGCTATGGAGGATACAGGGTTCCTGGCCAGATCTTTGCGAAGATCACTGTCTGGCAGCAGGGCATTCTGGAATGCGAAGATCGTCACTTCGTCCTTGGAGTTTTCATTTGGCTATAGACTGTCGAAAATCGCTTGGCGAAACGGGTGATGTTCTCCTCTCGCTTCATTTTCAAGGCCATAATATCTGCGTCCGTCTTCGGCATGATTCTGTAGGCCTGGAACTTATTCATGAAGGACTGCTGGAGCTGCTGCCAACTCGAGATGGACCCTTCTGGGAGCACACAGAACCACTTCAAGGGGAGGTCACCCAAACTAAAGGAGAAGACTCGACAGTTCAGATGGCCCTCGTTCCCCCAAACAGACATCCTCTGGGAGAAGTGTCTAAGGTGCGCAGCCGGATCCGAGGTCCCGTCATAAGTGACGAACCTCTGGACAGTGAACTTCCTCGGAAGAGGATAACTCTTAATATCGCGAGAGAAGGGGGACGCGCCGAGATCGATGGACTTACAGGCGTCCCGTTGGTCTCGGGTGAGACCGGCCACCTCCAGGTTATGCTGGACTGTTCGCCTGATGCGCTCGTCGAGCCACTCCTGATTGTCGTATCTGTCCTCAGGAATGGTCTCCGACACTCTTCTCGAATGGCTGCGGCTGGTGCTCTAGCCTTCATCGCGAGCTCGATCACGCCTCTTCTCGTTCAGGTGAAGCCCTAGGTCTCTCTCGGGGGGAGCGGTGCGTCAGCTGCGAGAAGCTCTTCCCTCGTCATGTCGCTGCGACTGCTGCTGCTTGGTCGAGCCTGTGGCTCTTTCCAACTGCTGCTGGAGCTGGCGGATCAACGCGTCTTTTTTTTTTTATGGTTGCATTTTGCGCTCGAATCTCCTCAAGGGTGGAGTCAAAATCGTCATCAGGATTATAATCTTCATCATCATCGTCCTCCGGATGATCAGAGAGAGCTGGCCTGTCCACCACTGGAGACTTGCTCCGTTGAACTATACCCAGCGGGAGATCTTCCCTAAGCTGCTGTCGAGAGTCTCCCAGCCGGAGAGACGCCGTTATTCCCCTCAAGAGTGACTCCGAGCGAAGGTTACGCTCTTGGATGTGGATTTGGATGAAATCACGTTCATCGTAGTCTTTTGCAACAGCTTTCTTCCCAGACCTCTTCTTGGCGGGAAGGAGGTCAGAGGACGGTCCTACACGTTGTGTCTTGGATGTTTCTCCGCCTTTCGCAGCTCTCTTAGTCATGGTGCTAGGATAAACTCTGCAAATCGATTCTCACAGACGGCGCCAATTGTAAGTGCTGAAAATACCAACTCACAAGATTAGAGGGAGCCTTAGAGGACTTATCCAAATGACCGGAGAAAGCTAACCACTTCAGGGACCTAAAAGGGGAGAAGAAGAAGCAGTCAAAGGACCCTGGCTGTGGGCAGCACAGGGCTCTCTGATGCCTAAGTTAGTGTAAGGAGGCTGATCGGAGAAGAAGGAGTAGTGCGTGGATAGTTGCATGCATGTAAACGTGCGTACCTGGTTGGGTGGTGGATCCCCTTATATGAGAAAGATGTTGGATTTTTGTTAATGGACCTCCTGATTTGACTGCCAGGGACAGGTTAGCCCATAGAGCAATTGATGAGGGTCCAATATAGCCCACATTGCATTAAATAAGGGTCCGATCAGCCAATGCTGCATTAAATGCCAGTCACATTGGGCCTGATCTCGCCTTGACTTGTTGGCGGCTGGGGTCCCATCAGATTCTTCCTTGGGCCCTGTCCTGATACGGCTGCAGTCATTGAATGTGGCTCTGTCAGATATTTGGTGAGGGTGGATGGCTTGGATGGTGTATATGTCCCATCAGCGTGTGCCCTAACCCTGTCACGTGTCCAAATGTCAGGCATGGCTACCCGCACCCGTCTCGGGCAATTGCCCATCACCTCGGCTGTAGCCGATATGCGCATCTCTTTGACGTAGCATATTGCCAAGACGGTGGCCATCAGCGTTGGTCTTGGCAAGCGCTCCAGTGTTCGTGCCGGGGCGCAGGCAACCGAAACCAGCCGAAACGGAACACAAACAGGAATTACTGCCGGCCTTTGCTTAACTTGCGCATTAAGAGATGCCCCGCACAGGTTTAATGAGGGGGCTTTCTTGATTATTTGTTTGGAAATGTGGTGACATGAGTCCAGTTATAACTGATTTGGTGGTAATTGTTTAAACAAATCTCAACACCATTTTCTAAATTAATGTGTAAAATGTTTTTCTCTACTACGTACCTTCTTCTTCGGGTAACAAAGAGAAGAAAAGTCAGAGTCCCCTTCAGCAGTAGGACCAAAGTTTGAGATTTGATTGGTCTACTCTTAGTTGTAGTTTTTTTTTTTTTTTGGTCCTCTCTACTACTAAGTTGGGCTACTGAAATTGAACAGGCAATAGTGCAACCCATTCCCCAAGAAAAGTGGTTTTACAATAATTACATGGGAACTCACGAAGACCGCCAAATCATCATCAAGGTATATCGAATAGGAAAACGACGAGAATTGGCTTTCAATGAAATAGCCACGGTTACCCAAATCAAGCATGCAAATGTGGTGAAGCTTTTGGGTTGTTGTTTTGAGATGGAACGCCCAATTTTGATCTATGAAAAAGTACCCTTCATTATGAGTAACCGTCTTCGGCAGGCAAACCCATCATCATCAAGTCCAATTTCATGGGAACATCGGTTAAGATTAGCTATTGAGATCGCATATGCAATCACCTATCTCCATATAGGAACTTCCAGGCCCATTGTCCATAGAGACATAAAAAGCTCCAACATCTTATTGGATGAACACTACAAACCCAAATTAGCTGACTTCTCACTCTCAATAACGATTCCTTTGGGGGAAACACTTGTGAAGACATTAGTTGCAGGTACAACTGGATACCTGGATCCTGCTTATTTTCGTACTGGTTTTGTGAGTGAGAAGAGTGATGTTTATAGCTATGGAGTGGTACTCCTTGAACTTTTATCTGGAAAGAGACTACGCGTTGCTAGATATATTAATAATAACGATCGTCTGTTGCATGAATTTATCAATAAAGAGTCCACACAGAGAGAGGAGAGACTTGACTTGATTTTAGACAACGGCCTTTCGATGGATGTTAGACAAGTGGAGCAAGCAATGGCTTGTATGGAGGTCGCAGTTGGATGCATATCAATAAATCCATACGAGAGGCCGGCAATGAAGGAGGTGACACAACAACTAGAGCAGATAGAAAGAGGTGAGCTTCCTCTTTCATCTTCTTTGTTGCGAGTACTACAACTTGCAACCGTGGGATCCTCTGAGGGGGTTTCCCAGATCCGAACTCAGTATGAATTAGAATCGGGATCCTCTGAGGGGGTTCCCCTTTCCCACGGTCACTCTTTGGTCCGCCACATCAAGGTGGGCCAGCCTGCTGTGTGGTCTTGCTGTGTGGCTTCATTGTCTTGCCTCTTATATTATGGCTTCACCACTCTATTCCCTGTTATGTTCACTCAAAAGCAGACTTTACAATAGCGTTAGTGTGCAACTGTTTGTGTGGGCCAGTTCCCCGACGCACGAGGTCGGCAGCGATGTCGGTCAAGACTCGCCTCGGACACGTGCGCCTCGACGCCAGCCCCGAAATGCCGGCCGAGACCAGGACGGCCCAACACCAAGCCGCATTCCTCAAAGGCCATGGGCATTTCAGCTGGTGGCCTCGATGGACACAGCATTTCGGCCAAAGGCCAAGATGGAGACAGTTGCCCGAGGCAAGTTCCCATCGCCACGGACGACATTGAGAGGAGCCATGATGGGACAGGCGTCATCCGGGCCGTCCATCCTCACTAAGTCTCTGACAGTCATATCCGACGGTCGTGGCCATATCATTGCAAGGCCCTAGAAAAGGATCCGATGGGACCCCCGCCGCCAACAAGTCAAGGCGAGGTCAGGCCCAACATGACCAGCATTTAATGCAACGTGGGCTAGGATGGATCCCGATCAATTGCTCTATGGACTAATGGATCCTAGCAATCAAATCAGGGGCCCATTAGCATGCCTCCTAAGGCTCTCTCATATAAGGGGTTCTAGGATCCAAGATGAGGTATGCTTATTCTCATGCATGCAACCACTCTCTGACTCTCTTCTCCGATTAGCTTCCGGCACTAACTTAAGCATCGGAGAGCCCTGTGCTGCCCACAGCCAGGGTTCTCTGACCGTTTATTCCCCCGTTTCAGGTTCAAAGATCTTGCAGCTCTTCCCGGATGTTTGGATAAGTCTTTGAAGGCACCCGATAACTTTGTGAGCGATATTTTCAGCACTTACACTGTTATCACTGATCCCAATCGTTTGTCCACGGGGCCTATATTTTGTCATGCAGCTTGCAACAGGACATAATCTTTTTCTACATGGCTAATCTTGAATAGCCAAGACTATGATGTAGTGTTAGGCTTCGTCCCGAGTTAATCACGATTAACTCTAATTAATCGAGCTTAAGACTAATTAAGCCGGTTTAAATGAACTAATGGTGATTTATCGCCAAATGGATTTGAATTAGCCTAATGTAGGCTTAATGAAAGAGAAAACAAGAGTGTGAAATGAATTGGATGGAATTGAAGCTCAAGTGAGCAAACCAAGGACTTTTGTATAAATATGGATTTGTACGTATTTTGTCGAATTCGGAAACTCTTGATACTAGCATGTGTATCTCGACGAGTACGACGAATTTCATAAAAGGCTTGAATTGATTCGACGACTATCGGATCGAATGGAACTTCATTTGACTTGAAGTGTAATTAAATGAGATTAAAGGGGGCTTAATGCAAAATGGACTTATATAAGATGAGATGAATGAATTCATCTCCTGTAAACCTAGGCAACACCATTTCTTCAGCCGTTTCTTCTTCTTTCTTCCAATTTTTCTTCATTAAGTGTAAAGTGAAGTGATTGAAGTGAAGAGGAGGTTGTCTACTTCATCTTTCCCATCATCTCCTTAGACTTGTCTTGGAATCAAAGCTTCAAGTTGAGGATTTTATCTTAAATCCAAGCTAAAAGAGGAGTTTTGTGTCTATCAAGCTTCAAACTAAGGCAAGTGTATCCATGTATTTATGATTGTTAAGATGTTTTTATGAGTTTGATGGAAATGAATGATGAATCAAAGATTAAGGTAATTTAAGGGTTTGAAACCCTAATTCTTAGATTGTGTTAATTGTGGTTAGATTAGGTAAATGTTTAAGATTAGTGTGTTATTGTTCATTTTATACAATTTTATACACTAATTGTCTATTAGGTCATCAGGGAAAGAAAGAGTAAAAAGAATGGATGAAAAACCCATTCAACACATTGCAGAACAGAACACTGTATTCTGTTTCTGCAGTGTGGCCGGTCGACCGGGCACACTGGGTCAGGCTCCTCTGGAGCCTGATCAATTTACTGTTCCGTTCTTTTTCACTTACAACTGCAGGTCGACCCAGCCTGAGCCAGGTCCACCTGGCCCATTGAGAAATGTCCGGGAAGTGCAGGTGAGGTCCGGAATTCCTGAATTAAAAACCTAAGCTTAGAGATTAATACTAATCATGTTTAAACCTTCCTA
The DNA here is from genome assembly GCA_038049695.1 of Cinnamomum chago. Taxonomy (NCBI): domain Eukaryota; kingdom Viridiplantae; phylum Streptophyta; class Magnoliopsida; order Laurales; family Lauraceae; genus Cinnamomum; species Cinnamomum chago. The sequence goes on along the minus strand of CP142453.1, from coordinate 32,477,718 downwards.
AGTGCTACGAGGGTTATTCTAATGCATCAATTTCACTAAGTAATGTCATCGAGAGTAATACATGCATTAATAACTACCGTTTCACTCAATGGTTGGTTAGAGGCTTACTTTCGAATTAGACTGAGATTAATGTGAGTTGTTAACAGGTTTGGCACTACCTAGTGGTTTCCGAACTCATTAATGAATTGAACTGAATGAATTGAGAAATGAACTGACTAATCCAACTTCAGTAGATGGAATTGGGAGTGTTCCGGAGCTCCGTGAGACACCAGTGATCTCTGATCAAGACACTGGGAGATCTCACCTCATTGGACCGAAAGGTCATTAAATGAAAGTCAGATATTGGACTGACGAGTCCTATGGAAAAGTCATTAATAAAGGCTGAACATAATGAATAAATGAATATGAAATGCTTCCTTTTGGGAAGAACTGGATCGAGTTGAAACCAATGTAAGTGTAGTTGCCAGTATTATTGTCATTATTACTTGTGTTTATTATGGATTGTTTAGCACTGTTAAATAATGAATTGCTAGGAATTGTGAACATGTCATAGATATATGTATACCTTGTTGAACCGTCGTGTTCACGGTATTACTGATGATATTACAGGCTCAGTTGCCCGTGCCGGTCCCTCCGAGACCGTCCCGCCAGCGGAGGAGGCTCATTCGATACCTCCAGGAGGTCTAACCGAATGGACGTGATTTGAGAGCGTACACATTGAAATCTTTTGGAAACTTTTTTATAAACTGTTTTATATATTCATTTTGGTATTGTAAATATTAGAAATGTTGTCCCCTGCATTGTATTTTGAATATGCAGTGGTTGATAATAGGAGAACTGGAACAATGTAAAATGAACTTTACAATTCAGAGTAAATAGTCTGATTCATTTTGTTAAATAGGTGTCAATGTATATTATTGTATATTCCACACCACTGTACATTGACAGGTACGTATGCAAGATCCCTTGTAGACTTCGTTTAACTTCGGTTAATTCGGGGTTTACGGGAGTAAGTATGATTAACATCGCGACCCGGGGGTTAACTCTGATCTCGGGTCCGGGTCGTGACATGTAGTTAGTAATGTTGAAAAGTATTTATGCTACCACTACTAATCAAGGCCTACAAGTTTTGATAGGATTAATTAATGGTGAAATTTTCTAATTTGGTATCATAGCTAATTGGTGAATCCAACAAGATTAAGGCAGGCTCCACTTATGCCGCCTCAATTAAGATCTAGAGGTTTTGGTAAGATTATTTAGCTATGAAAATTTAATAGGTGGCGCCAATGAACCAACCCTACTAGCTCAACCTCTCTATTTAATAATTGGGCCCAAAGGGGCCCAATTATCCATCACTCAACTTAAGGTGGCAGAGAAAACTTGCCCTACTGATTCGCTGGTTATGGGCAATGCAATTCACAACTCCCATGGTTGATCACAATTCGCAAATTCGGACCTTACCCTTTTCGAATCACACTATCAAAATGAGTTTCCACGGTCAAGAATGCTACATCTACGTTATTTTTTAATTCAAAACTTGGTTTATCAAGAACTTGATCTTAAATTTTGACCATAATTTTCGTAATTTAATATCCATATTGCAAATTGATTAGAAATTGGACAAAAGCGACTCTTATCACATTGGCTTTGAAATTTTGGTTATCTCAAGTAAATCAAGAAAAATGCAAATTCAATTAGGGTGATCTAGGTAACCCTGACAAGAAGTAATCATACTATGGCCAAGTTAGTTACCCTGTTTGAACGTTCATCAATTCGCATTAGAGCTCATATAGGGAACAGTCTCCTGAGATTGTTGCAGTGGAACTTACCATTACAGTAATTTAAGAAGATTGTAAAATCTTTCCCAGGAGATCAGAGTTCTTCTAGACAAAATAAATTCATCAATGTAGTTGTCATTTGTCACCTTAACTACAATCCACCATGGGAATGTTGCGAGCCTTTTGGGTTGTCCTGAGAGATTGCATCAGCTACTCCGTAATTGTCTTCTTGACCACCTTGATAAGAGGACACACTTCGGGTCCATGCTCCCATGTCTTATTGGATGGACTGTGGTTTCATTTTTTGTAACTTGGAGACGGCCATTGAAAGCACTGCTGAAAGCCTCGCTCCTCACCATCTTGTGACTGACTGATGTTTGTAGCTTTGGGGTGCTACTCCTTGAGCTTTAATTTTGTGGAAAGTAACCATGTCAATGATAGATCGAGACTTAAATCTTCCAATAACCGTTTCGCATTTTACTAATACAATCAAAGTCAAGAAAGTCCTTCATTTTCCAGACAAAATGTCACTTCAAATGCGCTTTATTCAAAACACCCCCCACCCCCATTTTTTTCATACAAAAAATCAAAAAACAACTACCTTTATCTATTAAAATACAAAAAAATTCAACTTTCCTATACAAAAAGTCAAAAAGATTCTATAATAAATAACTAAAAATAAAATACTATCATAACCCACTTATATTTTATTATTTCTTTAAAATCAACCTTACTTAACTTAAACTATATTAATAGAGTTACCAAACTGAAAATGAATTAGTAGTAATCTTGAATAGAGCTTGATAATAGATGCGTTTCTTTTGAGACAGTCGAGAGGCCAATAATGAAGTAACACAAGAAGTCCCACGAATCGTAAGACAAACCATTTTTCTCCCGGATAGTACATCCTCTTGATTACTACTACTGGGAGATGAGTACTTGTTTCTTGTATTGCATTCTTGGTATTACCAATGTCCAGCTTTCTCTCTTGTTCAATACTAAGCTAAACTTACAAATGGCATAAACGTGGTCAATTGCATCAAGTAATTCAAGGCTTGGGTTGGGTTAACTCGACTTTCATGTTGGGTTAATCCAAGGTTTGGGATGACTCAAAGTCAACCTTTCACTTTCATGTTGGGCAGAGATGTCAAAGGGGCCTTGCCTGAGTCATGCTGGGCATGTCGTGTCTTGTCATGGGCTTTGTGTGGTTCTTATCCTTCGAGCTTAAAAAACAAAGATCTTAAATCAAAAAAATTAGAAGATACACACAAAGAAGAGTATGGCACACAAATCTAAGTGGTTTGGTCAAATTCGACCTACTCCATTGAGAAGAGAATTATTTGAACCTTTTCTATTTGAAGATTTTTCAATAGGATTACCTTCGAAACTTTTACTATTTTTTGGATAATAAAAAAATAAAATACTATATTTTTATATTTACACTAAAAATATCAAAAATCTCATGCCGTGCTGCCTGGTGGGTTGCGCCCAATCGTGCCAACCGTGCTTGGCACAAGCCCTGGGCAATGCCTAGCGGCCCATGCCGTTGACTGAGCAAGGCCGTGCCACGGCACGTTGACTGTCGTGCTGGGCTGGGCCCATTTGACATCTCTAATTTTTGGGTTAAGGTTGACTTCCATCCAATAAAAGAATGGGCCAGCTGTTCATTGCACGGTGGATCCATACTTGTTACTTGATGTTGCAACCCTGAACCAATTTGACTCATTGAACTTTGACCGGGCAACTTAACCCAAACCCTATTAGATAATCCCGAGTTTATTTTGGCCTTTTAATAAAGGATCAAGTCTAGTTGGGCGAACACATGTCATCCACAGTGGTCAGCCCGTATAACCCAGCGCCACCTCTAAATTCATGTGTGAACAAACAATTCATCACAAAAAAGTGCAGACCATCACAAAAATTTGAATCCAAACAAAGCATTACACACATGATGGGCAAAGATACTTTAGAAACACCTGCAATGACTGTAGTCAGTAATCGTATTTGAAATACTAAAAATACTCATCAGTCATCATAATGTTTGAACAGAATTTCTTCCTAGTTCCTGAGATCCAGGATGGCAGAGACAGAAGTCACCATCAGCAGCTTTGAGTGCCTTCACAGCCTTGCTCCTCTGGAAACTCCAGCCGAGCCATTACAATTTCTGCTCATTGCCTGTCTCATCCACATTTCATCATCCGCAGCCATGGCTGATGATTCTGGCTTTGAGATCCTAGGGGCCTTGAACTGTTCTGCAACCTTTGCCTGTGTCAGCAGTTGTGAGCCCAAGTCGTCAACCTTTGCCTCTCCATGGACAACAGGTGTCTGATACCGGATTCTTAAAGGCCTGTGACTCGGACTCGACTCGCTCAATGCAAAAAAATTGACTCGGATATAATCAATGCAGAGACTCGAGAACCATATTTAAAAAAAAAAAAATTTAAAAATACTTAAAAATGAATCCATTACTTATAAAATATAAAAATATATTTATTTACATGCATTCATGATAATCAATTCAAATTAATCAAGTTATATATGCAAAACAATTACTACAATAAGGAAAAAAAAAGAAAAATATTGCCTATTATATAATTTATTAGTTCATCGAATGTAAAAGATTAAATATAAGTTTCAAATTACATTCCGGTCATCATTTTTAAATTACTAACTCTAAACCTCATGCATAATTACTTATAAATAAACTTTAATTGTTTAGAATTAGATATGCCTATTAAATGATTCGGAATCCAAGGAGTTTATTAAAATAAAATGACTCCGCCAAGTCTAACCTGTTTCTAACTCGGTCCTTTGTAAAAAAAAGAAGACTTAGAAGGGTCAAGAGTCAACTCGGAGAGTTTTCCAACCATGTACACAACATAGTGATACTAGCTTTTTTATGAAAATGAAAAAAGGATCATGTGTATCAACTCTCAATAGTTATTAGAGAAACTGACACGCTAATCAAGTAGGGCCTCTCACAGATGAGCAGTGACGAACCTAGGATTTTCACAGGGGCGCTGAGAATGGTGACCAAGGGCTGAGTAAATAATTGCTAAGCTTTTGTAGTTAACCTGTCACTAACACCAATACTACAACACTAGGCTCCTTTTTCTTTTTTCTTTTTTGCTACTTGGGCTATTGGTCTAGTGGTGATACTTTAACTGGAGTGCCCATGGATTGATCTCTAGGCATGTTTGTGAAACTAAGATGCCCATACTACTCAACTGTAAGTGTATTGGCAACACTAGGCTCAATTTATAACATAAAATTCTAAATATTTACAAACATGTTGTATAGATATAACGGCTTAGATGTTAAGACATGGAAGTTGTTAGTATTTAAAAATTACATGGGACCTACCTTTAGGAATTAGGACATGTCCCTCCTTTAGAAATTATGCCATACACAATATATATTTTTTGAAATTATAGTGTGGGGTGTACGTTTAGAAATTACAATAGTACGACATAGGGCCACATGTTTATAGGAATGTCTAGGTGGACCAGTGACCCTAAAACCTTTTAAATTAAAAGAGTTAAAAACACTTATTTTTAAAAACTAAAGGGCACACTAGGTTGTAACTATGGCCCCATATCTTGATTTTTAAAGGCAGATCTCATTTGATTTCTAAATACTAACAATGGCTCTACATCTTAACATCTAAAATGCTCAAAATCATTCCATTATAAATGATTAAAAAATAAAAAAGGGTGTTATTAACTAACAAAGAAATATGTAGTACATTTTAAATAAATAACAAAAAAATGTGTTTAACATTTTCAACAAATATTAAGTGATTAAATGATAAAAAGATTACATGTTTTAAAAGAATGATCAGACAATTAAATAATATAAAATATGGCATGGCCTCGAGCTTTATTTGGATTCGGGTATTTAATAGGCGCGGGCCTACGCCTCCAAGATTTTTATCCGAGAGAGTTCATGTTTACGATCAAATGCCTGTATAATAGGGCCCCACATTTATAAGAATTACAATATAGAACACCTTTTCTAAAGTGATTATGGGTCCCACAGTTAAAAAATAAAATTTATACCCACCTTTTGAAATTATAATTAGGCCTAAGCATTTATGATTTAGTATATGGGACCTACCTTTATATCATATGTTCGAAAGTGTCAAACAGATAGTATAGGAAATGATTTTGTTTAGAAATTACAAAAGGAGTTCAAGAAGAAAAAAGGATTTAATTATGCGAGCGTGCTTCGGTAAGAGGAGGAAAGATCTGACTCTGAATTTCTGTTTCCACGAAATAGCTGTTAATGCACGCTCCCAATTGCTTCCTAGAAACTGCGGATTTGACTCGAAACATGGACACTATTTCTTAAGTTGAAGCTGACGTGGCGCATTACTGCTGGCTAGAGAAAGACGCTGCATCGAACCTAAGTCTGCCCCCAATGTAGGATCCATCTCCATGTGCAAAGAAACTTCGCTCCTGTAGAAGATAACGCGTTCCTTTTTTGTTTCTCACCAAGGAGGGATCCTCATTTTACACTTGTTCTTCTTCTGATATTTTTTCTATTTTTTTTTTTTTTACTCCAGAATATGAGTCCGTTTGATCTCTTGTTCAAGATGAAGAAGAAGCAGAGTAAGTTTTCTGATCATTACTTCTCATGTTCTGAATTATTAGTGTCTTCTGATCATTGCTTCTAATTTTTGTAATTCATAAAGGGTTTAATGACGGGGTTTTCTTGGTTATTTGTTTGGAAATGTCGTGAAATCATCAAGAGTCCAATCCTGTTACTGATTATATTATCATTGTTTTTTTTTTTTTGTTCCGGTCCATCTTTATAGGAAAGGGTTTATTGGGGAAAAGACAAGGGAAAGAAGGGGTGTCAGAAGACGGTGCTCGGTTGCTGACAGAAGTAATCGCTTCTTGTGATGGCAGAGATTGCTACCCCATCCAAATGTTCTCTGCTAAAGAAATTGAACAGGCCATAAAGGAACCCTACAACTACGGACCTCATTTCGGCTACTTGGGAATTTACCAAGACCGCCCAATTTACATAAAGATATATCATCTACGAGAAGAAGCTTTCAATGAAATTGTCGTCTTAGCCCAGATCAAGCATACAAATATGGTGAAGCTCATGGGGTGTTGTTTTGAGATGGAACAACCGATTTCAATACTTGAATATGTACCCTACTCTCTTTCTAACCATCTTTTCGAGGCAAACCCATCATCATCAAGTCCAATTTCATGGGATCATCGGCTAAGAATAGCTATTGAGATTGCATATGCAATTACCTATCTCCATATAGGAACTTCGAGGCCCATTGTCCACAGAGATATAAAATGCTCCAATATCTTATTGGATGAACACTTCAAACCCAAATTAGCTGATTTCTCCCTCTCTGTAACAATTCCTGTCGGTGAGACACATGTGCTAACTCATACAGCAGGCACAATTGGATATATGGATGATGACAATTTTATGCACGGTTATGTGTGTGAGAAGACTGATGTTTACAGCTATGGAGTGGTACTCCTTGAGCTTTTATCTGGAAAGAAACTATCAACACTAATAGAACTGGACTATCTGGATCTATCGTTCTGGGATTCTATCCAGAAAGAGATTACAGATAAAGAGAAGGGACTTAAATTGATCTTGGGCAATGGCCTTTCTATGAATGTTAATCAGGTAGAGCAAGCAATGGCTTGTACGGAACTTGCAGGTAGATGCATCACACATAATCGAGATGAGAGGCCGTCAATGAAGGACGTGACAAAACAACTGTGGCAGATAGAAAGAGGTGAACTTCCTCCTCCATGTTTTTCTTCATCGTGAGATTCTAGCCGGTCTTTGGAGCCTTTTTATCGGTAAGCTTGGTGTTGATCGGTGTATTCCGGAGAAAACTGCTGAAGCAGTAGAGTTATGATTTGGGAGGTTGTTTTGTGGGGGTGTGGCTGTACTCATTGGAAGAAGATTCCATTTGTTGTTCTGTGGTTCATTGGAAGGAAAGAAATAATAGAGTTTTTAGGGGGCTCTTTTCAATTTATGCGGAATTGATTTCTATCATCACTCTAAAGATCGGGTTCTATCTACCGAGCAGATGTGTTGGCAGATGCTTTAGCCCAGTAATGTGTGAAGAGAAACTCTTGTTAGGAGGATTTTATCATGTAGTTGTGGTGTGAGGGGGTACAAGACTCTTGTACCTTTGTGCTCCTTCACGCTTTCTTCTTTGCACTAGTTTTCTTTTGCTCTCTCTCTTTGTAATCTCCTCTTTCAATACAAGTTACTGTCACCCATTAAAGAAAAATCTTCTCCCTTTTCGGTACAAGTTTGAAAGTATGAATTAGAATAGGTCTCTGATTGACTTGGTAGTCTTGTCTCTTATATTACCACCATATTCTTTGTCGTGTTCAGTAAAAATTCAGAATATACTAATAGCAATAATGTGCAACTGTCTTTACTAATCTCAACCTTTTGTCCACTGGTTGTATTCTTTTCGTAGTGTCAATGGACACCACAAAACTCAATACAAATTTGTTGATCGCAATTCGCAGCTCGATTCTGGAGTGTCAGGAATGTTAGATCTGTATTAATTTTTATTCAAAACTTGGTTTATAAGAGCTCTCTCTCTCTCTCTCTCTCTCTCTCTCTCTCTCTCTCTCTCTCTCTCTCTCCATTTATAGGTATGTTTAGATTCACAAAAGACTTATGTAGGGTTGACTGGGTTCACTAGTTTGTAAGGAAGACTCCTGTATGCAATTGAGTCATATAATAATGGAAAAAATTCTCTGTGATATACTTCAGTCTTCCACACTTCTATGCAGGGAAAGCTCCAAATGGGAGACTCCATCATCTAAAACTTCCAGACTAAGAGAAACTAGTGAGGCTCCTCGCTGGGGCCTAGGTATTAAAATTTAAACAGTTATCAAAGTAAAAAGGATCTCTGTGGAATGAATCAATGGAAAAGTTCAGATGAATAATTTTAGGATTGTACCTAGTTGACACCATGTGACTTTAGTTATTAAAGTTGCCCCCTTCCAGGCTGATATTCATTATGGATTCTCTTAGAATGCCTTGAAATTCAGAGTTGTTTCTCCTGTTCAATGTTAGAGACATCCCCAGATATGTCTTAATATCAAGACATGTGTCTTTAAGTCCCAAGACTGGGAAGAGAACAGGAACCAGGATTTCTGTCTATTTGGCCCTCTTCTTTCTCAAAGAATGCTACAACCTCGTTGAGAGTGATTAAGTGGAGGTGGTAGTAGAGGTGAAGAATTAGAGTTCATCGGAAAATTGTCCCCTCAGTATAATTTTAGGAGACATCCTCAGGCAGCTCACCTCTTCAAGACATCGCACCACATATGACCTAGAGGTAAGGAGATAAGGGATACCCTTGGCATAAGCCTTTCTCAGCCTAAATAGTCTGCTCTCTGTCGATTCGGACAACAAAAGGAAAGGGAGATCACACCTTTCTTTATGTAGTACACAATCATGAGGAAATCTCCACTCAAGCTATCATATAACTTTTTCAATATCTAAATTTAATGCACAAGCATAATGCCTTCTACGCTGTTGTTACTTGGTAGAAGAGCTCTTTCGCGATTATGACATTATCAGCTGCATATCTACCCAAATCTTGAATGGAATCTTATAAAAGACGATGCATTTTTTTTTTCTCTGGTAAATTCTCATTCTCACACACCCACGCACACGCCCTTTCCACGTCCCTCGCCATCAGCACTGCAACCTGAGACTAATCCCTAGTTGTTTCTGTGGAGGGGAGGTGCCTCACCGTTGAGCTACAAGTTGCATTTGAGATTATAACGTTATCCCTGCCTTGGAGCTTTATTTGTTGAAAAATAGGAAGATTAATAAGGTAATGTTACAATGCAAACTAAATTCTCAGTCCTCAGATACAAGGATCTAAATGGGAAAAGTCAAGTTCCCTAAAAAACTGGGGATACTGTATCACTATACAATGAGAAAACCACCCTTACCACAGAGTGATTTGAATGGTAGAACCATCATTGCTTGCCCTCTTTTTTACATGATCAGAATATTTAAGAATACCAAAGATCATCGACTTCGTCTTTCAATAAATAAATAAATAAACAAAACATAACCTCATTTCGGCTCCCCTGAATCAACAGGCTTTTCTGAATTATTTGAATCAGGGATGCTTTCCATTTCCAAAAGCCTTTTCTGTTCCTCATTGTGGTTTCTTGTCTCTTCAGGTTTAGCAGCCTTTGGCTTGCTTGAAGACTGCTGATAAAGTACCCCACCAAGCATGCATATCAACAGCCCAATCGTTCCCACAACAGTAGAATGCTTGTCCCAAATAACTAAATTAATCACAACAGTCAAGAGCTTGTTAACTATACCAAGTACTGTAAAACCTGTCGCCGAAATTGCTCGTCTGCAAGAGAAACCGAAGAACGAGATGGCCAAACCAAACAAGCAAGACAAACCCACTGGCAAAACCACACTTATCGAATGCCAAGGCAACTCCTCCTTAATGTCATGTTTTATTTTCTTCAGTTCACCCATTATAAGCAGCTCGAGCGGGAACAGAAGAAGGGCCTCAAGGTTGTTATAAAGCACCAGACCCCATGTGTTAAGCCCTATAGTCATCACTACATGCTTTATATAAACAAAATCAATAGACATGCTCACCAGATAAGCTAATGCCCAACTGTATGCCGTCAATGTGAATTGATAATCTGTCAGGACATAAATCACACTTCCACCAAAGATGGTTGCAAGTGAAAGCCAGGTCTTGAGCGATGGCCGAGGTTGGTTGAGGTAGATGGTTTCTCCTACGGCTACAAATATAGGGACAGCAGATCGAAAGACAATAAAGGTGTCAACATTTGCGTGGAGCAGGAGTTCACTGTTTGTGAAGAGGGAAAGGTAGAAAATGATTGCTGCAGGTAGGAACCTCCACATGGTAAGTAGGTCGAGGCGATCATGCTCCACAATTTTAAACCACCCACACAACAGGACACCAAGTGCGCTTGTGAAGTATTGCAGAGCAGTCAAGGCCCCAGGATAAGGAAATTTCATGACTGCCCATTTGTTGATTATGGACAATAGTGATGCTGATAAGCAGTATCCAGCTGCTATTCCATATATCGATGCTTGTTGGAAGAAGCCCATGAGAGTATCATACCAAGTTGTTTGAACTTCTGCTGACGATGTTGTAACATTCTTGCTTTTGTACACATTACTATCAGCGTTTTCGACATCATTAGACATCTATATGGAGCAACATTTATGTTAGTTTTAACTAAACAAAATACAACTCAACAAAACGAAAAAAAATAAACATAAAACTGTAAAGTTGATATGTACCCAGATCAACTATTCACGGCCTGATCAGCATGTATTATATCAAGGCTGTTTAAGACAGTTAAGAACCAAAACAGTTTTGAGTTTCCCTGGACCCTGAGAAATGCATACAGTAAAAACATCTTTCGCCATGATGTTCGTTGCCTTGAGAATTGTACAGAAAAGTTGCCTCAGAGAGAGAGAGAGAGTACACACAAGGGAGGACACCCTGCTCTGAGATCTCACACGACATGGACAGCAGCAGATAAAACTTCTTCTCAGTAGGTACAGTATATGGGTAAAACAAGCCCTATGTTCGGGAATGAAACCTAGCAGCCATTGTGTCACAAACAAAATAGATATATTTTCATGTCTCATGCATTGGGATTATTTACATACCAAGAACAGTGAGATAGAATGGGGGAGGAATTAGAGAAAACTAGGTAGAACTGTAAAGGTAAGCATGAGGAAAGAGATCTTCCCTCTCTTTCTTTCTTTCTTTCTTTTTTTCTTGCTTTTCTCAGCATGTGAGAGTCCGGGATTGCAGTGGTTTTACCCCCTCCTCCCTCATTGCTTTCTGCATTAAAACAGGCACCACCCTCCGTGGCCCCACGCAGCACATAGACATATATACAAAACAAATTTTGGCCTAACAACAGTAGCAGCTGAGGGTGTGCGGGATGAGAAAATTATTAACCTGATCAGATCATTAAAGTAAACAAGTTTTGAGGCCAGAAAAATCAGATGGTCAAAAACAGGCTAATTCAATTAAAAGGTTAATATAAAATTGTGAGGCACATCCAACTCCCTCAAAATCACCTACTCCCCATGTGTATGTTCTGCTTTGATACAGAGTGACACCACCAGACCGAGTTGTGCTTTCTCACTATAAGAACCATAGTTCACCAAACAATTCTCAACCAAGGAACACATGGTATATGTTCTGCTTCAAAATTACATACTACGCATGTATCTGTTCTGCTTCGATACGGAAGTGACACCACCAGGACCGAATTGCTCTTTCTCACTATTAGAACCATAGTTCACCAAATAATGGCCAACCAAGGAACACAAGGTGATCGGACCAAAAGGACAAGTTCTAGCTTACAACCGGTTGACCTGACTTGATCTGCTAAGGACTATTTGGCTATCTTGAGTTGAGCAGATAAGTGAATATGGAAAGGGTATTATCATCCATTATCGGAACATATTAAAATAAAATATATGATGCACAAATACGGCAAAGGACACACCATAGACACGGCAAGAACACGGATTTTACACATAAAAAGTGAAGTATCGGATACGATACGACAAGATAAGTTGCCCATTTTGAAGTATCCATGCATCATAGAATAAAATCAATTTAAGGCCCTCTGCAACAAAGTCAACCATTTCATGCCTAGCTTTCCTTTATTAGAGCTATCTAGGCATGCGGCACGGCCCGCCCAAATCCAGGCCCGAACGGGACACGGGCCGGGCCGGGATGGAGTGAGCTATGCCTCCGTGCCAAGCATGCTCACTGTGCCTCTTTAATTTTTTTTCCCGATTAATTTTTTTCATCTTTTCGGTATTAAAATTAAAAATTAGAATACAAGCACGGAGAATGACAAAGATATTTAAATGGTTCGGTCAAACTCGACTGAGAAGAATGGGAGGGTTAGAGTATTTATAGGCTTTGTAAAATTGAAAATGACACAAAATACCCCTTATATGACCGTTTTATAGCTGGGGGGGCCTAAAATGGATAATTTAAAAAAAAAATAGCCATTTTTGGGCAAGCCCGACGGGCCGTCCCTAGCGTGCCTACCCTTATGATGGGTCGGCCCACACGCCAAACGGGCCTGCCATGCCCAGTACCCTCGGCCCATGGGCTGTGCCGTTGACTGGGCTTGGCCGTGCCGAAATGGGCCAGCCCGGCCCATTTGACATCTCTAGAGCTATCTGTATGAAGGACCGTAGGAGAAAATGCTCTCTTTAGATACTATAATATATAATCTAGAAGTTCCAGCAAATCTATATATATATATATAATCTAGAAGATTTATGTAAATTAATTCAATAGATTGTAGTTAACCCCAACAGGGGGGATATTGATTGTATTAGTTACCCAAATCAAGGGGATATTATTGCAGTAAATATCATACCCAAATATTATAAAAGTGGGCAAAGGCAAGTGCCACATTTCTCACCACAAAATGAGAAGGAAGAAGAAGAGTGGAGACGAAATACGATGTTTTTTTTTTTTTTTTTTTTTTGAAATGGACGAACTACGATGTTCCGAACATAGAGTAAGGTGCAAAGGAAAGTCATGTAATCTGATTATTGCTTGTGGCAATGTAATAAATCTCATCATGCAAGAGGTTATTGACAAGGTTTAATTACCAACTGAGAGGCTTTAATGATTGTCATTCCTATAACTTCCAGTGTTTGCTATCTTTTAAGATTGTCACTTATGAGGACAGTATTTGTTGTGATGTGATCTCTATGCATGCCACTCATATTCTTCTTGGACAACCATGGTTTTTCGATTAGGAGGTACACATTGGCAAAAAGAAGAGCTTATTCCATTGCAATCACAACACCTCCGCTTACACCATCGCCTTCAACTAAAGAACCAAAGAGTGAGCAAAAGGAAAAAAACAGAAGTCATGATCGAAACAAATGAACTGAATACCATGACAAGAGACAGCAAAGGTGACATTGAGAAGCAAAGAACTAAAGATGTCACGACAAAATCAAATGGAATACACACTCTGAAAAAAGGGACCAAATTTCTTTCAAAGGACGGTGTTGATCAAGAGACACAAGAAACAAAGGAAGAACAAGAAAAAGGGGGCACTGAAGACAAGGATCTAATGAGCAAGAAGCATGATCATCAATTAAATCTAACGATTGTTCCAGAAGAACCCTGTGGACCATTGGAGGACAAATACATTGTTCAAGTGGTTTTGGAAGAGTAATCATTGAAATTCCCCACATTGATTTTATTTTCAAGGATCAAGGATGGATATTAGAAGATTGTGATCTACTGGTAAAAAGTCAACAATTGAAGCATCTAATAGTCAGATCACACATCCAAGCTAAATTAAAAGTTTAAAACATCAGAAAAAGTAACACATGCAATCTACTTCTAGGCAAAGGAAAAGATTAAGTGAAGCTTCCAAGTATAGCTGTCAATTTCGTTTCGATCACCATTTTGGTCTGACCACCAAAATGAAATATTTCACCATTTTGGTCAAGCAGTAACAACCTGGAAAACCTTAGTCTTCAAAGTGCATTGGTAATATCAGCCAAATGATTCTTAAACATACGCATATCAGAGGAATAATACTCATTGGAACCTTCTCTCTGATAAAAAGAAAATCTACTTGACTATGCTTCATGCATGTATGAAGCAAAGATTCTTAGCATATACTTGCTTGATCACCACCATATATATTCATGGGAAGTTTGACGTCAATCCCAAGTTCTTAGAGAAGTCTTTTAATCTGCATAACTTGATATGCACCATGTACCATTTCCATTTACCCAACTTCTACTCTAGACAGTACTACAACAAGCTGTTTTCACTCTTCCATGTTACCAAATTCCTCCAAAGAAAAGTTCAATGGCTTGTAGTTGATTGTCCATCATTATGATATCTAGCCAAAATCTGCATATAAGAAATCTTAATGTCTGTATGTCAATGATTAGAAAAAAGGGCATGATTAGAATAAAGACACCCTTTCTCCAAATGAGACTTGAAACATCCAAGGATACAATACGATGCATCTAAATGTGGTGTACAAGTTAAATGTATGACCTAACATTCAACTCCCATAACTTGTGTGAAATCAAGCCTGGTAATCATAAGATATAACAACCTTGCAACTAACCACTGAAAGATACCATCATTTTCCACAGGCTCCTTTCCCATGGCATGTAGTTGGCACTCGACTTCAATGGGTGTATTTATTATTTTGGACCCAATCATGTCCATCTTCAATAAATTCAGTTGAGTGATTGCTTCCTCCCAACCTTCCTCCCTCCCTCCCTCCTTCAAGATTCTGGCCGTTAGATAGTCGGACAGGTTTCAAATTTTGCATGATCGATTGTATGGAACGAAATAGGCTGAGCTCTTGAATTGGGTCGGCCAAATTCTCAAGAGATTCCAAGCAAGACAGGCCAAGCTTTGAATAGCGTTGGCCAAATCCTCGAGGATTTCACATGCACAAGCAACCATAATCATAGAGAAATAGGTTCTTTATTGAAGTAATCAAAGATGATCCTCCCAATAATGGGGGATAACAAATATATAGGATGAGGCTGGATGTCCCCTTATCCTAGTTGGCCTCTAATTCTCTAAATGTCCTCTCTTAAAAAGGAAACTAGAAAAAATATTGCTGAACCAATCCAAATTAAACTAGATTCCTAATTTAGAAACTCCTAAGTCCTAATCAAATCAGAATTCCTAATTAATCTCCTACTTGATTCAAAACCCCCTTAGTCAGTGGCTGGTCCTGTTTAGCCAAATGGGTCTGGCCTGCGTCAGATTGGAGGGTGTACACAACTCAAGTAAATTGATAATCTGGTTTGGGGCTAATTCAACATGTGGGTAGTGGAGACACACGCAAGCCCCACAAGCTTGGCTGCTTAGGAACGATTTCTCCATTCCTGAAAATTTTGATATACATAAACATACACATATACCCCAATTATAGTTTACACTTACATTACATAATCATAATGATGAGTAGAAATATCGCAATAATAATTTATAAGTGCATGAGTAACTGATCTACATTTCACATTTTTAAGAGGAAGTTTTGCATGCTCTCCAATACACTTACACAAGAGAAAAAGTGTAAATAGCTCAATAATAATCATTTCTGAAATAAAAACAGGTCTTTTCCATTTTTACATTAACAATAGTGTTTTGAATTACTCCATAGTTCACATAATCAAACATAAGCTCATCCCACAATTTTCATCCCTAAAAGCCTGTAAGGCTCAACGTGCCCACTCTATCATCAACCTAAATCCCTAACACCCACCAAAAATTTAACAGCCATCCCATTTCTATAGATCCTTGGATTGTTGATCCATATTTCGCACCCGTTCGAATTACCCAACAGCTAGAACTGAACACCATTTGACGCCCTAAAAGCAGGACCTCCCATGTTCTCAAGTAATTCCATTCTCTGCACCAGTACAAAGGTGGGCAATGAAGAGACCTTAAACCCAACCCAACCGCCCCCCACCCCCCAAAGCCATCAATCTCATTCTTCCTAGTGGGCCCCACAGGCCAGGCCGTCCCTGAATCAAAAACCCAATTTGGAAGTGACAAAAAATATACATATATCCAAACACATCTTGAACTAAAAGATTTGATTGTAATATGAGATTGGGACATATGTTTTGATGATGGAAAGATTTGTGTTCTATAAGAGTACATACAGCACACACCTTGTTTGTCGTTGTCATCTGGGGTTGGGCAGAGATGGAAGATTCGAAATTCTAATCTGGTTTCTCAGCATTGTTGAGTGCGTCTCTTCAACATCTTTCTACTCTTGCTTATTAAAATGTATCAAAAGTTCTTGATGCAGCGGAGATTTCTTCACTACTCAGAACAGGTTTTGTTGATTGAAAAATAAAGGGTTTCTTGATTCTGCACTTCTTATGAACAGAGCACCATCATTCAACCCTTTTTAAAGGAGTCGAGTGGGAATGAAAATGGGTACCTGAGGACCCGAATAAGAATATCAGGTGCGGTCCAATATATGGACCAGTACTTAAAATGGGGTCCAGCTCAGTCCACTCCATGCCCGAGGACTCCAACCCGGAACCCGACCCTCTCATGTAAACTTACAACTTTTTTTTTTTTTTTTGTAAAGAGTGCAACCCTCTTTTATTCGAACTTGGGACCAGCGCGGGAAAAAAAAAAAAATAGGAGATTAGATTAACTTTAGAGGAATTTACGGTGTATAGCCTTGTAGGATCCTATACTACTTCGGAGGTGTTATATTCACCATGGAAACGGATAAGGCTCCCTGGGTGTGTTTTCTCTTCTTTTTTTTGTTTTTTGTCATTTAGTGGTATAGTCGATATCGACCATTCCTCGAATTATACATTTCTCACAGAGGCTTCTTTTCCGATTCCTATCGACCATCCCTTTCCACCTATTTTTCCCCTTTCAACTATTTCTCCACGCGGCCGAGGCCTCCCTTCCAATGGTCCTTGATAGATTAGTCTCCAGTAGCTTGGCGCCATTTTTCTAAATTGGTTCATATGGAGGTGCGGTTCATTACTTCCTTTTTTTTCCTATTATGTGCCCTAGATTTTGAATGGAAACCAGGGTTTTGATAGTGTTCGTTTTAATGGGTCCGGGTTATGCTCTGAGTTGTTCTTCTTCTCCACACGTATCCAAACGAACCCCTGCTCATGGAACCCTGCTCATCTTCTTCTTAAATGTTTTGGCTGTGAATTCATCTTGAGTGGTACTCTTATAGCATTTGTCATCAAAAGGGCAATGGCTGCTCCTTTCAATGTTGTACAAACAAGTTGGAAATTTACATAATCACTCCGTCACAACTTGAGTGAAACAAGAGAGAGTAATTCCGCTGGAACATCTGACCAAGATAGGAGACTTTGTTATGTTTTCTCTTGATTATCTAACCATGGTAGGAGACTTCTTGCCTCTTTTTTAGACTTCATTTGGTTTTATCTTTCATGTTTTTTAGACTATTTTATCCTAAACCAGAAATAGAGAGATGAAATTAGATACAGGTAAACGAAACCGCAAATAAATATAGCCATGTTTTAATCTATTTGTTCTAGTTTTCCTAGTAAGGTTAGAACATTCCAAACTTAATTAGAAAGTAAATCAAAAGTGAAATCCTAACAAATTAGCATATTTTTCATATCTTTTTGCGATAACTATGTTGGGTGAGGTTGGCATGTAAACAAGGCTTTCATAAATGAGAAGAGTAAGGTCATATGCAAGGAACAATTACCTCATTCTTGCATACTATATGAAAAGAAGCATTTGATGATTTCTAATGTAAAAATCAACATGATAGATAACTCTATTGGATCATGGGATCAAGGGCAGGCTGCATTTGGTTACAACAAGTAGGTCTCTAATTAATGGTTCTATAACATTTCAAGTTTCTATTTTTAAAATCCAACTGGAAATGATGCTTTAGAGGGTGATTGGACGATTATCATATGCAGCAACTTGGAAGGAGTTGGCTAACTGAACGCATCCTCTCTGTATATACTCCATGGTCCTCTAAGATTATTCATGCTTGTAGAAGAGAGAAAATTATAAGTCTCTTGTGAGATCCACTTGAATGCATTCCAATCATGGGAGAATGGTGAGATGAAAATGTCTCTTATAGATATGAAGTTGGGTGAAATTTATCTCAATCAAATCATTTGAATAGAGTTCAAATTCATGAGAGGTTAGTGAGAGATTGACCCTGGGTTAATACCTCTTAGCATAGCATAAGTCTAATGGATGGCATTTAGACCTTGATGATGCATCAACAAAAAAAAAAAAAAAAAGTAAAAGTAAAAGTAAAAGTGAAAATTGACTTAAAATGAGGCAGATATGATCATCTTAAGATGCCTAGTTGATCAATTTTGTGCTAGAAACTGATACAGGCTTAGCCAAATACCCCTGTTTAAATTTGTGATTAACCTGCTTTCCGATACACATAAGGGCTGAAATTTGGGGGTTTAAAAGTACTCATATAGCACTTCAAATCTGCTTTTTTCCATGACAAAGTAACCGCCTTTGGCTGGTTTCCTACTTGCCCATTTTTCCTACACAAAAGTGTTAAAATCTGCCCAATCTGTGTACCCCTGTTTGGGCTGCTGATTAACCCACTTTCCGAGACACATTATGGCTGAAATTTGGGGTTTTAAAAGTACTCATTATGCACTTCAAATCTACTTTTTTCTAGGACAAAACAACCATGTTTGCCTGGTTTTCTACTAGCCCACTTTTTCAACACAAAAGTGTTAAAATCTGCCCAAACTGTATACCCCTATTTGGGCCGCTGATTAACCCACTTTCCGAGACACATTAGGGCTGAAATTTAGGGTTTTAAAAGCACTCATTATGCACTTCAAATCTGATTTTTTCCAGGACAAAGCAACCGCGTTTGCCTGGTTTTCTACTAGCCCACTTTTTCAACACAAAAGTGTTAAAATTTGCCCAAACTGTGTACCCCTATTTGGGCCGCTGATTAACCCTCTTTCCGAGACAATTTAGGGCTGAAATTTGGGGGTTTAAAAGTACTCATATATATATAGCACTTCAAATTGCCTTTTTTCCAAGACAAAGCAACCACATTTGCATGGTTTCCTACTCGCCCTCTTTTCCAACACAGAAGTGTTAAAATCTGCCCAAACTGTGTACCCTTGTTTCGGCCGCTGATTAACCCGCTTTCCGAGACACATTAGGGCTGAAATTTGGGAGTTTAAAAGTACTCACATAACACTTCAAATCTGCTTTTTTTCCAAGATCAAGGGCAGGCTACATTTGGTTTCAACAAGTATGTATTGCATGGTCAAATTCTGGATGGATGAATCCTCATTAGATGCTTCGATCGATTCTTTAACCAGAGATTCATATGTTATGTCTGTAGCTAAAAATCTCATCTTCTGTTTTCCTCCGTTGTACACAGGACGACTTATATTGAATTCAAAGTCAACGCCACAGTGAAGGATGAACAACACATCTCTATCTGACATGTTGTCATTAAATCAGAAGAAATTAATAAAGATATCAGTGGAAATTAGGTACATTTAGAATGACAATCAATACAGATCTGCATTAACAGGATTTGTATGTCTCTGAGAGTAGAGAAAATGTCTTCACATTGATAAAAACTCCGCACACCATGCCAAATAAAAAAATTAAGCAGTTGTTCTCAAACGTTTACCACTGGCTAAACATTCAGGACAATAGTTCTATCAATAGAAAGAAAAGGCATTTTGATCAATAGTCTATTTATTATAAAGTTTGGAATAATGCTTTCAAACGATGTTACTGAGCGTTATTCCTCACACATTATTCCACCCATTTTCTTGTTATTCAAAAATCATCAAGAGAACCAACTATAATTATATGAAATACAACTTTAAGTCTAAAACTTTGTAAGATTAGTCCAAAACAAAACCAATATGCATATTCACTTTCACTCACAACATCTTATCAAATTGAATAAACATGTTGATGGGTTTCTTCTAAAAGTGGCAAACACATGAAAAGAGGGACAAAGCAAAAAAAAAAAAAGCCAATTCATTACCAAACAGTTCTCTCACTGCCGGATTTAATCATAATGCATTATTTATAATTGCAATGGATGCTAACATAATCACAAATCAAACCCTCAAATCCCATAAAACGCAGCCTGGAGCATAGAAAGAAGATTTTCCACGATTTCTAGGGTTTTCAACAATTAAATATTGGACAAGATTATAGGTGTGTGTTTTATGGTACATAAAGCAGTCTAAGGTGGTAGATAATGTGTGTACCTTGGTCTTAATGGAGTGCAACCACCATGGAGATGACGTCAATGTTGAAGACGACCCAAATGGAGAAATGTGAAAAGTGGAATCGGAGTGAGATATAATATATACTCGCATAATGGTCGATATCGACCATATCGCAAAACGACTAAAGAAAAAAAAATGCCCATACAAGGATCCCTCCCGTATCAAATATGGAACGGGGTCCTGCTGGGACGTATGCGGTCCTAGAGGGATTTTACCCTTAAACTTCTCTTAACTTTAATACCGAAAGTTCATTTTTTTTATAAGATTATACCGAAAATTTAGATTACATGTCTTTTTTTCTTTGCTATCCGAGGGTTCCCAACTCTTTGGACTGGACTAATCCCTCAGGTAAACTCTCGAGTCTAAACTCCCATGTAGCCCCAGTGTGGTAGTACAGTTTCGAACTTACAATCTTTGGATGCAAACCGTGATCCTAAGCCAACTAAGGTACCACTTGGAGTTACATATTTTTTCTTTTGCAAAGACTAGAACTTGAGCCCACACCCTCTCATTCTAAAATCTTTAAATATATGCTCAAGTCATGCTATTTACATTATCATCATCGTCAAAGTCTATTCCCAACTATGATGTGATCAACTACGTGAATTTTGTTTCTCTAATCCAATTTATTTATAACTCATTTACATATTTGTTTTAAACAATAATTTTCTTTAGATTATGGGTTTGTCCGAACCCACAAGTGGCAGGTTATTAGACACTCAATGTCAAACATTGGTATGGAAATTTTACAATCAGTGACGGCATGCCACCAGGGTAACTTTTGGAAGGGCATCGACAATAGAGTCTAGAAGATATATGGCACAACATGAGAATGTTCAGAAGCATAGGCTGATGAAACCCAATTTCTAATGTGCATGGGAGATTTTCCTTCAGCTTCATCCTCTTCTTTGTCATCATCATCGCCTTCATCGTCATCAGATCATCTCCTACCACAAGCTCGTCAAGCTGAAAAGGTGTCATTCAATTTATTATTCATAACATGCTAAATGCCCTTCAAATAATTCCCAAAAAAAAATCCTAAAAATTAGGTGTGTGTTGGATGTGAATTATGATCCCGTAGGCAAAGGGATCGTTATTCATATATATACAAAATGTAAAATATGTATATTGAAAATTAGGATTACAACTATCTTTAAAATTGACGGATCACGATCACCGGTCATGTTAATGGCCGTAACTTCGTTCTTCAACGAATGGATGAAAAATGGGGTGGGTTCTCTGATCTGATATGCTGCTGGCAATACACGACGGTTGTCCTTTCACTTAATATGATCTTTCTAATATTGATAAATTCAAGGGTTATGAGGGACACAATAAAAGTCCAAATAAGAGTTAATCGTCACATAACATAATTAGATGAAATTCAAGTAATAAATAAAATAAATAAAAAGGGATTGGTGTCAAATGCTTTAATAAGAGGATCAGGATCAGCCTGTTCCTGTTCCTGTTCCGAGGTACCCACTTCAGATCCCTTGACCAAAAAGGTTTTCTAATAGCTGATTTTTCAAATTAAAATAATTGTGCAAATAATATTTGGTGTGAATAAAAATGAGGATTTTGAATGAGAGGCTGGTTTATTTGAAGGCGACCGCTTTGGGGGGTCAATTGTTTGATTTTACTGTTTGATTGACAGTGCCATTGCTGATGATTCCGGCTTTAAGCTCACACTGCTGTGATCATTGGGGGCCCTGAACGTCCCAGATTTCTGAAGATAAGGTTGACTATCTAAGTCGGCATTTTGTGAAAAATGTGACTTACAATGGATGTACCAAGCATCTAGGCACAACCACGAGAGTGCAGTCATATCCATTAAATCACGACATGCTTAAAAATATCTAATAAAAATTACGGTCCACCTTCTTAATCTACGTGAAAATTTTTGATATGTTTCCTAAAACCAAACTTCTCA
Organism: Cinnamomum chago; assembly: GCA_038049695.1. NCBI lineage: Eukaryota > Viridiplantae > Streptophyta > Magnoliopsida > Laurales > Lauraceae > Cinnamomum > Cinnamomum chago. The sequence goes on along the minus strand of CP142453.1, from coordinate 32,455,158 downwards.
ATAAGGCTCGAACCCCTCAAAACGAAAATCATGGTCCACTACTAATCATGAAGGGCGCCAATTTATATTTCCTCATCCAAGATCACTTTTGGGAGAACACCTTCCACAATGGGCTCTTTTTTTCTTTTTTTTTATTCTTTTAACGAGTGGGTCCCACTATACAGTTTCAACTTTCATCTCTCTTACGATTGGAGCGTCACGGACTAGAATATCTTCAATTGAGCTTTCAAGAGAAAACTTCTTCATTAAATATAACGCGTGGCGTGTGACTTGCTCTTCAATTTGTATTGGTGAGTTTTTTTATGTCTTCCTGTACATCAGAGAAGTGGCTACCCTGTTTCTTTCTTAGCAACTGATCCTTCTCTGCAGTTGGTTTGATATTTATTTCTTCTTCCTCATAATGAGTCCTTTTGATTTCTTGTTCAAGAAGAGTAAGTCTTCTCACCAATGCTTCTCATTACATTTTTCAGTTTTCATGACCCTTTGTTTAGAAATGTTGGACATGAGTCCATGTTATAGATTTTGGTGATAATTGTTTGAATCCATCACAAACCATAATAAACCAGATTTTGGTGATAATTGTTTAGAAATTTTTGTAGTCTATCTCTTTTCTTTCTTTCTTCCTGTAAAAAAAAACAGGAAGAAGAAGATGGTCCCATTCAACACAACCAAGTTGTGAGTTTTTTCAGTTCTATTTATTGGGGTTGTTGCAATTCAAAGATACTTTTGAATGTTTAATGTTCTACTGTGAAAGTTATCTCATGTGTATTTTTTCACTTTACTTTGCAGAAAAGGTACCAAAAGGTTTACTGGGGAGAAGACAAGGAGAGCAAGGGGTGTTGGAAGACGGTGCCCGGTTGTTACAAGAACTAATCTCCTCTTCTGATGGCAAAGCTTATTACCCTATCCGCATGTTCTCTGTAGAAGAAATTGAAGAGGCCATAGAGGAAACCTACTCCAGAATTTCCCCCAACAAAGAAACTGAAGAGGCAGAGGAAACTTATGAGACAGGAATTTTTTTCAGCAGTTACAAGGGAATTTACCAAGGCCGCCAAATTTTCATCAAGGCATATCAAAGAGAACGAGAATATGCTTTCAATGAAATCGCCACAATAACCCCAATCAACCATGCAAATGTGGTGAAGCTCTTGGGTTGTTGTTTTGAGATGGAATTCCCATTGCTGGTTTATGAATTAGTCGCCAACAGTCTCCGTCACCGCCTTCATAAGCCAAACTCATTAGGTCCAATACCATGGGACTATCGCTTAAGGATAGCTACTGAGATTGCAAATGCAATTACCTATCTCCATATAGCAAATCCTACGCCCATCGTACATAGAAACATAAAAAGCTCCAATATCTTATTGGATGAACACTGCAGACCAAAATTAAGTGGTTTCACTCTCTCAGTAACAATTCCTTTGGGTGAAACACATGTGTTGATGGAAAATATTTCAGGCACATTTGGGTATCTAGATCCTGACTACAGAGTTACTGGTATTGTGAGTGCAAAGACTGATGTTTATAGCTTTGGGATGTTACTTTTTGAGCTTTTAACCGGAAAGAAACCAGGAGAAGTAATAACAATAGATGAGGAAGAACAGATTCTGTGGGCTATGGATGGATCATGTCAGATTGAGAAAGGCGAGATAATTCAGCTGATTTTGGACAATGGCCTTTCAATGGACCCAAGACAGGTGGAGCAATCAGTGGCTTGTACAGAACTTGTAAGTAGATGCATCGCTCGTAAGCCAGACCAGAGGCCGCCAATGAAGGAAGTGGCACAACAACTGCAGCTGATAGAAAGATATGAACTTCCCTCTTCTTCTTCATCATCTTCTTTGGCAGGAGTACAGCAGCTTCGCCTTCGAGAGTAAGCTGCCAGATCTTTGTCGACTTTGTATTCTTATTTCACATGTGTATCATGGGCTTACCTTTCTACTATTTTCTGTCTTGTTCAACACAAAGTGCATAATAAGGTTGCATAAAGCTTGCTAGTAGGTCCATTGTTTCAGAAGCAGACCAAAGGCCATCGATGAAGTGGCATAAGAACTCTTTTGAGGAATGGTAAAACGTGAACTTTCTTGATTACAACCACTCGGAGATGAGTTCTTGGTTATTGTATTCTTGCTGTACCACTGCACAGGTATCAGTCATGTTCAGTCCTAAGCTAAATTTAATGGCATAAATGTGGTCAATTGCACCAAGTAATCCAAGGTTTGGGATAATTCAACTTTCATGCCGAGTTAATTCAAGTAATTTAAGGCTTGGGGTTGACCCTTTTCACTTTCATGTTGGGTTAAAGTTTGTCTTTCCATCCAATAACAAAATCAGCCTGCGGTTCAAATGAGGATCCATCCATACTGGTTACTTGATGTTGCAAACAGAACCAACCTGACTCATTGAACTTTTACCGGGGAATTTAACCCACACACTATATGGTAATTCTGGGTTCAAATTGGCCTTCTAACTTCTGGGTCGAGTTAATAAAGGATGAACTCGAGCTGGGCCAACAAATTTCATCACCTACTTGGGAGTTGGAGGCGTGTCGTTTTTTGTAATTCTTTTTTATTGTTAGTCTTTTGGTTTGTCTGATGAGATTCTTTTTTACTCAATTTGATCATTAATTCTCAGTTCATTCATGCATGGATCATGGGCCTTGGTTCTTTTAGAGTAGGATGAGATTCACAGCTTGTTTGAATCACTTTTAAGGCCTACTTATCTTAGGTAATTGAATACATAGGAATTTTAACACATATTTCTAAAAGTTGTTAAAAATGAAAATGTAAAAATGAATTTTCAAAAATATCTATCAAATAAGCTCTCCTTTTATGGGAGATGAACCAAGGGGAGATGCAAAATGAATACCCATCCATCACCTTAGTAATTCAAACATTAGGAAAGTCAAAGGTCTCTTCTACATCACATTCTCACATCCTTCATCCCTCAACTCCCCTCACCTCTTTACAAATCATTTGCTGGAGGCTATTTGACAATGAATTCTTATGCATTTAAGCTTCATAAAGAAAAACAAGCCATGATATAGTAGGTAAATATTGAATCATGAAAAATTGCATTAGAATCAAAGTGGAACAAGATTTTATCTGATTGATTAACTGCATCCAATACCAAAACCATGCATACTGCTCTTGATCTAGATGGCTGATGAGCCCCAATGTAAATTTCAAAAACCATTAAGTTAAATGTAAATTTCAGAAATGGATAGTCTGTCCACTTTTTCCCATGTTGCTGGTGGAGGAATGTGGTGGGGTCCACCAATATTCATGGTGAATCTAAGCTCTTCAAGCAAATACTTCACAGATGAATAGGCAGGCAGGCTGTCAGATTTCACTTTGATTCAAGTAATATATTCAACCTTTGGACAGAACATGTGAACAAAATGTTATCTTTCTCCTATTAAATTTTGAATTTAATTTTGGATCACAATGTTATCCTAACCCATCCTATTCTACTTGAAATAGAAGGATAATAAATGAGATCTGGAGAGGGGAACTGGTAGATAGTGTCCAGAGTATGTTCAAATTTAATGATAAGAGTAAAATATATATGTTAAAAGTTGTAGAAATCCTATAAAATTATATGTGATGCTAATCACTTTAACATGAGCTCAATACCATTTAGGGTGTCATTGAAACCAAATTTACTCATTAATTTGACAAGGACAATTTTCACCCACAAAGACTCTTGTACAGCTATTGGTGTGAAATTTTGGTCAACGCTTTTAATTCAAGGGGTTCCCGCCTCTATGGATGGTGAAGATTGAAAATTTCAAGGGGTTCCCGCCTCTATGGATGGTGAAGATTGAAAATCCCACACCGTTGATTTGCAAAAGTCTCATAGGTGGAACAAAGCACATTTGACAAACAAAAAAATTTAAAGAATAGCTGTAACATTGTAAAACCAAAACTTCTTATTCTAAGCTAAAAATACTAGATTTAGGGCAACCTAACAACCAAGATGCAAATCTAACTCAATCTAAGGCCTTTGTCACAGTTTTTCTTTTTCTTTTTTTTTTTAATGTACTTATGGCTCTCTTGCTCAACCCCAAGCTCCGGTGATTCATTGAATCCCATTAATTCAAGCTAAATCTTGAGTTTTCTAGTTTCTAGAAAAGACTCTTAACGATGTCTCAAGAGATTAATATTTAAGTCTAAGGCCACAAAAATGGGAAACTAAATGGAAGAAAAGAGATTATAAGGGTTATGAATGTTAGCCGATATTTCGAAAATATTGATCACCTATATTTGTATGGATACTTCAGCAATAAAATTCCAAAAAAAGATTTGCCTACACGCATCCGCCAATATTTCAAACCATGGTGGAAATTAATTCCTGACTCAACAAGCAGTCCCAACAACCGAAACCAGGTAATTCAAGGCTTAAATCAAACATTTTCACTTTCATATTAGGCCGGTTTGTTTGCGTCTACTAAAGGAGTAAACTGGAGATGGATATCAAATCATGAAAAAAGTAGAAGGTATTTTACTTGGAGATAAATGTCAAATCAAGAAAAAAGTAAAAGCATATTAAAGTAAAAATATAGAGGAGGGATAAAATACTTGTTCGGATAAATATGAGGAAGAAGTATTGGTTGGAAAGGGAGTTTAGATAAAAGCAATTTTTTTAAGGAAGTTTACTACACTACAACTTATCACACTTCTCATAGTAAAAAAAAAGAGGCATATGAAGTAATAAAAGGTTAGTGGCATCACATAACAAGTTTAATTCTCCTAACATGGCAAAGTGAAAACATCATATCACATATCTACTTTTACTTACACCTTTCACTACCACGTGTGCTAAACAAGCAGGCCTGCACCAAGTAATTAAAGGCTTAGATTGACCCTTTTCACTTTCATGTTAGATTAAGATTTGACCTTCCATTCAAAAAGAAAAAGGGCCCGCAGTACAGTTGCAGATGCTTCCATGTTTATTACTTGATGTTGCAACCTGAACCAACCTGACTCGTTGAACTTTTAGTGAGCAACCCAACCAAAACCCTTTTAGGTAATTCTGGGTTCATTTTGGCCCTTCTTAACTTCTGAATTGGCCGGTTTGGGTGATTTACTTATAAAGTGAGTTGAAGTAAAGAACTGTTTTAAGAGACAAGAAAAAGAAAAGGCGTCATATCAAAAAGCTCAGAATTTCAAAAATCACCTTGACTCGTGAGAAGGAACTTTTTCGACCTTCTTTTGGATAGAAAGAAAAAGGCCTTTTGTCATTTGGTGGGAGCTGGGAAGAGAGAATCATCTTTTGACTATAAAAAAAAGTGTGATTTTTAAATTTTATCCTTTGACATGACCCCTCTTATTTTATTATCGGTTAAAAGTGACCATTTGCTTCAACTCACCTTACAAGTGAATTACCCAAATCGATGAGGAATCAACCAGAGTTGGCCAAAACATGTCCCCTACAGGGGTCAGCCCAAACAACCCGCTGCCACCAACAGATTGTTGTGTAGAACGAACAATTCATAAAGATTACATTACATTGAACAGTCCAATCCACTTTAAAGAAATTACAGACCATCACAAAAAATTGAATCCAGACAGCCCACTTCAAGGGCAAAGATACCTAGCAAGACCAACAGGTCCTGCACTGATTGCATTCAGTAATTGTATTTCACAGCAAAAACATAAAACTCAACTAAATGTTTATTAAGAGATGAATCGTATTTTGCTAATACACCAAACGAAGAAAACTTCTTACTAGTTTGTCAGCTCCAGGATGGCAGAGACGATGTCACCCTCTGAAGCCTTGAGTGCCTTCACAGCCTTGCTCCTGGAAACTCCAGCCTGAGTCATTACCAGTTCTATATCCTTCGGCTCAACACCTGTCTCATCCACATCTTCATCATCCTCAGCAATGGCCGATAATTCTGACTTAGAGATCACACTGCTAAGATCAGGGGCCTTGAACTGTTCCGCAGCCTGTGTCTGCAGTTGTGAGCTCAAGTCCTCAATTTTTGCCTCTCCAAAGACGACATACGTGTCTGATGCCGGGCTCTTGAAGACATCGGGTTTAGAGATGACAAACAGGATCTGAAAGGAAAAACCATAGGGGAGAAAATTATTCACGGATTAAATAGAACTGGAAGTTCACTGGCTCCCTTCGACTACCACTTGAAGGGATGTCAAAAGGAATTAGTTTTGTTTCAAATTTCATGTCTGGGTTTTTAATGGATTGGGCAGGGTTATTCTGAAATTTTAATTTTCTTCGCCTTAGGCCCAACCAACCATCAGCCATACCCACTAGTCTACAGTTGTGGACTAGTGCAATTCAAGAGAAGTCCCCATCACCTTCCACTGATCATTGTACACACAGCATAGTGATGTTTCCTATTAACAAAAAAGGAAAAGGACAGAGTGTATCTGCTCTAAGTCTCAAACTACTTATCAGTTATCAGAGAAACCAACACGATCCACTTAGTTGCAGCAATCATTATTCTACAAGTGGCACAAACATGCAAACTCGAACCATTCATTGAGTAGGACCTCCCACATACGAGCAATTACTCAAAATAACATTCATTGAACAATATAAGAGCTTGGACAAGAGAATCTTTTTTCATAGCAAAAAGGAAATTGGATGAGATAAATAAAGTTTACTTTTTTCTTGACCATCCAATTTCTTTCTTTAGAAGTGTTAGAGAATGATATATTAGAGAGAGAGATTAGGTTGGTAAGAGATTCTAAGTATTTTGAATTTTGAATAATCAAGTAGAATAGCTTGCTATTGGTTATTATCTTCTATAAATTGTAAGCTTTTCCTCTAATGAAAGACATGGTGAATTTATACAAATGTTGTGATTTTTTTAAGTTTACATGGTATCATAGCCATGGCCAGGTGATGATCCTGCAATCAAGCCAACCATGGCCCTACTTTCACAATCTTGATCTCACTGTCACTTTTTTCTCTTTCAATAAACTAAACGTCCTTTGTTTTCAAACTGGTTATCTAAGCCTTACGATCCCACCATCATCATCAAATTGCACGATCGAAAGCTTCTAGAAGATATCACTACAGATTCGATCTATTGGGCCACCAGCACTGACAAACTAAAAAGAGCATGATGCAGCCGTGATGGGTCCAAAAATAGATGGTGATTACCAACAAGCACAATCGCTTCAGCCTGATGTCTGCCATTTGTTTTTAGAGATAAAGGTTTTGTTATTTTTATGTTAATAATCGCAGATCATTTCCCTGAAAGGACCAAGTGATTGTGGGGGGATATTAGAGATTGACGTGCCAGAGATAGAGATTATAGATTAGGTTGGTTGGTTGAATTTTAGGCATTTTGAATTTTGACTAACCAAGTAGAATGGCTTGTTAGTGGTTATTATCTTTTATAAATTATTGTAAGTCTTTCCTCAAATGAAAGACACAGTGAATTTACCGGAATATTGTGATTTTTAAAAGTTTACAAGACATACCCTTAACAAATGGTTAGGATCGGTTATCCAAAAAAAAAAAAAACAAATGGTTAGGACCATCTAGGCTCTCAGGATTGAAGTAAGAAATAGTAAGGTCCACTATAATGCATCATATATATAGAAATAGCAACTAATAGTATAGGCAAAAGTAATGGTGACTAGGAACGAAGTATAGAGAATGCTATCAAGCTCACTCTCTCATCTCCATCCATATGAGCAGCATAGATTTTCAGAATTCATACTATTTAGCAGCTGGGCTGTACCATGGACGGACCATACATTTAATAGTAACAGCAGCAGCAGCAGCAATAGATCAGTCAGATGATTCCAACTCCAATTGGAAATCAGCAAATGGATGGCAAGGGGTCATGATAAACAGGTCACTGGCCCTGATTACTGGGACTCCAGCAGTGCGTTAGATGGGCACAGGGCATGAATGGGTTAGAAGATTTCAAACCAAGATGAGTATAGGGTCGGTTCGGACTTTGGCTGCCCAATCTATCATCATCAAAAACTTGTCCTAACTATGTTGAGTCAGCTATATGAAGTTTGTTTCTCCAATCCAGTCTATTTCTTTATTATAAAAAATAAAATAAAAAAATTCTTTAGATGTTTAATATTTCTTTAAATCGTAATAAGCATGAGAAAATCTTTATCAAACCCAACCTGATCAACACGTACCTTTGACAGGGTGAGTTTTGTTAGTCAAGGCAGGTATGGGTTTACCCCGAACCCATACCATCACTATGTGGCAGCTTATTAGACATTGAACCATCCATTTACAGTGTCAAGCCCAACAATCAATGACGACAGGCCACCAGACTTTGGAAGGGCTTCCACAATAGAGTCCAGAAGATAAATGGAATAGTTCCTCTTGCATGAGTGCAACATGCATGGATATTGGGTGCTTATGTTTCACAACAGGTCATTTCCGTCATAAACTCAGGTGAGAAATGATATGGAACGATGTGCAGGAGGATCAAGAACATACATTTTTGCTCTTTTTCACTGTAACACGAGTTACACCAGGAATAGGTTTCATGCCAAGCTTTAGCATGGCCTTACGACTTTTCTTCTCGCTCCGGCTCTGCTTTGACTTTCCATTAGCATCACCTTCTTGTTGACCTGAAATTCAACCACTGAATCAGCAAAAGCAAGTTTATTTTGCAGTTGGTACACACAAATTAAATGGAAGCAGAAGCTATACTGAGTTTATCCAACCATGAACACGCTTAACAAACAAATTCACACATAAATATACAGTTATAAAGTGTGTATAAAGACACACTTTAACGGGTGGTGGTGTGCACTTGAAGGCTTATTATCTATCAAGCATAGATGTGAGCATGTGGACATAAACAAACAAAAAAGATTTTTAAAATTAATATAAAAAACCACACATAATGCAGCTCTGCATTATAACATGCATATATGGCACAATCTGATGACAACCAATTTCTGATGTTTATGGAAGATTTACCTTCAGCTTCATCCTCTTCTTTGTCATCATCATCGTCTTCATCATCATCGTCGTCGTCATCTTCAACCACAGGCTCATCAGGCTGAAAAGGTGTCATTCAATATGTTATACATTACATGCTACATGCCCTTTCAAGAAATCACAAAATAATAATAATAAATTTAGAAATAACATACATGTTATATTGGTATAAAAAGGTGAAGGGTTTTTTTGTAATTTCACACCTTTAAGGGTGTTTCAGTAACAGAATAGGGCTACTCGGCCAAACCAATCGACTATCTACTTTTTCCTCTCAAAATATTCGTTTCTCTGTCCCTATCAAAATAATATATACATAGATCCATATCTACAAGTTTCATGAAAAATGATCCCCAGTTGCTGCATATTGAAAAACCAAAGAAAGAAAATGGCTCAGTATAAGACACTAAACTTCCACATTTAAAGTACATTTTTCTCTTAGATTATAACCGATAGGAGCCATAAGCGTATCTCCCATCCACCTTCCACTTAACCTTTTCACTGAAGCATAATAGGACAAACCAAATAATTAAAATATCGATTTCTCCACCATATACAGATCCAGTTATTAAAGTTCTATATTGCATCATCATATGGACTCTAGATAAAGAAGGAACATGTTGCCTGAGTAATGAATATGGGCATCAAAAGAGATCCAAAGTAATGAAATTTCTAGGATAGAAGTTCATGGCATGTAGATTATTAAGCAAAGAATTGATTTAATTCAAAATACTTATTGATCTAAAGTGACCAATAAATGATAATAATTGTACAACAAGGGAACAAACTCTGCAGAAGGGGAGCAAAGTCCCTACAAGGACTTTTCTTATCCCTATCCAGATACTAATGAAAGCTAAAAGCCTGAAACTACTATATAGTTGCGTAGAGAAACTACAACATGGTCACTACTGAGCAACATGGTAACATCACCATTATAAACCACTAGAACAACAATTCAAAAAATTCAACCAATCAATGTCATTGTAGTTAGAACCATTATGGATGACATTAAGAGAGGGGGGGTATACAGTAAATTGAAAAGTAAATAACTAAGAATAATTTGGATCATTTTGTTGTACTTGTCAAAAGAAAGCGTCTTCGCAAGGATTCTTTCAAACAGCACAGCAGCAAACTTCAGTGAGAATTGCCTGAATTGTAAGATTCAATAACAAAAGTATCAAATAATAAGATTCATACTTAAATCCTAAGATTCACCTATAACCAGGATTCATTACATCGATACGAATATTTTTCCTTTGGATTAGATACAAATCTTTTTCCTTTGAATTCTCCTATGATTCTGACACCAATGATGAAAGAATCACAAGAACACTGAAGCTACATTAGCTGTGCTATTCCTCTGAATTTCATTAACTTTTCTCCATCGAATGCAAATGGCCAAATGGCAGTCATGTTACTTCCAACACGGACTTGGAAACAGCAAAAATACTAAGGGGTTGCTTGGACTTAAACTGTCACATCCGACCGTTATTTCCCACTTTTCCTTCCCAAACAGGACCACAAGGTAACTATTACAACATGACACTTTCACCTCACTCAATTAATATTATTTAGAACTGCATCCGAAATATAAAACATTATGCATCACAGGAAATTCCAAATACCAAGACAAATGACGGTAGCCACATACATCATCATTATCCAACTAATAATGAGCATGAACAGATTACAACACGAGGAGATGGACCCTTTTCCAAGCACCCAGCGCATAGGGCCCATTCTAATACATTCAAATGACTTCCATATGGATGAAGCATAATCCATTCATCGTAGTACGTTCCATTGATCATTTTAGGACCCATTTAGGTTTCTCTCCCGGTCCCAAACCCGGATGAAACAAGTAGGGTTGGGTTTGTGTCAGATCGAGCTAAAGTGAGTTCTCAAAGAAAACTCTAAAGTTTTATTTTAAGAAACAAGTAGCAACCAGCCAACCCTAGTCAGATGAGATATGGACTATGAAGATGATGATAAAATATAGAAAATACCATGTTCCACGACTCATTGCTTCGATGATTCACTTTCTGGGTATCTATCAAATTGAATGTTAATCCATTGTCTATTGTATTTAAAGCAGACCCAAATCAGAAATCCCAACAATGGGAAATGTAGTCTTTCAAATTTCCCCAAGCCCCAAATCCAATTTAGTTTCCCATTTCCACATAGTCATCCTTTTCCACCAATGTATTAAAACTGGTTTTGGTTTCAATGCATCCAAACTCTAACAGAGAAGAATATCAGGAGATGACAGAGAGAGAGAAAGGGGTTTACATTGATTTTCTGCTGTTCGAGATGGGTGGCGAGAAGCTCTTCTTGCGTCTGAGCAGTCATCGCGTCTGAAAGAAGTGAAAGTTGCTTACTCTCGAACGCACACAGGAACAAAACCCTAAACCCCTCGCCGCTAACTTTAATATAACGCACCCAATTTTCCGCCCATATGTGGGGTTTTTTTTTTTTTTTTTAAATATGATGCGCTCCGGTTGATTCAATCTAGTTTTTTCACCTACAACCCTGAAAACTCATCCAACTTTTTTCTTCCATTGGATTGAAATCATGATCACATTGAAAAGATTAGAATGATGATGTGGAATCAATATTTTGTATAAAGGTATATCTCATATAGATTTTTTCATCCAATCATCGTACATTTCAATGGGGCCAACTAGAACAGCCCCCACGCGTCGTTTGGCGCAACCCTTCAAACAAATATAGTGGTTGAAAAAACATACAGGATTTTATCAAAAAAAATCCGCTAAGACTCGTTATAAGCCAAAAACTCCCTCAATGTCTTATAAAGACTATAGTGGTTTGAATTTATTTTTTTCTTTTCTTTTCTTCTCTAAGTGAGGATATCCCTGCTCCTTTTACTATAAAAATTCTCAAAACTCATTTTTCTCTTTTCGTTCTTCTCTCATCTTCTTCTCTCTTCCACAACGTTGAAGCTCAGATCCTTCAAAGACAGTAGAAAACCAAAAGGCCTGCTCAGAAGGAGAATGCAACCGTCAGCATTCTTGCCTTCAAAGTCTAAAATGATATGTAAAAAACAATCCACCTTCATAAATCCTTAACTGATCCTGAAACCTCTTGTTTCAAAACTGAAATCTAGAAATCTGAAGGCAAAGTAGCTGCATCGATGAGGAAAGATGGAGGAGCCGCCGCCGCCTCCCTGTCCTAGGGCTGCTTCAAGATGAAGCCCTTCATCAACACTCTTGTCGTCCTCACCCTCGTCATCGCCCTCTACCAGCTCCCTCCTCCCACCCCATCCGACCCCAACAAGCACATCTTCCCCTCCTATGGCAATGCCGCCGCCCTCTTTGTCCAAAGGGGCGCCTATCGTGGCGGCCCCTTCGACTTCGCCGTCGTCGACCTCGCCCAAATTAGTACTAATAACGGGGATATCCCTACCTATGTTAGTGCCGTGAGCGGGGATATCCCCACCCACTAGAATATTATGGGCGTTGTCTCTTCGAATTATATCAGTTAAGCCGGGGATATCCCCGCCCAATTAGTGATGTAAACATGGTTACAGAAAGATCCGTCCGGATTCCAAAAAAGGCAGATGGGAAAAAAGAGTTCGACATTCTTTATGTTGTAATGAACGATAAATGGGTATATCCCCTTTTATTTACTTAGAATGAACTCCGATATCTCTTCTTAGTGCCCAAAAAAAAAAAAAATTAGCGGGAGGACCAAACTGGTCTATATAAGACATTGATGGTGTTTTTTGCTTTTGACAAGTTTAAGGAAATTTTTCTGGTTAAATCCTAAAAATCATAAGGTAAGGACCCTTTTATTCAAGAAGTACAACTTTCTTTTTTTGGGTAAAGATTCAAAGGTACGATTTGAGCTCATATGTCCATGAATGAAAAGGTAATTGGTGTCTCAAAGTACCTGAATGGGAAGTAGGAACTAAATAGAATTATTATGCTAATTTATGTTACAAATAAGACTTTCATATTCGCCCCAGTTATTTTAACAGGCCCCTACAAATTTATCATTAAGATTTGACTAAAATCTGCACGGAATAGTTAGGATTTGAAGCTCTCTCGATAAAACGGTTCCCATGCATTGCCCGTATCAAAATAATTGACAAGCTTCGTAAATTGAACTGTACCCATTAACAGAGTCCTAGCAATCACTTTCATATTTTTGTGTTTTTTTTTTTTTTTTTGCAATAAATTTATTTTTTTTTTCTATGGTTAACGAAAAATAAATGAAAATTGAGTACTTCACTCTACAATTCCTATTATTAAGCATACAGAAACATTTTCAGCAATGAAGTGCATAATTTCTTTCTTATCAAAACCGCTGCTCCAGCACAACTGTTTAGGCCTGCCTCCTTAGCAAAGGTTTGGAACTACTTTGAAAATGAGTCTCATGAACAACCCATGGGATATTGATGGCCCTACTTAGTCCCACGAAATGCAAGACGGGGTTGTGGATTAACCCCTGTGCCAATATTTACATATATCCAACATTCTTAGTCATACTTTGGATCAAAGTTGACGGTCAAAATGAAAGTCGAGTTAAGTCCTACAATACAAGTATAGACAAGCTTAGAGTTGATGCATTTGGCTGAAGTGAACTATCACATTTTCCAATGGGTATACATCTTCCAAATCATTAAATCTGCATTTAACCCTGATCCAAATGTTTATGCATAAAGAGAGATGAAAAACCGATCCAATGTCTAGGCTTTCTCTAATAAATTTTTTAAGACCACAATTGATACGCCATCACTCCTCTTGCTTTAATTGATAGCCATCTCAAACAAGCGCGCACACAATAGATGCCAGTGTTGTGATGGAAAAAATAACAAACAATTTAAACTAGTAGTTAAATTAACTGGCATGTAATCCACCAGATAACAATAGTTTAGAATAAATATTGTACTAGTCCTTTCACAAGACACACTAATGCCACTATTCCAACACCAATTACAACAGAGTCACCCATTTCTGCTTTCCAGCCTTCACTAAACTGTCTCCTGTTTTAGAACCATCCCAACTGGAATTCCCTACACCTGGAACAGGACTCATCCCAGTCAATTCCAGCCTCTCCACAACCATTACCCAACCTCCTCCATAGCTGCCACCCTAACACAATTCCCCAAACCTCCACTTGCACCACCACCCCCAGGCACTCTCACTGTCGCCTTTCCAACCATGGCTGCTGCCTCTATCACTAACACAGCTACCACCAATCGCTGCTGCCGCTGCCGCCACTTCCACGGCCACCCCAACTACCAGGAAAAGCTTCCTTACCAGGTGAGTTCTGGACCTTGGCACCAGGAAACTTGCTCAACTCATCATCGTCCTTTGAATCCGAGCCCCATTTGGAAGAGCCATAACCAGAACTGCGTCCATCATTACCACCACTGTTTCCTCTCTCATGGTATCCACCACGTCCTCGACCACGCCCATATGGCCTATCCACACCACTAGGATGCCCACCCCGACCACCACTATTCAGGTAGTCATTTCTACCTGAAAAAATACATTCAGATGTCAGTTTGGAAATGCATAAAGACTTGGAAACAGAGTAATTTTACAGTTAAGGCCCTCTGACCAGAGAGACAACAGATTAATGATTAATGTCGCAGTAAGGCCCTGCAGTCAAACAAAGAAACTATATAGTTGCTCAGACTCATTATTTTGCTCATTTTGTCACACGGCAATGAAGTGAGATCATAATTCAGTATATATGTATATGTATTTTCCTTGAAGCATTACCTGTGAAAGACCTCTGTTCTCATCTTTTTACCCATAATCTCAGGTCATCAGCACCCATATTGAACAAGCCATTTCTGAAATGGACCATTTAGTTCTTCCATACTCAAACAAAAGAAAAGCTTAAATTTATCAGAAGTTAGCAGACAACAGAATCTGACCTTGCTCCATCAAATAAATTATCATAAAAGCAAAGCTGGGTAAATGAACTTGGCTTTCCTCATCCTAAAGAGAGAACCACAAAAAAAAGAGGGAGTAGGAACCCTAATAGCCGAGTGCCCACACTGTGACCACTCCCTCTAACCTCACAAGGCACGTAGGCACTTATTATCAAGGATCAAAATAGCAATTACGGCAGGCGTAGCGATGAAGGGCCAAAAAGCTACGTAGCGGGTGATACGTAGAGGTTGCGGTGATACATAGCGGTGTAGTGGTGTGAGTTTTTTATATGGTCAAAAAATTCCAAATCTTGTATAGCAACCAATATTGGGTTTTTTCAGGGATTTGAAACCATATAAGGGCCCGTTTGGATGTCTACAGACTAAAATATTAAAAGATTTAAATATAGCAAGAATAAAATAGTATAGAATACAAAAATGCAATATTATAATAGTATAATATTTTTACTGTTGGAAATTTTTGAAGAATATTACAGATTTTAAATCGAGTTGTTTGGAAGGTGTTATGATTAAAGTAAATTACGTTATAAGAATATTTTTTTATTAAATATTTTAATTTATATATAATTTACCACGTCAAGATAAAAAAGTAATGTGGTAAAGTAAATTTTAACTTCACCGTAAGTTACTTTTCTTTTATCACATAAAACCATGGTAAAGTATAGTAAAGTCGATAAAAAAAACTACTTTATAATTCTCTCTCCCAGTTTTCTTTACCACATACTTCATCTGACCTTACTTTACCTCATATTTTACCATGATATGACATCAATCTTTATTTTACTTTACCACACCCGTAAACAAGTCACTTTTTATTTACCATACAAAAGTACGATAAAACGTGATAAAGTAAAGTAAAAAAAACTACTTTCCCATTCCTTCCCACTTTACTTCACCATGTACTTTATCTCAACTTTACTTTACCAAACTTTTACCGTCCTGTGTGATTTACTTTTACTTTACCATATATGTAAACATACACATTATGATGGATTTGGTGAACTAAAGTCTTTACTTTACTCTACCACTTTTTAATCGTCATTTTAAAAGATTTTTATCTTGTAGAAAGTTTTCTACAGGGCGAAGCCGTAGGAGAGAATATTGAGCTCTTTGAAAGAAAAGAATCTTTTCTTCAAATTTTTCTTGAGTTACCAAACGTACAAGATTTTCTTTAAAAAATGAAAAAGATTGTATTCTATAAAATATTATTTTCTTGTGTTTTCTTATGCATCCAAACAAGGGGTAGAGACGACTTTAGGAAAGGCTATTGAAGAGAAGAAATAGCAAAACCAGTGTTTAAAACTAAAATTAATTGGCTCTACTAGGTTTTAGACCGTAGCACCGCTATTTTCAAAATAACGTAGCGGCCTCGACCGCTACAGCCGATAATGCAGGCACTACACTACATAACGGCCGCTATTTTGAACCATGCTTATCATAACACCCCAAAAACTCTTCAGGGCATGCTTGTTAAAATCCATTCTGACTTCTATAGAGAGGAGTCAAGTTAAGGCTTTCACAAAAAGCGACAGAGACAGAGATCAAAGGGTGGACACCTAAATGGATCTGATTTTGTTTTCATAGGGTGATGGTGGAGATAAATTTTCTGCAGAAAATTGAGGACCGTGCCATGACATTAGACTAGAGTCCTCCACTAGAAGGCAAAGTAGCTAGGTTTGAGCCCTGGTTAGAACAGGGAGTAGTGACTTGAAAAGGAAAAAAGTATTAAGGAAGCTAAATGGATAGATTAGGATTGGTAAAAGAAATAATCATAGAAAGATAGGGTATAACAAAATGAGATGAGGAAAGGGACAATAGTAGCAACTACCATACTGAAAATTCATTAACTCATAACTACCTTAATCATAACTCATAATGGCTAGTTTGTTCAATAGGGTATTGAATTCCTAGGAATTATAAACAATGCCTTCCTATTAAATGAGTTAAACTTGGAGTAAAGGAGAAGACCATAAAGAGCCATAAAATAGCTCTCCCTCCCAACTAAAAATCCTAATAAAGTGAGGGTCCCATGCAACCTTGTATCCTTCTCTCCTCGCCTCTTCAATATTCCTACGATATTATACACTTAACCTAGGAATTCAATACAAAGCAAATGGGCCCTAAGAAAAAAACAACAATTAAGTACTTTACAGAAGTAAAGTTTCAAGATTTTTTATGCTTTCGGGTCATATTTGGCAAGTACATTTGGTAACTAAATCCTTGGGGACTCCTCGCCAATTTTCCTCGAGGATTTGGAAAACCCACATTTGGCAATTGCAAAATCTCGAGGGTTAAAGGCAGTGAAAATCGACATTTTTTAGGAATTTCAAGTCTGACCTCTCAACATAGGATTTGAAAATCCTCACTTTTTGCAGATTCACAAACCAATACTAATTTCTCTCAACCATACACAGCAATATGCACCGATATCAATGTGAAATCCTAAGTGAGGAATCATCAAATTTGCGGTAGTGAGGAATCCTCAAATCCACGGATTCCTCACCTCTTACCAAATGTGCCCAATGTTTCGAGAAAACGAATCAGGAGTTGTGATAGAATGAAAAAGCCCAGAGCACAGTTGGGAGGTTCTCATTGTCACAACCACAAGGTTGCAGTTTCGAGTCATATTACCATTCAAAATAAATATTGAAGAAGAAAAGAGGTCTAATAAAACTTTCAAAGTTTCAAAATGAAGAAGAATCAGGAGTTCTAATAGAACTTTCAATATTTTAGGAGTTGAAATCTTAAGATACATCTTGACACAACTCTTGGATCTATTTGATTGAGAATTGGCTATTTATAAAGTACAACTAAAGATACCAACTCAAACTAGGAAAATTAATCCTACTCCCAGCACAACTTAAGCCAAAAATAACTCAAATTTAAACAATCCTAATTTAGAAAACTTACTCTAAAAAACAGGGATCTGGTTATGTCCAACGCAAACCGGCAACGGCACCGATAAGGAAAAGTTTAGCCAAGCAAGTTGATGGCCCACCAAGGGGAAGGAGTAGGCCTAAGAGGACGTGGATGGAGATAGTAAAAATAGATCTGAAGAAGAGCAACTTATTTGAGGGTTTGGCTCAGGATAGATTGAAATGGAGAAACATAATTCATGCAGCCGACCCAACATAGTTGAGACAAGGCTTTGATGATGATGACGACTTACAAAAAAAAAAAAACAAGAAGAAAGAAAACATTGACCCAAAAATACAAATACAAATAAACTCAATTGTTTCTCAATACTCCCCCTCGAGCTAGTACAGAAATACTACAGCCAGCTAGGACTAAACACCATATGTTTACTTCCTTTCGCAACTGCTTTGATGGTGAACTTCGTCAGCTTATCTTCAGCACAGAAAACTTTTGAGGAATCTAGAATCTTCACTTGCTACTTGACTGATGAAGGAGATGAAAACTATATAAGCTCCACAACATACAAACTACACACTAAGCAAACTCTAATTAAATTCACCCATGGTAAGGTACATAGCATATTCGATAAGCCTGCATACTATACAACATTCTCACACGAAACTAAGGATGAACACTTACCTGAACTTACTGAGGAAAAAAAAAAAAAAAAACTTGTCCCTAATTGTCTTGCCAAAATGTCAATTATGCTTTGTTGGTGGTCACTGCTAGTATGTAGAGTCCATCTGTGTCGCTTCCTGTTCTTTTTTAGTCTCTTGGAGCCGGTGGTCCACTTGATTATATCTAATCATGATCTCTTCAAAAAACACACAAATCATCCATCTTAACGAAAAGACGAGATTGAGAGATTTGATGAAGATGCACTTGTGGTTATCTTGATGATGTGGCATGGAACATTGTAATTGCTCCTGAATTGGGCTCTAGGTTAGGCCGTCTTGAAAGCGACCCCGACCAAGCCCAAAAACTTAAATACTCCAAGGATTAGTCGGGTCAAGTTGAACTAGACCAGACCTAAGTGACTATTAAAATGGCAGTCATGCAACGGAACACCAAAATTTACAGCACTATAGTGCACCACAATAGCTACTATTCCTCTTGCCTTTGTTGTAGCGTTTCGAATGAAAAAGTCGGACAAAGAGGGGCTTCTATAATTGATGTCATTGCTTTATTTTCTGCAGAACTCCAAGCATGCAGCACGAAGAGATCAGACTATCACAATTTGAAGGAAAGTATCATTCAAAAAACATAAGGAGGGCCCAAATGAGAGAGGGGTTTGAGATGGAAGGGCTTGAGAAAGGAGATGGTTTGACGTTTAGATGGAATGGATAAGACTTGAAGTCAATCCTAAGCAGATGGTTTGAGGTTTAAATGGAATGGATCAGACTTGAAGCCAATCCTAAGGTGGCACTGCTGCTTCCCTAGTGCTTTTCCTAAACTTCTTAGCAGCTTTGGTCAAGCAATCCTAGGGTTAGGATCGCAGGTGCCGAAGCACAATCAGAGGTTTCCACAAAGACAATCACACGAAGAGAACACTCTCCATGATAAAACCCACTTAGGGAAAATTCTATTAACTCCAAATCTGAGATTTCTTTCTCTACATTGCCATATAAATAGGAAAATAAATCTTAGGGACTAAGAATCCTAAACAAACTAGGGAACTAATATGATTGGAAACTACTTGTAACACAGCTCATTAAATAAAACTGAAAACTAATAACAAATAATAAAGAAAATCTCTAGACCCCTTTGGGTCCCACATGTGGCCCACGAATCTGTCCCCAATGAACTATTGGAGCTGCTGCATCATTCACCCCAGGTTGGACAAGAGTTCAACCTCGAACTCGGCTGCTTTTTTTTTTGGTGTAGACATTGTGTACTTGAAGCACCTCCTAAGTGATACGAGAACTTGACGCTTTCTTTGGTGGTGCTAGCTTCATAGGGTAGAGTGTGATTTGTTTTCACCATGCATGAATGTGTATGTGTTGCCGCGCATGCCATTAGTTCGATTCTTATCGTACATCCATGGGCGACCCAACAAGATATTACCACTATCCATGGGCAACACATTACACCAACCTGTATCTATATAATCTTCACCAATAGAACAGATAACTGGACATCCATATCTCACTTGCACTTCATCACCGGTCATTAACCATCTAGCAAAATAGGACGATGCTTTCGAACTTTCAGCTGCAATCAATCCATCAAAGTTTGAGAGATGATGTTTCCACAACTACCTCCATCAATTACTACTGTGCATATGCTTGTCCATTGACTGTTCCTTTTGAACGAAAAATATTATTTCGTAACCATTTCTTCTCAATAGTTGATGTAGTCTATTTGATGACTATGAGAGATTCACCTTCATAGGGGTGGATGATCTCTAATTCCTCGGTCTCAGTTTCAGCTTCGTTCTTTTTAGGATCATCTGGTGTATCCTTCACATCACTTTCATTCTCAACGAGGTGTATGCGTTTGGGACATTACATTGCACGGTGTCCCTGTTGTTTACAATTAAAGAACGTGATCCTATTTTGACCTTCGGGCTTGGTGAAAACTTTCTCTGATGAACCACTTGATTTAGAATCTTGCATTGATAAATTCTTTTGCACATCCCATTTAGATGCAGTAAGTTCTTGGGCTTGATAATTTGCAATATCCTCGGCCTTGATAGCATGTTGGATGATCTCATCAACATTATCAAGATTTTTTAATGTGGGGATATGTTGGGTGTTCACTTGCAACCCATGAAAATATTTGTCGACTAACACATCATCATCCTCATTCAAGCCACAATGAGCTTGCATGGTCATGAACTCCTCAGAATAGTCAACAACTATTTTGGACCCTAGTTTCAACTCTAGAACGCTTGAACGCAGATCTCTGGAGTAATTGACAGGAAGAAACTTTTGCTTTAACAGATTTTTCATCTCAATTCATGTCTCAACATGATCGATGTTTTGGTTCTTTCTTTTCTTTTGCAACTCGGCCCACCAAATCGCAGCATAATTGCGCAATCGAGTTGCCACTAGGGTAAGTTTATGATCATCCGTCATTGGCTTGTGTGCAAAAATATTTTCAACATACTAACCAATCCATGAATTCATCTAGCTTCAATTTTCCATCATATTCAGGAATCACAAGTTTAATTCCTAAATCTCGATCAACATTAATTGCCTGTGGATCTCGTTGATTCCGAATATTTTTTCCATCTTCTCGATTAGGATATGTACGCCGATGATTTTCCAAATTGGCTAATCGAGTTTCCATCCTTGCAAGAGTTTCTTGGAATTGGATCATCGTTGCGGAGAGTTGATTGACATTTTCCGATAACTCCGCGACGGTTCCCGACAAATCCTCCATGTTTGTGGAGGAAGAGTCAACTTTTGCCTTCTTCTTAAGAACCACCATTTTTTTAATGCAATCTAAATGAATTGACTGGCCTGATGGGTAGATCTCCTCTCCATGAGCGTATGTGAAATCGGATCTGAAATCCGATGTTGGATGACTCTAATGTTGCAAAAAGAAGATTCAACCATTGATCAGGTCAAATCTATCATTATCAGATTTTGCTGATGCAGGGCGATGGCAACTAGGCTTCTGCTTGTGGGTCAAGTTCCAAGAACCAAACCTGATCGGAACTCGAACTCAGCCGTTGTTGAGTGACACATGCAAAGACTTCTCGGTCTTCATGTAGAATCCCCTTCCTTGTTATGTGCTTTACGAAGGAAAGTGGAGCCGCTATCTTGCTGAGAAAAAGGAGAAAGAAGAAAGGGCTATGGCGATCTTGCTTCAACGATGAGGTGCAACGTTGCTGCTGCAATGCAACACCGACGATCAAAGGTTTCCGGTTGTGGTGCAAGGTACTTTTCTCGATCTCCTTCTTTCACCTTCTCCTCTTCTTTTTTTTCTGAATAACATCGATGGGGACTTTGGGGTTTTAGGATTTTCGGGCGAATGGGTTGAGGTGGGTTTCTGGCTTGTTGGAGTCGTCGAGGCGATGGGCAATGGGTTGGTGAAGGGGTTTCGGAATTAAGAGGTCGGTTTAGGGATCCGGGATGGTTTTTGCCAGGTTAAAGACTCTGGGTGGGGTTCGGCTGAGGCAGTGATTGTGGATGGACGAGGCAGTGATCGTGGATGGGTTGGGATTAGGAATCGACAGTGGTGGCAGGGGTGTGTCCGGGATGGATTGAGATGGATGAAGGGATTGAGATAGGTAAAGGTGGTGGAAGTCTGGACTGGGATGTTGTTTGAAGGAATTGGGAGACGATGGTTGGGATGGGGTATGGATAGGCTCCGATCTATGACTGGAGATGGATCGGAGCGATGTGGATTTTCGCTATGATGCCAATTAATGCAATCCTAGGGTTAGGACCGCCGGTGCCAGAGCACAATCAAAGGTTTCCGCCGAAACAATCACACGAAGAGAACACTCTCCACGATAAAACCCACTTAGAGAAATTCTATTAATTCCAAATCCGAGATTTATATCTCTACAATGCCATATAAAAATAGGAAAATAAATCTTAGGGGCTACGAATCCTAAACAAACTAGGAATAATATGATTAGAAACTACTTCTAATACAACTCATTAAATAAAACTGTAAATTAATAACAATTAATAAAGAAAATCTCTAGACCCCTTTGGGTCCCACATGTGGCCCACGAATCTGTCCCCAACGAACTATTGGGGCTACAGCATCATTTGGCTACAAGGTTGCTCAGACCAACTAATACACACAACCTCCCACTTCCAACCTGACCGAGCATACCATAACCTTTAAGGAGATATGTAAGAAGATTGAGAAGTGGCAGCTACCAAAAACTTTGGCAGTTCCGAGTTCAAAGCACAAGAAAAAGGATGCCCTCGTCAATATAACCATTGCCTCGCCTTCTTCTTCCTCTCTTTTCTTCACTTTCAAGAGGCTTGTGGAAAAGCCTCAAGCTCAAGTTGACAAGGACCAACTGAAGAGCTCCAATTCCAGCAAATCAGCCTCCTCAAACAACATCAAAAATTACTTCGATTAAGAGTTTTGGAAAGGTTCCCTCTACCTTTCGATCAACAATCAAATCAAAGTCTATCACTTGGCCTATTCAACAAATTTGGGGTTTTCAAACTCTTGCGAATAGCTCTGGGACCTTCAATCTTCATTTTCTTTTCCATTCGCAGGAAACAAAACTAAAAAAAAAAAAAAAAAAATTGAAAAAACTAAAGAAAAGGTCTGGTGACCTATGGTCTTCTTTCCTTGGGCCAAGCAAATAGCAACCAATCAAGTCTATAGCTTACAGCCTTCATATGCATGCCAATATGAATTTTGTTTTTCCATTCCAATTTATCAAATCCAAATCCTCGGTTAGGTTGCACTTCTTCAAATTCTTATTCTTACTACTTCCATGCACGTCCTCTTCGGCCTACCCCTTCCCCTTTCATCAACCTACATGGAAAAACTTTTCTCACCAGCATCGTTGCGGGCCTAAGTTGGACACGTCCAAACCATCTCAAGCGAGTCTTAATTTATCATATATTGATGTTGCCCCTAAATGCTCCCAAAAGCACTCATTTCTGATTCTATATTTCCTAGTTATACCACACATTCACCTCAATACTCTCATCTCTGCTACATTCATTTTATGAATGTGTTACACTTCATGATTGGTCAACATTCTACTCCACAGGTCATATATAGCTGGTTTAATAGTTGTCATGTAAATTTTTACTTCAATCTTATTGTATGCAGCAATGCACCGACCACAAAGCATTCAAGAAGCAAGTCTCCACTTCAACTATTCTGCTCTTATCCTATGTTCAATATCTTCCCCAATCTCTCCATCATTGCTAATTATCGAGCCAAGGTATCCAAATGAATCTTTTTGTGATATCTCTTGAGCTTACACTCACAATAGTTTCAGCTCTTTGTACATCCCCGCTAAAGTTGCAATCCATATATTCTATCTTTGTACAACTTATTTTAAATCCCTTGAATTCTTAAGCCTCCTGCCATGTCTCAAGTTTTCCATTCACACCATCTCTCGATTCATCCATCAACATCATAATCTGCAAACAACATTCACCCATTCCCTCTTGAATATGAGCAATTAACGTCCACAATCAATGAAAAAAGATAAGGATTTAAGGCTGACCCCTAATTGAAACATATGGTAGCGGAAACTCACCTGTCCCTCAACTGGTAGTTCCCACAAAATGATCAAAAAAAAAATACACGAGCAAGCTACAAAGTTTCTATCAAGACAGAGATGCAAGATTTTTCAAATAGAAATAGGTTGTGAATATCCATCTCTTCTCTGCAATGCCGAGTCGAAGAAACTTCCTCCTCTTTTCTTTCTCAAAGATATAAACTTTAAAGGCTTTACCATCGAACTCTCTCAAGTCTCGATGAGATTAGAGAGGAGATAAAACCAAAAAAAAAAAAAAGACAGACAGACAAAAACAAAAAACCTAAACCTCGCCCTAAACCTAAGCTCTAATACAATTTGAAATTTTAGGGCTACATCTTGACACAAGTCTTTGAGAATAGCCAATGGCTATTTATAAAGTATAACAAAAAAATGCCAGCTCAAACTAGGAAACCTAATCCTAATCTCATCACAACTCTAGTCTATTTCATTTAAACTAATCCTAATTTAGAAAACATACTCTAAAAATTGCAAATAAATCTGTTGACCCAAAATACAAATAAACCCAACTGTTTCTCAACATTAGAAAGATAAAGATAATGATGAAAATGAAAAGACGAATAACAGCTCTAAGTAAAATATCTAAATACTTAATAAAATACAATTTCAGGAGTTTTAATACACTTTAATATTTCAAGAAGAAGAAGAAGAAATGTTGGTAAAAAAGGGAATGAATAAGAATACATCGATTACAATTCCACCCTCTATAATAGTCAACTATAAAGGTCGCCTCAAAGGGGAGAAAGAAGAAATATATCAATTGACAGGTCAAGCTCTCTCTCTCTCTCTCTCTCTCTCTCTCTCTCTCTCTCTCTCTCTCTCTCTCTCTCTCTCTCTCTCTCTCTCTCTCTCTCTCTCTCTCTCTCTCTCTCTCTCTCTCTCTCTAAAAAAAGAGTTCCAATCCCCTAACGCTGCACACCTATGCACAAGAGCTTCCGCACTCTAGGTGCACCCCTAAATATGGGGTCTCGCTTGACTCTTACATAAGATGAAAAAGGGCCCCGATGTGCCTAGGCAACCACACTGATGAAACCCATGTGTACATTTTTCCTCTTTTCAATTAAATTTTTTATTAGCTTTTGTAATAGGAAAATGGATTTGTACAAACCTGCTAGCCATGAATCAACTATGTTCTTCTTTTTTTTTCCTTTTTTTTGTCAGTGTTTCTCTATAACAACAACAGTCAAACAAATTATTTGACCAAAAGGAAAGGCCTAGATCATTTTATTTTATTTTTGTCAGAATCAAATCTGATATTGGTACGTTGAAATCATTTTATATGGGAAGATGAAAACAAAACCCATTGCCCCTTAATTTAAAAGCCAATTGAGAAGCTTAATTTAAAGGGCTAATCAAGAGGATGGAAAGGTCAAATGATTTTGCATGGAAAGATGAAAGGTCTTCTGTTGAAAACAAAATTGATGCAGGGGACAGACCCATGGGGTTGGGCCCAGCCCACCTATCCTTACCTTATTTAGATCTATTTTTAGTATTTTATGTCTTTATTTATCTAAGTTGAGATGCTTTAATCTTAGCTGTAGGATTGTTAGATGGTTGAGATTAGTTTTAGGGTTAGTCTTTTATCTATTTAAGCATTGTAATGCCTCATTTGGCTACAATTAATGATGAATGAAAATTTTCTGGAGTGCTTTTGGGTTTCCGAGAGTTCTCTCTCTTCCTAGCCGGCAATGGGGAGTTGGCGTGAGGCCAATTGTCTAGCAAAAGCCTGACCTATCTCTTCCACACTCGATCTCTAGTCCCTCCATCTCTATTCGCCTCGCACCTGGTACCCCACTCTGTATCAAAAACCCATTGTTGCTTAATTTAAGGGGAAAATTAAGAGGCTTGGTTTAGAGGGTTAATTAAGCGGCTTAATCTAGGTGACTAATTAAGGTGGAAAGGTCAAAAGGTAAGGAATGTAAAAGGATTTTAGACAGGAAGATGAAAGGTCTTTTTTTACCAAAAAAAAGTAGCTTGATTTAAGGAACTAATTAAGAGGCTTAATTTAAGAGGCCAAGTAAGATGGTGGAAAAGTCAAATGGCTGGGAAGGTGAAATGATTTTGCAAAGGAAGATTAAAGGTTTTTTTCTTTTTTAAATTAAAAAGACGCTTGATTTAAGGGACTAATTAAGCGGCTCAATTTACAAAGAGAAAGAAAAGAAGGATAAAACAAGCTCGGCTCGACTTGGAGAGAGAGAGAGAGCACGTGTACTATACCATATTACCATCTAAACTTCAAAAAGAAAAAATAATAATAATACTAGAATGCATGGGGAATTCAATGTTTTAAAAACCGATAACATGGCTATATGATGAATTCAACTTTAAAAAACAAAATTGAAGGTTGAACCATAGACTAAACTGACTGAAATGTGAGATGTCACTAAAGATGGAAAAAAGAAAACAATAACTAACCAAATAAGATAAAATCCATCAAAACTGCCTCGCCCATACCGATACCAGTGGTTTATTGTTCATTAGTTATAACCAATGGAATGGTTCAGTATGGACCCAACGGTCCAGGGTAGCAACTTCAGTGGACAGTGTCTGGTGTAGATCCATTTTATAAGAAAACTTAATGGATTAATCTTCCTTAAAGCAGCAGATAAAGGGTACTTTCTCGCATGCAAATAAGCTTCCAACATCAAGAAGACTACTGCGGTTGCTGTTTCATACATATTAGCATAGGCAGTAAGCAATACTTACCCGTTCTCGATCCAGGTGTAGAAGATCTGTCCCGGTCTGAATGCATATGGCCCCTCCAACCTCCATCAATGCTGTTGGTTGTGGACCCACCCCAACCACTGCCTACAGAGCCGCTTCCAAAAGAACCCCCAGTTGCCGGGCTTTTCATGGGTACAATTGCAGCAACTGAACGGAGTGACGGTGTGGAATCATGTTGCAAATCATCAATATGTCGCTGAAAATGCGACACAAGCCGATCGATGCTTTCAAAGAACCTTTTACGGAACTTAAAGCCCTTGGGATATAGGCCAACATACTCGTGATGTGGATTCGTACTCCGTATATATGACAAAATGAAAGTTCCCGGATGCTCATGAGAAATTCCAAAACAATAAACAATTCTCATCGGGTACTCTGATTTTTCAATTCTCAAAAGGTCATCAACTTCTGCTTTTGCGCCCTTCCTGAATTTCCGGTATCCAAGCATGGCCTTCAGATTGGTTACAAGTGGGTCCACATATCGATCCATAACCTAGCAAGGGTTAAGGCAAGAGAAGGTTAAGGCAACATATACATGTCCATGCATAAAAAGGATCGGCCCAAGAATCCTACTGTTTCAGAATAAAATGTGACTGAATTAATAGGAAGATTGAAACACCATAAACAAGGTAATCATGACGAATAAACATACTCCATGCTCAGGGGCGGACACAGGTACGCTACAAGGGTCTGGAAGTCCCTAACCAGACCTGAAAAAAACTTCAAAATTCTTAACCCCCTGCAAACTCTGAAAATTAATATATTTGTTTTACATTTGCACAACCCCGCCCCCCCAGCCCCCCCCCCCAAAAAAAAACAAAACAAAAGGTCCGCCCTTGTCCATGCTCCAAGATACTACTAACACATGCTTGTTCATCAAACCTGCAATATCTTGATCTGCTTGTTTGAAAAAAGGAGCCAAAGATCTGAGCTAATCGGAGAAAGATTAAAAGAAAGGAGTCAAAACTTAGATTGGACGGTCGAGATGGATCCAAAACATTTGTAAAATATTCAAGATTAATTAAGGGATAAAAAAAAAAAAACACTTGATGATTCCCTTTTGGACCATCTAACAAAGTCCATATAAGTCCAAACTTGACAAACAGTCTAGCATTGGGTTGTACATTTACATTGTCTAATTTGGAGCCCATGGATCATGACCCAAATCAAGCCCAAGTACTCAGTCTTGGCTCATATCGAATGCCAGTCCTGGTCCATGTTCATGCCCCTTTTGCTGGTCCCACCAGTCCAACAGTGGGGACTAAAGCCCTGCAGTGAGGGACATCAATTAATTCAGTGAGGGACATCAATTAATTCCAATGCAAGCAACGTTGTGAATGGAAACTTTACCATAACAAGTTCCTTGTCCATGAAGGAATCATTAAGTTAAGAAATTCCAAGACAGTTGCCGCGTTGGAGTCGTCATCAAAATAGCGATGAAAGATCAAACAAAGTAAGGGAACGTCAGTCCAAGAAGATTTGCTAGCAAGACTTTCAATTTTAATTTCTTTTCTTTGAGTTAAGTAATACATTGTAATAAGGATTAAGGACCTTATATAGAAATTGTTTGGACCTGATTGAATGTTAGAATTAGAAATGGTTTTAAGGTGATATTTAGTATGAGAAAATTATAAAAGTTACAAAATTATAAAAGCGTAGCTATGAGATGTCCAGCCCTAGTTGGTTTATTTTTCATCTTTTATTAATAAGATTGGATTGTACGTGCATTTGTCATTTTCTTCTCCGGTTGGTTTGAGACTGATTTCTCCCAAGGACTGAAGATTGTTTCAAGTGGTAGATTCTATTTAGGGAAAGCTTTCTACTACTTTTTTCCTTGTGATTCCTAGAGTTTCTATAGGTTCAGGTAACGGTTTAGAATTGGGTTTTCCAATCCACTGGGTTCTTCTACCTTTTGTCTGTCATACTTTGATGTGAATCGCAAGTTTTAGGTCACTGTTTTATTAGCTCAGATCTATACAGGCCACAACATCAATAATGAAAGGATAAGGATCAAACAAGAAGTATCCTTACACATTCGTACACATTCACCATGCTCCAAGACATAATGAACTCTACATATTCTTGTGCACCTAACTTGCAAGAACTCTAGCAATATGTATTTGAAAGCATCTAAAAAGAAGAAACCAAGAAAAGATTACGAGAAAGGCCCCATTTTTCTTAAAATTATAAGAGACCTATTGCTTGTTGATGTAGAAACATGCTACTGAATACCAGTAAGTATTAACTCATAATTTATACAGGTCTCAAATCTGAAAATTGAAAGTTAACATCTCTAGCTTTAGGAATATTATGGATTCATATTCTGAAATGATTAGTCACATATGACAAGTAATTGAGCATGTAACACCTATAATCAGCAATGTGACAAAATGAGTTCTTTGTCAAAACAACATCGTATTTCTTTCAGAACAACATCTTAAGATTTTAAACCATCACATGTTATCTTGTTACTCTCTAATAACAGGAAGTTCTCAGTTGCTAGTGATAAAAATAGATTTAATCTGTGATTCCACTGAAGCTATTTATTTCATCATATGAGATGCTACCTGCTTGGGCTTACTTGTCTTGTTCGCTAGTTTATCTCCCAGGGGGCTTTGAACTACACAAAGTCCCACATCAAAAACATCCAAGTCCCAACCCTGGCCATAGATATGTGGCCCTGGCCTTAACTCCATATGACACTTTTTAAAGCCGTGAAACGTCAGTCAAAGCAGACAATATCATGAAGATAGTGGGCTTAGGTCGTCACAAAATGGTATCAGAGCCCTCGGCTCTGTTTCTGGTTGGGGATAGTGTGAGATCCTACTGGCATATATGGGCGGCCTGGCCTTAAGCCCACATGATGTGACTTCGGTTAAAGCGAACAATATCAAGTGGATAGTGGGCTCGGGTCATCACACACCATCTTCTTATATAGGAATTTTTCACTAACCCCAGAAGTTTATCTGCCCAGCCATCAGAATGATATTCAACCATTTTAAGTATATTCAATGTCTGACCAAATTTCATAAAGAATGGATGAACTATGTTCATATGAAGCAAGTCAACAGTTCTCAGGAAACCAATCAGGCCAAAAAAAGTCAAAATAGAAGTAAAGTTATTCCATGAATAATAGGATAGAGTGTAACAACCTCATCCAAATCCTCAAACGTGTCTTCATCTATGGTTAATGTTTTCCCAAGACGAAGCAAACTTGTGATATCTTTATTATCCTTGTCACCCTCCTTTATATCTTTGTGAGCATAAACCCCATCATACACTTTCAGTGTTAATGTCAAATGTGATGGGCCTCTGGAACTTGGACGGATAATGCTTTCACCTATATCCTTGTCTGACAGGAACTGTCCAACACAAAAAAAAAAGTGTCACAGCCCCAGAAAAATTTAATAACTGTCATAAATATTGAGAATTAATAGGGAAAATACTTCCACAGTTGAAAATTTACCTCCATTGCTTCATCAGCTGTCACATTCTGAAACCGAGGATGAACTATCATTCTTGGTTTAAAATGCTTCTTTGCAAGTTCCTTCTCTTTTCGAGCTTTCTCTTGCTCACTCTGTAAATTGTTTTTTTCTTCATGATAGTATGGATCTAGTTCCCCCTTTTGAGAATTCTTATTTGGTTCTTTTTTGAAAGTTAGTAACACCTGGCATCTGTTCGTTTGAACTGTTTTAATGTAGCAAGTAAGTATACTTCCCTCACGTACCTTATCAGCTATGTCAAAGTCCCTTTCCTCTGAAATTTCTTCCTTAAAGATCAACGCAGTTAAGCCAGATTCAAGAGCACAAATTACACGTTGAGGCAGCACCTTGCGAACAGTTGCCTGAACAATTTTCCCAACTGAGACTGTCTCTTTAGTTTCACCAGAAAGCATATAGAATTCCTCATCTGGATTTGGTTCTCTGTAAGGACTACGCCAATCTAGAAATCCATGAAGCAACTCCATCTTTATATCACTGAGAGTCTCTTTTTTTTTGGTCTTGAGCCGTGCCTCAACACTCTTAGCATACTCCTCAATGTCTAGAACTTTTAGCAGATAGGGCTTGTCCCTCACATGTTCAATAGCCATTTCCTGTACATCGTCATCCATGTCATTTTGTTCATCTTGAACATCTTCATCATAAACATCCTTGGCCATATTCTTCGCTAGGTCATATGATTCTGGATGAATTCGCGTATCATCCAGTAAGTCTATAATATGACTGCTAGTCGTCGCCAACCCGCTCCGACGGACTCGCAAGAAACCAACCGCATTAATGAAAACCTTTTTTTTAATAACACCATTCATTGGGATCTCTTTTCGACTGAAAATAGTTCCAGCTCTTACTAGTGCTCTCTGTAAAGCAGATGCTTTTCTAGGGCCAAGCCCAGAAATAAACTGTAGAGGAGCAAAAAGCCATTCATGGCTAGAAGCCAAGTTTATGTCAATCCCAACTTGGTTAGTTGCATCTATCATCACTTGTTCCACCATCTCAAACTTCTCATCAGGATTGAGGAAGTTTTCCAAGGGGCTAAGCTTCCATGATAATAACTCCCTCCCTGGTCCGCAGAGTGTCGCAATCATGGACAATGGACTTTGAAGGAAACGGCCAAGAGCTACTGCCCGCTTAACAATGCCTGCATGCAAAAGGAACACAATTAAACTAAAAACTTGTCAAGTAGAAATAAATTAGATATATACAATTCTGCATACCTTGCTGCCCAGTTAACTGGTCTGAAGAAATTCGTGAATTTTCATAAAGACGAGGCAGAGATTCATCCCCGTATACAACACTTAACCCTTCCATTTCCTGACCCACTTCCCTGGGACGCTCTTCAAACATTTTAAAAATGATCTGAGTAAAAACAACACATTAGTCATCAATTGTACTGATATTTCATCAAAAAATGCCAATGACATCTAACTCTTACAAGAATACTTAAAGATTCCCGTTTACATATAAAACCAATTATTATTTATCAACCAAAACAAAAGCATAATGACAGGCACAAGTATGCACCTTCAGAGCAGCAGACTATGTAGCCGCATGACTAACTAGTAACTAGACATTATAAAGAAAATATGTATAAGGTTCTCCCCCCAGTGTAAAAACTCCAAAATCATGAGAACATTTAGCAACAAATTCTTCATATAATCATTAATCATACCTCACAAAATACAACCAAACCCACAAAGCAGAGAAAAAAAATATTACCTAACAGAGCCATCTATGAATTAAATAAAAAGACAAAATAAGGCAGTCTAGCAGCATGCAACTTAAATGCAAATATGCAGCATACAATGTTGACTGCTGAGTTCAATTTATGAAACAAGCAAAGAGATCTTCTGAAAATTAATACAGAGTGCTTTATCCGTTTGACAGTTAGCCGCAACAAATTCTTCATTGCTGGAGCTAGAACAAGACTGCTCTACCGAACACTCAAATTCATAACCTTTAACAGCACAACCACATCAGCATAAATCTATTCATAATGATAGAGTTGTGAAAAAGATGCCATCAGCTGTTCACTTTTAAAATAATAATAACAATAAAGTAATAATAATAACAGCAATAATAGTGTGTGCCTCCTTAGTGGATGTTGAAATGCTCCATTCTTGTCTACACTGATAATCAGACTTAAGGGACAAACAAATTGCTGGAAGGAAAAAAAATGTGGACCAAACAACCACAATAACTATGAAAATGTTCTCTGTACACTCTCAGAAGAGAGTAGAAGTGAACTAATCTAATAAGACTAAGATGATTTAGCGGACAACTGCATCATTCAAAAGGAATATGAGCATGGATCATTCTGTGTGGTTCCTTGGTGCTTTACAGCTCAAAAAAAATACAGTCTCTTTAAAATGTCGTTCTCAATTCTGGATATACCCGGTAACTGTTCTTTTGATCGTGTGGTTGTACTGTCTTTCAATTTAATAATATAATTCATCATTCACGATCAAAACTAATCCTGGCAACTACGGCATGTACCAGATGGGTTCCATTTACAAGTTTTTTCTATGCATTGATAAGCACCTGTCTGAGAATGTTAGAGGCAAAGAACATGTTCAGTTTATTTCTGGCAATTGCAGTAATAGGGAGAGTCGAGTGAAAAACCATGCAAGGATTTCATCAATGTAGCAGAGCGCACCAAAATCATGCTGTGAAGCTATGATGCATGGATACTCCAAAAGTAGGCAAGGTATCGTGTCGTATTGTATCTGACACACTTGTTGTGTGTAAAAAATGTGTTCCGTGTCTATGGCATGTACCTGCCACATCCATGCCATATCTGGCCATCAAAGCTGTAAGTATCCCACGCAGAAAGTAGATGTGATGAGTGAAGAGGGTATTATGATATTGTAAGGTCTGCAACCTTACTGGGTCAGTTGGGCCCAATTACCGGCCCGTTGACCCACTATTTTGATATTATTATAATTATTGTTTTATTAGATATTTAAGTGGGTTTAGATGGTCAGCGAATTTCTTTTAGTGTTAGAATAGTGCCTGCAGAGTTTCGTGCGATTCTGAGTTCGTTTGACCCTAGTAGGAGGGTAGTTGGCAAATTAGGAAAAAATTGAGTGTTTTCCGAAAAATTCCTATCGCCGTGATTTTGGGTTCGTTGGAAAGGTCTCGTCGCGTTGATCAATTTTGTCTTCTGGCTCGTTGCGATCCGACGACCAGAAACCCTTCTAATAATTCATTCTTTCACCGGACCCACTTAAGGGTAAATTAGTCTTCTTCCCTTCCCTCTCTTCTTAATCAGGGATTAGCCCTAATCTCTTAATCATTCTCTGCAACGAACGAAGCTACAGCAACCTTTCTTCTTCCTCATTCTTCCAAGGCTCCAGAACTCTTTCCCTGAAGGATCACTTCCGCGATCCGAGCCGCTCATCTTCTTCCTCGCGATCTCCTCTTTCCATTGACATCAGTTTGGTAAGATTTCCCTCTTTCATTTTTCTCAATCAATTCTTTTTGGTTTAGATTTAGGTTAGATCTTAATATTTTCCTCTCTTTTCTTCTCCTTTGCGTGTTAGATTGCGTTTGGTCGGGGTAGATCGAGGTTTCCGCAATAGTAGGGCTTCTCCTCAGATTTCCCCAATTCCAATCTTCTTCTTGGTTGAGGCAAGTAGATCTGCATTTTATAATTAAGCATGTATGTATGTCTTCTATTGATTGGATGTGTTTTCTTGTTAGGTTTCCCTAATTCCAAGCTTGTTCTGTTATTAATTTGGGTTTATTTAATTTAATTGTTAATTTTAGTGTTAATGGATTAAGTGGAAATGATGATGAATGGAATGGATTATTGGGGGAGCACGGTGGCTCAGTTTTGTGCAGGTGAATTTTTGGAATGGATTGGGTGAAAGACTACAAAAAAAATGGGGTTTCTGTATTTGACAGAAAAGAAAAAAAAAGAGGGGACACAGATGGCTGGACGTTCAGAACGTCGAACGTTCTAAACGTCCAGCCAAGACATCAGTGCATAGGTCGAATGAAAAAAAAAAAAAAAAAGGGGCCAAAGAAACGTTGACTGATGGCTTGAACGTTCAGGACCACCTGTGCATATGAATGAAAAAAAAAAAACAAAAGGAACATAGAAACGTTGAATGGCCATTGTTGACTGAATGATGGGTACTGTTGGTTTATTAAACCAATGCATCGGACACATGTTGGTCCGTCGCGCTTTTTATATATATATAAAGGGGCAAACTTCTTTGGGCCATAACTTCTGAACCATACGTCGGAATTTCGCGAACCATATACCGTTGGAAAGCTCTTTGAGCGTAGAATCCAATGATACATGTCTCGTGATGATTGGGGATCAGGTAGGTAGGTAGTTAAGGAAATTAATTATTTAGACCACTTTCTTGTTAGTAACGAGATTGTTAGCCTAGGTTTGGGCCTTAGACATTGGAAACCATGAAACCACTCTCACGTGACCATTAATGGGGTTTTGAAATCGTAGCACGTGGCTTGGTGTGCTTCGATGGGTTGTCTATGTATTCGTGTATTGTGTATAGTTAACCGAATGCGTATGGAATTGAATCAATCGATACTCAACATGATTGTACACCAAGGAAATTCTTTATAAGCATTGATTATTCGAATTCCCCACGCACTCCGTTAAAACACATATGGTACATGGATGACAACACTTGCCTAGGATTGGATTGTAATCTCTCCTTGATTTGTTAATCGTATCCGTTGATTTTGTATCCTTGTACACTCTCTTGGCATAAAACACCTAATTAATTATGAAACATAATCCCTTGTAGAATTAGAACTTAGACCTGACTTAGAGTGTACCTTAGAACCCCGTGTTATGTAATTGATAAACATGACTGGCTAGACTGAAGGGATTATCACGTGATTGTGTTTGTCTTGTATTGACTTGAAGGAGATAATCCCTATGAACATGTCTTGTATATTGAGCTAGCCAGACTTGCTTGTCTTGGTCTCTTTTCGTGTCAACACCACTTCATTATTATTCGCATATCATGGCCAGCTGCAGTTTGGGGGTTTATTGATGGGCCGGTTACTCGGACATCGGGGTGGGCAGTCGGCTTTGGACGGCGTCCATGGCGTTGAATAGTTGGGAACGGGCTTGGACCGTGCTACTATTCCCAGGACCGGGAGCTTGGATCCCCCTCGAACCGGACTTTGGTATCAGTAGTCCGGATAGGATTGTTACTAGTACCCCGTGAGGTGGCTTGGACATCCACGGAGTCTCCCTCTTGTGCATTGCATTACATTGGTAGTGGTGATTGTTAGTATTGCTAAGATTTCTATTTATGATTCTGATGGTTATTTACTCATGCTACATGCCTAGTATTGTTCCTTGTATTCCTACGATCTTGTACTTGTCATTACTCCTATATTTGATGCATGTTATGTTTTAATTATATCTTGCTTATCTATTGCTCAACATGTCGTTGACTCTGTTCCTTGGTGTGCAGACTCCTCAGGTGAGTACTACTACGAGGAGCAGGCCGGTGAGGAGATCCTCAACCAGCAGAGGAGGCACGGGAGTGGAGTGCCGATGACGTAGAGTAGCGTCATCATTACCAGGCACATGAGAGACTCACTTTGGGACAAATATCAGATTTTATTTAATTCATTTTTATTTTTCGTCGAACTTTTCTTTCATTGACATCATGTTCTTTTAAAAGGCCTTGGATATTGGGATAGCCTTTGTTAATACTTTAATTCCTTGATTAGTTTATCATTTCCTTGTGCAACTTTAATTATTAAGGAGATTGTTATTCATTGCTTTGAAATTTAATATGCCTCAAATCGTATGAATTCCGCAGTTTTATATTACTTGAGGTTTGAAATGCAATATCCTCACAGTGGACTTACGATCCTTGGGCCAAAAAGGGCAAAAAATTTTAATTGGCCCAAAATTTCACTCCCCGGATCCGGTTTATTTTTAAATCGGGTTCGGGGGACGTGACAGATATTATCCTTGTTGGTTACATTCATCTCTTATTGTTGACAAACTTTCACATGCGCACACCGCGCACCAGGCCTGCACACACCCAGGCACAAGCGAGCATGACATACATGCCCGCGCACGCACAAATATCATGTGTTGACTTAACTTTTCAGCTTCCAAATATTCACTGTTATTTCTTCATCGCCGCCATCATTGTTTTCGCCATTGAAGCCTCAAACCTTCTATTTGGGATTCACTATTTGATTTATATTTTCCACTTTCATACCTGTTTAGGGCTGAATTGTGTCACTTCTCAATACTTCATTTACCCTTTTTTTCTCCAAGCTCCTTCTGCTTGTATCACTGTATTTTTATACAGGATCTCCTCCCAGTCATTTAGAAACAGTGGATATTCATTTAAGGAATCTTGATATAACCAGAAGTATGTCCAGCAGCATAAAAAAAAAATGTAGAATTCAGACGTGTGTATGAGCATGTAGAAATGGAGGGATTTCTCCCTCCTACATGTGGCATCTATTAACAAATTTGCAAATCAACACATACAAAATGAGTTAATGAATTATGTAGAGAGCGATGAACGAACCTCTCCAATATAGCAGTTTAAGTCCATCACTCTATAATTTTGAATATTTAACATTTTTATCATTTTTTTTCACAGCTTGCTGTAGCAGTCTATACAATCAAGCAGAATGCTCATGCATGCACAGGATGAACAGAAGGAAAATAATGCATAATGAGTTCTCCTTCCTATACAGTATATTTGTTGTCACTTAAGTATACTAAATGCTGACCTCATAAATATCTTCCTTCAACTTCGCACAAGACAAATTCGCAGCCCCCAAAACAACAACATGAGGCTGATGGTCCATCATGAACTTTTGGACGCGCTGAAGGTCATTTTGCTTGCGTTGCTGATCATTAACACTCTGAGAGCGAATGCTTATTGACCCTGCATATAGCACATCCACAACTTCTCCGGCAGAATCCAACATCACAAATGTAGTCGCTGGGTTTCCAGGGCCCCAACAACAAGCCAGGACTCTTGGCGCAGCATCAAGGTCAGCAGCAGCATCACTCTCCTTCCGCTGATATGGTGCTACAGAGACTTTATCCCACAAGTGCTTCCCATATTCCATAAGGAGCAAGTTCCTGGATCTTGCGGTTAACACGGTCCGAGCTTCCTTTTCCATCGAAGGAAGAAGAAAAGTGAAGAAAGCATCCTTCAATATCAACTTGCGTTGCTCATTCCAAAGCTGAGCAGATCTACTAACTCCGTCACTAATATAACAGTCATTAGAATCACTTATTAGTTTAGTTTGGACACTTTCGGGCAATTTGATGTTGACTTTAAGGAGCTTCTCTTCTTCAGCCTTTTGGATAAGAAGCCACTGAGCATCCTTGAATGCAGATAGTGGCTTGTCACGCAGCCACTTCACAGTTGAAAACTGATGGGAAATATCTATCGCAGTAATTCCATCGGGGGTGGGGCTTGTTGAGACAACAGCATTTTCCATAAAGATGCTGCGAACATGTTTCCTCACACATGGCTCGCAGCTGATCTCTACTGCTGCCTGGAGAACGAAAAAATAATTAACAATGGGAGCGCAATAGCGTGAAATATCAAATACTATATCAATGTCATGAATGCTAAATAGTAAAAATAAATACATACCATGTGCCTAGCACCTTTAAGCACATCTTGAGCAGTCTCAAACATTGCACATGTAAAATTTGCAGCTATTTCCTCAGGAGTTTCTTTTGCATCCTCCAATTCATCCACACGCTGCAATTAGGAGAAGCTGGATATAGTCACACAGTTATAACATATTCTCAAACCAATGTGAGGTACAATATACATTTACATACCATCCTTTCCAAGTTTAGGAGCAAACCAAATTGCTCTGAACTAAACCCAAACCTGCTGGCAACCTCCCATAGGCCAGCCTTGCAGCAAATACTATAAAGAGATTTCCGCTTTGGCCTCTTAAACTGTCCTTCTTCAGCACCCACTTCACCTGGTGGAAAATGTAAATTAAACTTTGAGTCAACATCATCAACCTCTCTTTCTGATTCAGCAGCTTTCAGAGACTCTGTAATGGATTTGAACAGCTGCTTATTCAACGCAAGCCTTGTTTCATCATCAAGTCTTTGAGTTTCTTCTTGGAAGCGCTTATTGTAATATAACTGAAGAGCATTCTTCCGCTTTTGAAGCAGCAGCCACTTTCTGTCCAAGTTCTGGACCGCCCAGAGTTTCTGTAAAAGAAAAATATTATAATTAAACAGAATTCTGAACTCAACACACCTAAGAGGCTAAGACTCCTATAAGAAACAGAAATACCTTATGCCACTTCAGTCTAGGAGTTCTATCAGCCCTATCTTCATTGTTGGCCACATCTTGTTCTGGGTCATTCAATAAGCTAAGGCATAGCTCCTTTCGATACATAGCAATAAAAGGAATCTACAATGGGGAGAAGAAAATTAATACATGACGAGAGAGAGAGGAGCCTGATGTCAACTTTCTTCTGTAACATAAATAAAAGAACAAAACTTACATCAAACTTCTGGACATGTAGCATCCCCAACACATTTCCAATGTCTTCCCTGTTAATCTCCCCAATAAGATGCATCTTGCCGAAAAATGGTGACATCTCAGACACAGTAAGTTGATAATGTATCCAGGAAATCTCTTCCTCTATGCTTTTATCATCAGTTGGTACATGTCCAGTGATTTCTTCAGATAACTGCAAAAGTAATAAGAAAAAATTAGGGTTAATTCTCAACCAGATAATTAGTACTTATTAGAAGCATGAAACAAATAATTTGCATATGGACCAGTAGCATTCAGAACTATCTGACCTGGATTCTTTCAGGAACGTCAATCTCTCGTATTCGATCATCCCTTTCAGTCATATACTTCTCTGAAAGAATTAAAGGTTCAAATTCATCTTCAAGTCTCTTCTCCCTCCACTCACCAGAATCATCGTAACTAGCACCCTTCGCAAGGCCTTGTTTGCGGAGCATAAGGAGTTCATCAACATCCCCAAAAATTTCATGAGCTTCCTGTAATGCAGATGAGGAAACGCCAGGTGCC
The DNA here is from genome assembly GCA_038049695.1 of Cinnamomum chago. NCBI lineage: Eukaryota > Viridiplantae > Streptophyta > Magnoliopsida > Laurales > Lauraceae > Cinnamomum > Cinnamomum chago. Next base: position 32,415,873 of record CP142453.1, on the reverse strand, counting down.
TGCCTGGACTTCTTTCTGCTAGGTTTCCTCCTCCTATAGAAGTATTCCAGTTAACAAAAGGAGGATTTATGGAACTAGCAATATGCAGAGAGATAGAACTACTGTTCACTTTCATTAGAGATGTACCTCACAGGAGCACCATTCTCATCAATATCTTCTTCCACAATAAAGTCTGCCATTTCATCATCTTCACCCATATCCACATCCTCTTCTTCTTCGGGTGGTTCTTCTTCTTCAGCAATATCCTCAAGCGGAGCACCTGGAAACATTTTCAGTGGATTTTGTCATCTACAGAAAAATTGATAAAACAAAATGAATTGTACAAATGGTGTCCTAGAAGACAACCTTCATCATCACCAAACAAACTTCGCTTGAGTTTTTCTTCAGCAGTTCGCCCACTTCGGCCGCTTCTATCCACTTCCTCTTCATCAGAAAACCCAGACCTCTCTTCCTGCTCACTGTCCCTCCCCGCTTTCTTCAGACGCTTAAATTTTTTGCTCCCCTACTCACAATGTTTCATTAAAGAATCAAAATACAAGATGATGAATGTAAAACCTATTATCAAATGTCCCAACAAGAAATAAACTGTCATATCAGAGAAAAATGCTTAAAAGCTCACAGGTTTGGGCCGATGGAAGCCAGTAATGTTGTTGTCCTGAAGCAATTCATAGTCATCTTCATCTAGAACATAATTCTTCTCAGATTCCCTCAAATTCACAAAATCCCACAGAATTATCAGGTAAGAATCCAAATGAAAAGGCAAAAGTTCAAAAACTCAGGAAAATATAAGCATGCAGCTACCTCTTCCTCCTCTTTTTTTTCTTATGCTTCTCCCCTTCATCACTGTCGCCTTCCTCTTCTTCCTCGTCCTGTTCTTCTTCTTCTACATCATCTACTATAAAACCGTCTTTCTCATACTCATCCTGTCCCTCTTCTGCTCAGACAGAAACAGTAAAAAGCAACAAAATAAAATAAATGATGACGACCTAATAATAGCACAACACTGTAACATATGAAAGCAAATAAAACATAACTAGGAACACTAAATAAAGAGGGGGCAGTAATAAGCTATGTAAATATTGAAATAAAATTCCTAAGTTGTGATGCTGCACCTTTGTCTTCAATAATTTATTTTTTTTATTAGTTTAGAATCAAAGCTCCAGAAGCAATAACAATGCAAGAAATCCTTAAAGTTGTGGTTAAAAGAAAAGAAGGGAATAAAAAAGGTAGCAAATGAATATAGCACATCTAGTGCATTACATTCCACAGATGTTCTCCTTTCTTTCTTCTTTGTTTTTTATAGCCTTTTTTACTCTTTAAAAGGGGTTCAGCTCATCAACAATGGTCCATGTAAGAGAAGATAGATTGCAACACAACACTTTGTACACGGTGCAAAGAGAGTTTGCAACATGAATTTTTTAAGGAAAAATCTACACAGATATTGTCTCACAAGGGGTTATCAACAAGTTCAGGTTCAGGTCAAGGAACATCCCAACCCAGATCACATTGTACAGGCAAACAATACAAGAAAACTGGTAAAACAAATGTATAGGAAGACACAAAAACCATATATGGCATGATGTAGTCCCAAAGAATACCGTGCATATGCATTTAAAAGCCCATGGATTAACGAGCGAGAGGTAAAAGACACACAGCAAAAAACCATCTAGACCTTTCAATTCAAAAATTCAAACTATTTTCTAAAGCCTATGCAGCAACAAGAGCTCTACAAAAAGATTTAGTCAGAATCAACAACAAAACCTAAGCTCCGCGTCCAACAAAAGTAAAATAGCCTCGAGTAGATCCAATTGTCAGAACAGCAGAAGATTAGCCTAGATACAAGCCAAAGAAAGATCTGCCTAAGTTGCTTATTGCAAATTGATGAACCCAATCAATCAGATGATTCCAAAAGAACAGTCAAGCATCAATTCAAACATCTACAATCTTGAAGGCTTCAGAAGCCAATCCAAGTGTCAATGCACATTCCATTGAATGTCTGTTCAGATAGATTGTTGACAGAGCCAAAAGGCAATCCCAATTGATTGGAAAACCAAAATCAATTCCCTAACCACAAATCAACAATAACTCAAGCAAACACAAGAAGACAGTAGTAGAAAGCTTACCCAAAATCTGCAATCCACCACTTGAATAGTCTTGAATCCTTGGAAGACAAACTCTAAAACCAATGGCGAACAGGAGATAAATTCCAACTATGCCAGTGGAGGTACCCAGTGGCAGACTCAATATTTTCATTTGGGTGGGGCGGACGATGGTCAATTAAAAGGGTCAAAATCAACCCCAACTACCAATAATCTCAACTTATTGCATGGTTTAAAGACTTCTTTTTTTTTGGAAAATTAAGTATAAAGAACTCATATCATGCTACTAACACTTTATTCCTACATAACATTTTTAACTACAACAACCATTTCCTCAAGAAATCATCCATTTATTTAAATCAATGGGATGAAAGTTAAATTAGCAACCACACTACAACAATAATAAAGAAACTATACAGATTTTAGGTTTTATTCCTACCCCTTCTACACAAGGATTTGCAAAATTCAAAGGGTGGGGTTCGGACGCCAAAATCATCGCCACTTAAGATCTGGTGTGGCTCAAATCATTAGGGATTTGACGCTACCAAGGAAAGCGGAAATCACATCCCCAATGATTTTGTCACCAAACGTACACTTAGGGTTTTTCAAGACCTGGGGTGGGGCGATGACTTTACTGAAATGAGGTGGCCCATGCAACTTTTAACCCTTTTTGGTCGTCCTAGGTCCACATAATGTAGGTCCGGCCCTGTCAATGTGTGTATATATATAATGGGTAGGAGCCGTAAGGCGACCATATTCCCATCATATTAGGTCACCAAGATCTTGATCATTTTTAGGCCCATCATATCATTAATGCTTCTTACCTCCTACTATTTTTTTTTGTTGGAATCTTGGATCAGGCCTGGGGCGACCGCCCTAGGTCTGCATAATGTAGGTCCGCCCCTGGACGCCCCACACTTGTAGGTATATATAGTGTTTCCAATAAACAAAAAAGCTAACTAATTTATGAAACTTTCATAATCCCCAAACATTAGGGAAAGAATCCAAAAGTCCTTATTACAATGAATATGATAAACTTTCTAAAAGAGAGAGAAACAAAATTATTGAAGAACCTCAACTAATACTCCACATTGGGTTGGGCACCCCCTCCCCACCTCCTCCTTCGAATCCCTATGGATTGTAGTTGCCTGCCCATTTGGTAATGGGCAAGATCTCTAACTCATGCATCTTCAAAGAATCCTTCATTGATATGGACTGCTTTCAGAATGTGCCACTTAGGAAGTGACTCCATAGTTACAAAACTTGTTTCATTTTGGACGAATTTTCCAAGTTATTTTGGTTTGTCCATTAAAACAGACTGAATACGCTCTCCCCCTCCAAAAATTCGCCCAAAAATTCGTTCCAGTTAGAAAAAATTGGAACTTTTATGTTGAGACTTTTGATTTTTTTGAGGGATGCATCTAAACTCTAAACTCTATGGTTGTAATGAATATTTGAAGCTTTAAATGTTATGGTTGTTGAATTTCAAAAAGATTGCATTAATCTGTTATGTTGACAATATTATTATTTGTTTAATTGTTTATATCATACATGTCACACTATGAGTTGATTTAGTAGAATAAAGTAAATGTATCAAACCATATTTTTAAATTTTACTATTAATCTTATATTTATTCCCTTTTTTAATTATTTTAGTTTTTTCCGAAACATAACTTTGAAATGTTTTGCCAAAATTCCAAATTGGCCAAAACATTTCAGTTTGGAGGCCAAACTGAAACGGGGCCAAAGCGTTTTGGGAGCAGACACATGGTTACGTTCATGGGTTAGATCTTGACATCCAAGGGGCCCAATCCATCAAATTGTTGTCCATAAAATTCAGCATTATTAGGCTCCTTTGAGCCAAATTGGAATGGATGGATGGAATCAACTGATGCATTGATTTGCTTATTTGGATCCTCAAATATTTCAGACTATTTTGATCTTAATTTGGAACCCGCCAAGTATCCATATTGGCTCTTCATTCCATTTTTTTACCGAAGTTTAACATTCTTGCCTCAATTAACATGGGTCGTGAATTTCTTTGATAGATCAAATCAATCTAGGTATCAAGGGCTAGATACATCACATATCCCCACTGATCTGAATTATTAGCTCCGGCATCAATTGTGGATGATAGTAGAAAATACTCATGGACAAATCACAGTATTTCAAAGATTTTGACAGTAAAACTGTTAGATAAACCAATGGTCTAAAGGCCCAATCAAATACAAAGAACCATCAGAAGATGCCACGCCTCTATTCTACTTCTAGTTGAAGATGACTACGTGAAGTATCAAAGTAGTAACAAAAGTGGCAAGATCAGCCAAACAACCAGAATAATGTATGGCGATCATTGATCCTGGCAGACCCCTCCAAAACGTGAGGACGAGTTCTCTGAAGCCAAGATAATAATACATTCAAGCTTGAAAGGACTGTAAAAGGGTCCTCATTCATAAGTCAATCCCAACCTATTCTGCACAAAACGTAGAAATAGGTTAACTTCTGTGCAAACTCAAAGTAGTAGTGTCCTTTATTTTATTTTATTTTTTACTGTTTTTTCAAACAAATACGCCCTAGTTGGAATGTTTTAAGGATATCAATACTTCTAGTTAGCATGTTATGATAAGAGTTAAGAGTCCTAGTCCAATTAGTCTTTTAGGAAATGTTTTCAAAAAGTACAGGTCTAAAAGTGATTGATTAATTTTAATTTGGATAATATCTGAGTCAGATGTTCAAAATCCTCTTTATAGAAGTTACGCGAGTACACTTTTGAATATATGATTCAAGTTTCTTCAGTCAAAGTTGGGTCTTCCCCTCATCCTTGAAGTTCGTGTGAACTCATCTCCATCCATGGTGTGATGTCATGAGATCAAAGTACATATGTGATAGTAAGGGCTCCCAGTCCTCCATCAATGTAACAGTCAATGGTCATACATGGCTCAGCATGTAATCAACAAAGTATCAAGAAATCAAATGATTATGGTAGGAAGAAGAAAATAACATAAAACTAGTTCCAATATGCATGCGTAATCCTTCCACGTGAGTGGAATGAACTTTTGTACTGAACACATAAGAACATTGAATGCAAGATCACTGGGCATATAACAGCTTGTGTTAACAACCTATCACACAACAAAATAAGGAAGAAAAAAGTATAACGCCTTTCAAGATTAACTCCTGACGTGCTTCATGCAGGGGTAAGAAACGTGTTTTTTCACAGAGCCAAAAATAAAGCTTCATGACAATGTGTTTTCTCCTCCTCTAGACAATAAACAATATTGCAAATAACTTCAGGCAATCAGCCCTGCGAATAGATTGAGTTCTTCAGGCTTTGACTAGTCCAATCCTTACACTAAATGATATCATAGATCTACAGCAGATATATCTTCAATTATGGATCATCATCATCATGAAAGCCTCATCCCAACTATGTTGAGGGTATCTTCAAATATGGATAACCATCAAAATAAATTCGGGTTTTCCCCCTAAACTAGGACTCCTAGTGCAGAGTAATTGACATTGTTGATCAAAACGGAAACTATGGTTTCCTTTATAAACAAACTCACAGGAGAACTTGTTAAGTCGCTATTGGATTCCTTCAAGAAAACTGCACCCTCTTGGATGCCTTCATGATAAGCGGGCACTTTGTGGTCCAATGGGCCTCTCCTTGGCTCAAGTATTAGCAACCCTTCTTTGTCCCCTCTCTGCTCTCTTTCCTCCTCCTCCTTGTACAACTCTCTCTCCCACACACACACAAAGATCATTTTTGTCATTTCTCAATCAGAAAAGGCCTAAAATAATGGAAAAAAAAAAAACATTCAGTGGAAAAGAGAACTGACCATGCTAAGGATGTGTTTCAAAATCACAACAAAGGCAGTGCAGATAGGATGCTATTCTTCTCATATCAAACATTTTTTTTCAGACCTTCAGACAATGACTTGGAACTCAAAAGAACTACAATTTCCCTATTTTCTGCCCCAAATCAACACTCAAAACATTTCAAAAACAATAACTGCAACGAAACACCAAAGCACCTTCCATAGAAACCCTAATCATCCATGTAGAAACCAATGAAACACTACGAAACACGGAAATTCAAAAACTAAAACAACAACAAGAAGTCCAAACCTTCTTCTTCATCATCTTCGTCCTCATCGTCTCTTTCTCGGACGGCTTCTGCCTCTCGAACTTCTCTCTCGTCCTCCTCCTCTTCGATCTCATCTGCGAAAAAAACGAAAATCCAAAGAATTCCAGCACCAGAGGAAATATTTGAAGCAAAGAAGAGAGAAATTCGAATCGGATTTCTCGAATTGTACCTTCATCGTCTGAGATCACAGTTCTTCCGCCCATGACTTCGAACGTGGAATTAGAGAATAAGCCCTAGCTAGGTTAGAATTAACACGGGATGATAATCAGGAGCACGAAAAACCCCAACTTTGCTTCAAAGCGAAATCAGAGGAAAGAATTGAAGGAGAAATGGCCAAGGAAGAGAAATTAGGGTTTTCTGCAGCTGAAGCTGCTTCTGTCGACGTTTCGATTTGGGGTTTAGGCTTAACATGCACCGGACGGGTGCGCGCGTTACGTGCGAGTCCCGGATCCTACGTGGCAGGAGTGGACCACCACACGTCCGCACCACAGAGGAGCCCTTCCGTTGAAAATCCGCAGCTATCCTGATGCCCAGTCGCAGCCAGTATTAATAGATTTCATCCACTTGGGGATGTGTTCTTGCTTTTTGAGGGCTCCGAATTTTGAACGTGATGTGGCATTTTGTACTTTTGCATTTTGAATGCTTTATTTCTTTTATAGGGTTTTAAATTCCATCCACCTGGAAGCCTCAAAATAAGCGGTTGAAATTTTTGAAATTTCATCCTCAATTCATTCGGTTGGAGTTTCAAATGATCCACCAAAAAAATGAATTTGGAATTTCATCTTAAGAGATAGCTTTTGGAAAATTTAAAATCTCCCTAAATATAAATTACGGGAATTATGATAAAGAAATATGCCCTCAAATTACATTTCAATAGGAATCTATTCAATATTTGATTGAGCATATGTTGGAAATGTGATTAACGAATGAATGTCAGAAGCAATGCCACATTAGTGCGGGGTCAATTATTACTACATAAACGGGATTGTTAAAGATCAATCTCATCAACTTTAGGGACATGTTCTCAAATTTCAGTTCAATACGCTACATCCACAGCTTGATTGGGCATATATTGTAAATGTGAATAATGCATGTAAGAAATGATGACATGTCGATGTGGAGTTACCTTATCAATCATATGTTCAATCTTATAGTGGGAGATATTCCAATTAAAGTTAAATTTGAGGAGAAATCGAGATACATCTTACGATTCTAATTATCTTTATGTGAGCCCCACTATGGAGGTCCCAGCATGTGCTACACAACAATCGTTGTATTATATATCCCAGTATTTGATTGATAATTGAAAAAAATAATATGAATAAGGCACTGGATTGTGTGATCTCATTTTTAATTGAAGGTCAATATAAATTCTAAAGAAACTATTATTCGAGTAAGATTTAGGAATGCATTATAAATTAGTGGGAACTTTTTTTTTAAGTGATTTGAAATTTCAATAAGTGAGTCTCATTCTAGAGCACTATTGCTTCAATTCGTATCAGATTTCTCTAAGGGCATGTTTGATAACGGGAGAGGAATCCTCTCTTTGGAGGAATCTTTGGTTCCGCGGAATTAGAATTTCTTCTTTGAAGATTTATGAGGGAGATGATTCATCGCATTCCATGTTTAGCGAGCATAGAAGAATCAGTGATGATTCCTTCGGATCCACGTATGGTAACGAGAGATGAATCTATAAAAGAAAAAAAATCCAAGTTTCTCCATCTCAAATCCATTTAAATAACCCAAAAAATAATTCCATATCCTCTAATTCATCCTTCAAAAAACCATTTTGTAAATATAAAAAAATTTATGAAAATTTCAACATAGTGTCCCCTTAACGGGAGAGCATTTTTTTGACCTATTTAGGTATCCGCAAAATAAAACATTATATAATCTCTTCATATAGCAACAATCCTTTTTTTCCATGATCTTTAATAAACCAACTCCCACAATGCCAATGGACACTATAAACGACGGCCCTAAACCTTAGTGGTCGTCTTAAAAAATACGTCGTCGTATATGTCAAGCAAAATGCATCATTTATCTGAAAAATAGCCGTCACTTTTTTTAATTCAAAGGAAACTTAAAAACATAAGATGCAAAGCTTTCAGCCAAAGAACCTCAAACACACACAATAGCACAAAACATTGAGTTGTTTACCCAAAAAGAGATACAAAAAACACGAGACAGTCGAATGATGGAGCATTGCACTTGACTCATATGACTCATATTACTCGATAAAACTCAACTTTTATTCAAAACAAATGCCTCAATCCAATCAATAGTAAAAAGATTGGGCTAACAATCAATTAGGAACAAATATATTTTTATTTGGAATTATTTATAATAGCTCCAAATTTTAGAAGTAATTAAAGAAGATGGTTAAAAAAGATGCTATTAATCATCCATACACCTTCATATTACATCCTTATCAATGGTAGGTTTTATTTATCACAATCATCAATTTACATCAATAATCCCAAATTAATGTTTTGGCTTAAGGGTAACTTTTATTAAATAGAAGAGCATTCATTACAAAATGAACCCAACACTATAAAATACTTGGTACAAATTGAACATGACCCTACAAAAAATACAAATATAAAACATCACTCCATTCATGGAGAAATCCAAATTGTGGCTGAAGTTGCATATAGTCTGCTCAGCTCCATGCTCCAAATGTTGCTCTAGCACTCCTATCCTGAAAATAAAAGGTATAATGTCAATAAATACACCATTTGATTTCCTTGAAAATTTTCTATAAAAAAATCAATCAAATTAAAGAGTTTTAAGAAGCATTGATTAGGATTGGATTCATTACAAACCTGAAAGAGTCTTGATTACATTGTTGGCCCCAAACACCTTGTGCATGCGGATGAAGTTGCCAGTCTCTTCAATTGGAAAATATGGCAAAAGAAGGCAATTGTCATGTGTTTCAATTACTTTGTAGAGTTCTTGGTTCTCCCTTCTTCTGAATCTGAGTTGATTTCGATTACTTTTGCAGGTTGTTCAGGTTTGATCATAGTAGCTTTCTGTTTAGTTGTTGCCTTTGGTTTAGCACCATTATCAACGATAGCTGCATCAAGTTTCTGAACATAACAAAAACGAATTAGAGAACCTCAACAACAGAGACACATTACTTCGTTACAGTGGACTTTGAACAAAACACAAGAAGCTATTACAGCACTACAACACTTCCATCACTGTCAATGAGCTGAGGGCTATCTTCATCTGCTACAAGTTATCCACCACTGCTGGAGCTGAGGCCGTCCTTGGCCTTCATGCTGGTGTGGACCCCTCCATCGACGTGTTCCAGTGGAGGGTGAGTTTGTTGGTCCATCACCTCCTGAGCCTATAACTTTTCAATCAGAGAGACCACCTGCAAAATCCCACCATGCCATGCGAAGAACGTTACCTCCAAACTACTAAATGCACCTCGTTTTCAAGAATTAATGTGGTCTCCAAAATGAAGTTCTGAATAGTGAGGCATGTGTTGAGTGAGAATGCCATTCTATTTTTCAAGAAGTTGATGACCCATATAGAGAATAGGTATTCACATCTGATACTTATGATGCAATGAGATTATTATTTGGAGTTACGGAAAACTGAACCTATTAGAACAGGAGACAGTCAAACTGTATCCCGGCAGTATACTATACCAGAGTATTGGATGAACACATGCTGCAACACAAGCATTTAGTATTCAAGCCCTTCCACCAGGCCTACCCAAAGGCCAAAACCAAATTCTAACAGAAATGGAACATCTAGAAACGACCAGCTAATGGACAATATAATGTGACGGTAATATTACAAGCTTGCACCATAATTATATATACAGAGTGTGAATTGAATATATACAAAGTTGATCTCTCATATATATCTTCAAATAGAATAACTTATTTATAACTGGCTAGTGGCATTCCTTCAAGGTGCATGCCACATTAAACACACATAGAAATAAAAAGAAGAATCAACACACTGATGTGGAAATTCAAAAGGTGTATTCCCAAAGATGTGGTGCCATTCCCCAAGCCTCCACCACAAGATAGGGATTTTATACATAATCCAATGGAAACTTTTAGTTATTCCAAGATGGATAAGCATGAGCATCCAAATATCTTATTCTGTATTGAAAGGAAGGAACCAAAAGGTGGGAAATCCAATTTTGTAACCAGGCCAAAGTCCATCTTTCATGAAAGTCAAACAACATGAAGGAAATCCAATTTTAATGTAATACCAAATGACATCAAGATTTTAAAGGATAAACACATGAATAAGAGCTTCCCTACAAAACTTCAATGAGACCATTCATTCAATGAAAACAAAGAAACAAAGAACAAGACTTTGACATGGGTGTAAGATTTCAGCTGCAACTAACATTTAATTTATTAGATGACCGGGCTGTTATGTAGCTAGAAAGACACAACTTATTAAAAATCCATTGTGAAAAGGCCACGAACTCAAATGCCTAAATGCAGAGTCAAATAATCTTCATTTATGATATAATACAAGTGGAAATTAACAACATAATCATATGATACGAAAGCATGAAAAAGAATAAAAAGCACAGACTCCTCCATCAAACTACTTCACTTATCACTTGACATTACGAAACAGAGAATGGTAATATATAGAAACAGAGAAACATTCACAACATGTCAACCATAAAAATCCCAAATATTTGAAAATTCATTTGGACAACCTGAAAAACTTGAAAGTAATAGTTGCTCTTATTATTTGACATAACCAATTACTAGAAAGCAGAGTTTCAAATTATTGGATTTACAGGTGAATCGATTACAGGGCAAGTGTGTTCCAAGGACCCATACTAGGACTTAGTAAAATCATTGGAAAAACAGTAATAAATTCAAATTCCAGACCAGAATAAAAAATTAATGTATTACCTTAGGGAAGCCTCTTATGATTGTGACATCGAACCCGCTTGCCAGGGGGGACATGGTAGCGTTCAAACATCTGAAAAATAGCAGATATGCATCCAAACTGATTCTTCGGAACTAGATTTTCGTCTGTTGATTCCAGTAAATGCTCCTCAGACATCTCTCAAACCTCAAATTCTCACAACTCCTATCAAATCTCTTCAAATCCATGAACACAATTCAACCCCTCTTATCATAAATAATTAGAGAGCCCAATAAAAATCATTAGAGAATCCATTAAAGATCATGTTAGACCCCGACCCAGACCAATTCGATTAGTGTACGATTAGTGCGTGTTTAGTCATAAGTGGATTTAGTTGTCGTTGGGTTAGTAATTAGTTTTAGTCTTTGACATAGCTTTGGAAATTTTGATAATGTTTAGTATTAGTCAGACACACTCAGGAAGGCCTGAGTGCACGTGTAAGCTAGGGAGGATCGTATCGGTTTCCGTGTAATTGTGATTTTGATTTCATTTGAATGATTTTACTATGTGTTACAACTTTCGTCTTAAGCCATTCATGTTTGAAGCCCAAAAACTCAAGTTCTGGCCCAAAAAGGGTAAAGTGGTCTTTTTACATAAATCAATACACAATTTTCGAGATCTCAAAACCATGTCAAAAATATACTTTTTGGAAACTAGATATTTCGAGGATCGTTTTATCCATCTTCGTCGAATTCATTCGAGGCCCGCATGATCATGTTTTTGTCAATGCTAGGATGAGATTTATAGGGGCCCATTGGCATCGCTTAAACCTCATATTCATCTCTTTTCATTCACTTTCCCAAAATCCTGCAACTTTCTTAACCTAGTGCTGAAAATCCTTTTTTTCCCTTCCACTTTATTCCTCTTGCATGCTCTAGCTAGAGATCTCCAAAGAGAATTCAAAGACTATCATCTTCCTCCTCTCCTTGCAAGCTTTCTATTAATACAAATTTCTTGGAGTTTCTTGTGGGACAAGCTCTACATTTTCTTCATCTCTTCTTGTTTGGCCATTTCTAGGTAAGAGCTTCAACCCATACTGTTCATGAAGTCTTTTTGGTTCTTAAAGATCTTGTTTTTCATATTTCAAACCCTTATGTGAAAATGGGTTCCTTGTTTTCATTTTTTTTTTTTTTGTTGAGTTTTGAATGGATTTCCTTAGGATTCTTGTAGTGTTGGCTTAGCTCTTGAGTAAGAGTGTTTGAAGAGTATTGTTTAGCATTTGAGCAAAGGCAAGTAATCTCTATATGCTCAAGGTTTCATGTGTATTTTAGATTTCATTGTTGTTCTAGAAATTGTGCATATAAACTTGTTTATAAACTTCATGATCTTGTTTTCATTAGATTGAATGTTTGAAAATTGTGAAAAATGAACCCTTGATGAGCATGAAGGCTCAAGGAATTGTATATGGCTCAAGGATGAGAAGAAGGAGAGAAATGTATTGAAAGTTGTACAAGAGAAAGGTTGTTTCTGCACTCAGCGAGCACAGGCAGAAGCCTGTTTGCTCGAGCGACCTTATGGTCCGTTCGAGCGACCAGGCCACTGCTTGGTCCGGGCGCAGATAGAGAGTTGTCCGCTCGAGTGACCTTATGATCCGCTCGAACGAACTGCCCACTGTCTAGTCTGGAGCAAGACAGAGAGTTGTTCGCCCGAGCGACCTTATGGTTTGCTCGAGCGAACTGTCTCGCTCAAGCGAAGTGTCAATTCCGCTCGAGCGAACCTGCCAGATTCAAGAAAAAGAATTGTTCCATTTATGTATTTTCTTGAAGGTTGAAAAACTAGACTATGTTAAGGGTTTTGACTTGACATTGTGTAAATGGAACTTTGAAATGCAATCCAACTTTGGAGACACAAATTCTTGTACATTCCAATATTTGGGGTCCCAATTACACAAAGGTCAATTAATAGCCTTAACACATGCTTGACAGACTTCGTATTTGAATTTCCGTCTTGGTACGATAAGTACCATCGTGCATTCGTTTTTTATTTCAAGTATAAGCTTGTTTTGAAGATTTGTTTCAAGAAAAAGGGGTCACTTCCTAAGCGTGTTATGCATATTAATTATGCCTTTTGTTAGTCGTGTTCGGCATGTTTTGATAAGTGACTTTCCCTTTTCATCTCGCCATGTTTTGATAGTGTTTCGTGTGTTTTGTGCATTCATAAATTAAGTGAACACCACTGAGCTTGGACTGCCCTTTCAGTTTGATCCACTGTCTGGGGGTCCTTAAACATGTGGACTGTCTGCAGACTAGTCTTGTATTTATTACACATCGTGCGTGTCCGATTCCGCGGCCGGAAATCCCCGTATATGTGGGAATCGTGTCGTGATTATATTATGTATATCGTGCTTGTCGTGCGTGCTTGCTCTTTTCATTATATATATGATAGAGAAAGGATGAACTCTTTGTGGATTGTAACTATTCATGATATTATAAGTATTCATGTCAGCTTTGCTCGTATTTTGAAATGTACGTTAGTCATGTAACTGTTTACAATTAAGCAAAATGCCTTTATATGTTTTCTGAAACACTTACTACTTGTATACTCATGCCTAAATTGATTACCTGCCAAATCGTTGTGTTTGATCATTGTTTGTTGGTGCTCAGGTGCAGGAGACGTTGCCTTTGAGGAGGAGCGTCCGGAGGAGGCTTTTGAGCCACCCCCAGTGAGAGAGTGGCAGCTCGACGATGTCAACTAGATTTCGGGCGGGTTCTTGAGTTTCGTCATTTTTTGTCATGGGGTTCTTTGATTATTTTGAGAATTGTATTGGCCTATGTTGGCCTCTTATGGGATGTAAATAAACTTAACTTATTTTGTGTAGTTTCGTAATTTGAATTATGATGGGAATGCCATGTTAACTCCTTTCTTTTGATACTATGTCTTGTTATTAATTGTCATATCACTTAAAAATTTATTGGTGCTTATTATGATGTGAATTGCTACATGCTTCCGCAAACTTGATCGTGTGAGTCAGATTCTGCGTGTTTCGGGAATCCTCACCGCGGGATCCTGTGGGAAAACACAGCAATGAAATCAACACGTCGCAGACCCGGGGTTCCATTCCGGGGTCGCGACAGATCACATCTAATATCTTCTAATGAAAGATTTAGCACTAAACAGAATTTAGTTCGGCTCTCAATATCTTGCCAAAATTGTCTTAGAAAAGTTAGTACATTATCTTATAGATTTCCATTTTTTTGGATATTTCACTGCCTAATTAAGGTAATAGATTTCCATAAATTCAAATAAATTATCTAGGGCAGACTACAGGATGTTCTCACTTCTTGGAGCTTTCATGCAACAACCCCAGAAGATAAAAGGAATGACAGTGAATCTTCCATACTCTCGATGCCTCAATCTAATAAGAGATCTCCATTAAATGGGCATTGGAGAAATGGCCTAACAGGAGATGTTGGCTTCTTCTACAAACCCAAGAGAATGGAAGAACAAGGGAATTAAGGAATACCCTGTTCCCTAAAACACCTACTGTGCAATAAGTCATGAATCTTAGTTAAATACACATATAAGCACTAAAATGCAGAACTATAAGAACTTGTCTAAGATAACTAGAAAATCTCTAAAGTGATCATGACCCAAATTGGCCAGATGAGTAGTCACTGTAAAGATATAAACATTACAGAGACATACAAAAGGATCTATAGACATACAAAAGGAAGTACAAGGGGATCACCCACTGCCACTTTACCTCCTAAGGAAGTACAAGGGGATCACCCACTGCCAATTTTCCATTCATTTGTATTGCCCTGGTTTGGTTTAATAAGATGATGAAAGGCAATTTATGATTAGTATAAGAATTAATGTTGAATGGAAAATTGACTCAACCCAAGAAGTAGACTACGTTCATAGAGATACAACAAACACAACACCCAAAGGTGAGATCTTTCTTTTTTTTTTTAGAGCTTTTAATGAAAAACAAGTATATATTCCCAAAGTTAAGGACCGAGTATACAAAATAATGAGGAGCAGCTTCACCCCACTTGTACCAATAGCATGGAGAACAACAAAGGTGGAGCTGGACCACCCAAAAATAATGCCCATAGGTTGGGCCAGCAAAAAAAAGAAAAACCCAAAACATGTACACAAAATAGCTTCCCAAAAGAAAAAGACCTATAGAAGTAACTTATGTACCCACAAAAAAACATTGATGAAGGTAATGGACGGGATCAAACTCTCCTTGGCCCCCTAGCTCCCCACATATCTTTAGATAGTTGTTCTCTAAAGTCCGTCATAAACTGCTTGTCCACATCGGTAGGGCCACCAACATTATCCCCTTCAATATCTTGATATCGCTCATCATTGCGATCACTATCTTCCATCATCTCATTCAATGCTTCTTGGAATAATTCATCTTCAACATTCCATTGACGGATGAAGTTATGTAAAACACAACACGCCACAACGATCTTCACTTGTGTCTTGATAGGATATCGTGGAGCGGTTTGGAGAAGGGCGAACCGTTGCTTGAACACAGCAAACGTTTTCTCCACTACCGTTGCGGTTTTGAATGACGCAAGTTGAACAGTTCGTGTTCGGTTTTAGGAGCTTGAGTTGTGGACCATTCTTTTAGGTGATAGTGAACGCCACGAAATGGGGCTAAAAACCCTCGCGTGTTCGCATAATCAGCATCTACAAGGTAAAATTTTCCTACAAAAACATTTTTGGATATTCTTTTTAGGCTTCAAACATACTAAGTTGATTCCATTCAATTAGAAAATGAATAAAACTATCATACTAGTTGGAACATGTAGCCTGTTTTGGGGTCGTCTCCAAACCGTGTGTTGAAGAATCTTTGAATCTGAGGCTGAACCTTCCCATCCAGCGGAGACATAGTGAAAATGCATATCAAATGAAACAACGGCCATCACGTTCTGTGATAATCCTCCCTTTCTATTGCAAAAACGAACTTGATCTTCAAGTCTAACCCATGCAGGAATATGTGTACCGTCTATTGCTCCAATACAATCCCATTAAAAAAAAACATGTACTAAAATACAATATATGATTATTTTTTAATGCCTCTTTAAAATGTTACCTTGAAGAACGGGTAGAATAATGGATTATTAGCAATATGAGGTGGACACTCTCCTTCGGATTGCTTCGCATAATATGGAGCAAGTTTCAAAATAGCATTCAGTGTTGAATTAAAGTATCGACTGATTGTCTCCCCTGAATGCTGAAATAGATTTTGCATTACTCGATTTCTTTGACTGTGGCCAACAGTGTATAAAAATATTGCCAATTGTTCTTCCACACACACCCTGCGAGAGTCTTTCAAAAGGTCTCTACGCTTGAGCTCATTGGCCAATAGCAGAAAACAACCACTGCTCATTCTAAAAATGTCAAGACATTTGCGGGGGTGTCCAGTCAATATCTCATTGAGATAAGTCATTCCACTTTGTGCGGATTCATGAACTTTATCTTTGATAAGATACTGATAACGGTACCATAAG
The DNA here is from genome assembly GCA_038049695.1 of Cinnamomum chago. Lineage (NCBI taxonomy): Eukaryota > Viridiplantae > Streptophyta > Magnoliopsida > Laurales > Lauraceae > Cinnamomum > Cinnamomum chago. Next base: position 32,399,239 of record CP142453.1, on the reverse strand, counting down.
ATACATATTGTTGTTACAAGTTGTGTTAATAGTAACAAAGGTTCTTGTCTATCCATGCTGCAGGTGAGGATAACAAAACAATCGATTAATAAAAGTATCAATGGCATTCCAAGAAAATAAATTAGATTCAATATTTGTCCAAACTGAACAAAAATTAGTAAAAGATATCATCAACATTCCAAGATAATGAATAAAAGTCATTGACATCCCAAACATCAGACAAATTAATAAAAAAAGACGTTAATATTCCACAGAAATTAAATGTCATTCCTTGTCCAAACATCCCACAAAGCAATAATAATATCCATAACATTTCAAAAGATGACATTTCCAAATAAGAAAGAAAAGTGTAAAAGAGTCCATTATAACTACCATAATCAAAAGCACAAAATATAATTATGAGATAACAACCCATAGCAACAAATTACATAAGGTCAAGGCTGCCAAGAACATAGATCTTGCGGGTATCGTTATCTAAGGCCAGAAACTATGAGGCCTTCACTTCATCTCCAAGTTGTTCAAACGCTTTCATCTTGATCCTCATTTCCAGATCAATTGGTAGCAGTGCTTCCCATACCTCCTTCTGAAGGTTTTTAGTTGAAATTGTATTCCTTGAAATTGCATCTACAGCATCTGTCATACGCCCTACAACAGCCACCATCGCATCCCCTGTGCTTTGGCGCCTTGTTATTTGACAGGATGATCATCCAGATGCCGCGCTACGCCCTCTAATTGAATAGATGTACTCATCTCTAGCCTCATCATTTTGGGGGGTGCCATCATCATCAGCATCCATGTCATTATCACCCAAGGCATCGGCATGTACAGATGGTGGTGATTGAGGAATGTCATTAGTGACAAATTCTTCTCGACCATCAACAATTGAGTCGCCGAATATTTCACACATGAGAATGTAGTCGGGCATACGCCTAGTCCTATACATACTATGTCCAGGATGTGCCTGCATTCCATGCATGTTAACTCACAATCCATTCTTGTATATAATAAAAACAAAATACATACAAAAAATAAATAAAAATCTCACTGCAATATAATCATCCCAAACCCCTTCTTCAGCCGTGACTTTTTTCCTGTCTTCGTCCCATCCAAACCCACTGAGATTTAACATGGATTTCATAGCGCTATACCATTTTTGGTAGCTCTTGAACCTATTCTTCAACCTGTCTTTAGAAAATTGAGGCCCATGTACTGTAAGCATTTGTCTTGTAATAAGACCCCATCCCTCCGATGTAAAGCCTCCGGGTATAAATTTCCCTTCTTTTCGCATGTCAAGCATGATAAGGAGAAGCACTTCATCATGTGCATCAGTCCACTTCATGTTTTTTTTATGCTGACCTGTTTGTAGCTTGAGAGCTATTTGGTTCAAACATTCTATATTTCACTTAGTGTTAACAACCAAGGAAGCACATAAGAAAAAATATCAACCAGGCAACAATAACATTACACATATCTCCATTGAACCGATTTCATGAATGACCCCTAAACATTGAAGCAAGCAATCCAAATCTATAGTGGAAGGATACTTGATTATTTTACATAAATACTACATGAAGCAGCACAGGAAAAACACAAGATAGGGGGCTACTATGGAGGACTTATAGCATTTGCAACAGATGAATTAAGCACAAACAGACTCTTCACAGCACAAAGGTATATTATTAACAAAGCAGACACATAGCTAAAGGAATTTAGTAAGTGTAAAACCCAAACTACAAATAAAAATTGTGTAGTTCAATGTTTTAAGGCCCCAGGATGATTTTAGACTGAGTGCAAAAAAAACTTCATGTTTAAATGTATGTGAGGAGCTTCTAGTGTCACTTGATCAGGAGTTTAAGTGCTTGGGTCCCCTTTGGATCCTACAACCTAGGTTTTCCCTGTTCTAAGTTTACTTATAACTCTAATAACCTGTAGTCTTAGGTGAGGGAAAAGTACAAGACAAGTATTATCCACATTGGTAATTCAGGTTATCCATAATAAATTATGGCAGCAGAGCTGCTCAAGCACATTTTGTAACAAAAAATCATTCTAATAAATAATCTCTACAATCTTCACTCTGTTGGCACAACCCACTTTTCAAGGAGAGCACCTTATTATTATACAATGAATTGTAGCAAGGACATTTATCTCAAAATCTATTATGAAACTATCATTTACATGTAAACCGAGTTACCTACACTCAATTTATGAGGATCCAAACATAGCTTTGAAATGGGGTCTCATCCATGGTTTATGCAGATCTAGACCCACCTTTGGATATATATGTTTAAGAACCTATTTACAAAAACACACTTAATATTAGGGGTGTAACGGTTCGGTTAACCGATCATATTGGGAAAACCGTTAATCGAACCATAACCGCGGTTTTCTATCTTTCAAAACCGTAACCGAAACCGTATAAAAAAAACCGTGAAAAACCGAATCGTGGTTAATCGTTTTAGACGGTTCGGTTACGGTTAATAACCGTGGAAAAAAATATTAATTTATTCACTGCCAAGTAGCAAAAAGTAACAACAAATATATTTAAATTGATAAGCAAAGTCAATTACAGTGACTTATTCAGTGAAAATCATATATTTCATGTTGGACTCAAGCTGGACTAAAGCCTGAGAATTTAATGGTGTTACTTGCACTAAAGCTTCCCCAAAACCATTTTTTGGGGTTTACTGCACCTTCTCGAGCAGCATTCAAATCTCAATTTTAATCTCAATTGGAAGTCCCCAAAGAGATTCCTTCTTCATCACCGTGTATCCTGGCGAGTGTTCTGTTAAAGCCAATTCAGCTTGAATTTAACTTGTGCAGTCACTTTCTGTGTCACATAAATTTACATTTTGGCACAAGTTCAATGAGAACCAACTTTAGCTGTAAGTTACTAGTCCTGGCAAACCAAAGTCCACATTTGAACCTCACCTAGTTAGATATTTACAGGAGAAACACCAACACTGGCGCAATGGAATTGGTGTCACATAAGAATATTATGGTCTTACATTTAAGAGGATTATGTTGAAATACATGTTTGACACTTTCTACTAACAAAGACAAAAAACAATATGGAATCTGCCTTTTTCCATAAAAAAGCTTCCTTGCTAGTGTGGTTTAACTCTTGCCATAATCAAAACATATACTCTCAATCCCACCCAAAGGGAGGAAAAATTATGTATGCTGACTTGCTTCCAAATCTTTGTTGGCCTCATCTTCCACCTAGACTAGTACCTTGCACTAGCAACACTTCAGCCCATTAAAACCTGGAACCTTGAAATGCTGATCTCAAATGAAAATCCAAAAGAAGAAAGAAAGAACAGTTCCAACAGTCATGACAATTAATTAGGATATCATTTTGAGATGAAAAATTAAAGAGACATGTTTGAGATGGGTCTAAAATAGGCATCACCTTACCTAGGACAAGGACTGCCCCAAGTTGTATGAATTAGTTTACCTATTGCATGAATTAGAATCAACCAAGCATCACAACTTTACTAAAATTATTGTTCCTCATATTTCAAAAAACCTCATAATAGAAGCATGAATTTTTCAACTCAACCAAAAAAAAAAAAAGTTCGCAAATAATTTAAGAACTTCGCAAAGTTTTCAGAAGAGAGAAGTTTAGCTATTTCATGAATCAGAATCTGAAAAAAAAATCTAGTAACAACTAAAGGCACCAATAGTCATGTATATAACACAAATAGCCTTAAAAGATAAAAGACACTCATAATTGTCTACATCACATTTGGATAAATCAATTACAGTGGATAGGATGAGAAAATCAAGGCAAAACAACAAAGATACACTTTTCCTTATGTTTGAAAAAGAAACCATATGTAAAACAGAGATATCATAAATTGAGATTTTAGTGAAAGCAATGTGGTGGTGCAAGTGCAACATTTTCCGGCAAAGTGGTAGTAAGATCTGAGCCGGATGATTTTCCAGCATCCCATTTCTTCTTTGATTTTTTTGCTTTCTAATCACAAGGAATATGTTTTCAATCAAAAAAAAAAAAAAATTTATCCAACACCTCGACTTCAATTAACAAACAAAAAGTTCATGTAAGAATCAAAACATTGTCTCTTCTCACCTTAGATTCAGGGCTGAAAGCTTTCTTCACTGCATTAAACCAACCTCCTTTCTTCCCCATCTTCTTATCATTCCTCAATTCAAGCTTCACAGACATAAAAAGTACAAAGTAAACAAAATCCAAATCAAATCAAACAAACCTTTCTCACATGAAACGCCCCAAAATCCAAAAATTCAAAATTTTGAGAACTCTAACAAAAAAACAAACAGACAAACAACCCAAATCAGGTCAAAGAAGCCTTCTTAGTTGCACCTAAGAAACACCCAACATTATAAGCTGTCAAATTCTCAACTTTTGAGAATAAACAAATGACAACTAGCTAAGTAACTCACAGTAGATCTGAGAGGGAAACAAACAACAAACAAAAAGAACAAAAAAATACACTTTGCAAGATCTTTAGAGAGAGAGAGAGAGAGAGAGAGAGAGAGAAACAGAGAAATTTACCAACTCTATTTTCTAAAATAGGAGAACTTTGGCAAGATCCAGGAAACAAAAACAAAAATTTCATCCAACCCACAAATGACCCAACACCCAAGTGCTGAAATCACAAGATCTTTCAACAGAAAAATAAAAACCCATCTTCAGTTCCCAATACACAACAACTTTCCATAGATCTACACACCGAAAAAAAAAGAAGGAAAAATCAAGCAAAAACATAGACACAGACCTAGTAGAAAGAAAACAAAGGTGCAAAACAAGTAGAAAAGAAAAGAGCCATACTTCTATTTTGAATACCTGTGATATGAGAACTGGCTGAATCAAAATCCCTGATACAGGGGCAGAATGCTGCGTGACAAGGGAGGCTTCGCGTGAGGTAGAGGAGGAAGGTGAAGATGGTGGTGCTGCGTGCGTGTGTCCGGCAGAAAGATGGAGATGGAGGTCTGTCTGGTGGAGGAAGATGAAGATGGTGGTGCGTGAGATGGGTTGCAGGGAGAGGCGAGATGGGTTGCTCGACAAAGGAGATGGAGAGGGTGGAGAGATTCGATGGAGAAGGTGAAAGGGAGAACCGGAGAAATGGGAGATGAGAGAACTGAGAACGAAAGGGGCTGGGCGGCTGGCTACTGCTTCTTAGGGTTTGGAAGTTTGGTTTGTATCTTATATGATAAGAAATTTCATTCAGCCCCCCCCTTTTCTTTTCTTTTTTTTATATTTGTAAACAATACGGTTAACCGTATACGGTTAACCGAACCGTATTATACGGTTCAGTTCGCTTAATAACCGTGAATTATTACGGAAAACCGTAACCGAACCGAACCGTACGGTTTTTGGATTTCATTAACCGTAACCGTAACCGAACCGTGAAATTCAGTTATTAACCGCGGTTGGGTTCGGATCGGTTCGGTTAGACGGTTTTTCGGTTTTTTTTACACCCCTACTTAATATGAATATATAAACATAATTAAAACATTCAAATAGCATATGAATCCATGGACGGCCGGACCTGATCCCAAATCAAATAAATTGGCTTCAAAATTGGACCCATACCCCAGATTTTCCCAGTCTGATCCATTTGATATTTGGTATTCCGGGACCCAATCTCAACCCTAACCAAAGCCCAGGAACTCAAATACCTTATCAAAGTCAAGAACTCTCCAAATAACAATATGTACATCTAAGGAATCTAAATAACACTTTGTTTCACCTGTAACTCTCGTTGAATATAACTAAGTTCCAGGAAATCAGATTTACTGTGTCTTCCAAACCCCATTTTCCAATCGCCCAAATTTCAATAATAGAGATTCCAAATCAGATCTCTGAACTTCTCTTGAATTGGAGAAAACCCAACTGAGTTCCTCAATCAAAACCATCAAAGATGACCCAAACCAAGCAAATAAACACACCCATATATTAATTCTTTTTCTGTTAGGTGGATCCAAGTACTTGAAATAGAAGAGCTTTTGGGAGCTGCTACCCTTTTCTTTTATTTTATGCTGTTCGTTGGACTTGGCTGCTTAGTTTTCTTCATCCATTTTGTGTTGTGAAGAGTCTGTTTGAACTTTGAAGATGGAGAGGGATTTTCAAGAGTTTGTTTATGCCATCTCAGAAAGAAAAGTGTAAAAGATCCCTCTCTCAGTCTCTAATCGAGAATGAGGATGAAGAAATTGCTGTAGTAACCCAACGACAAGATGATTTGGGTTTGGCAGTCAAATAAAAAGAGAGAGAGAGAGAGAGAGAGAGAGAGGAAGAGAGAGAGAGGGGGAGAGGGAGACGGACCTGTTTGGAGAAAATAGCCGGCCTGCACCAGACTTTTTCGATGCTTTAAAGATGCAGTTACAGGAGATGAACGTCTAAACCAAGAAGAGAGGAGACAACGTTTCTCTTGGCAAAAATCCCATGTGAGAAATATCTTTTATACCTCCTCGTTTTTTTACCGATGATTCATTCGTTCCTATGGGAGGAGGTCAAACCGGGAGAATCCATGTTATAAATGATTCTAAAAATCATCAGGGCTGAAAATCCTCTATGAAGAAAATTACCCAAACATGGGTTTTCCTTTATTCCGAGGAAAAATGGAGAGGATTCCCCTCAGTGGATGCTTACCAAACATGACCTAAATGAAAACCTCTCATTAGCAAAAGGAAAAAAAAAGGAGTTCAAAGTATTTGACAATGTTTATTTTATAAGAGGTAAAGTAAAATCTATAGTAAGTAATTTCATCCATCAAATTTTTTACTTTGCATGTGCTTGATTGGTTGCAACAAGTGGGAAAGTAAAGCCCCAGCTACCAAATAACTTTATTTTTACTTAACCAACAACAACAAAAAACTTTATTGCATAAGACTCATGTAAAGTGTTTTTTTTTCCCTTAATGTCAATAAAAAGTACGATAATAATAAAACAAAACCAAAATGAACCAACAAGCAATAGCCAACAACGCAACAACGGAAAGGAAAAGAAAAGGGAAACAACAAACAACTAGCATGACAGCACTAAACTTGAGCCAACCAGAAGAACAAGCAATAGACAAGCTGCTCGCCAAAAGCAAAACAACAAAAGAAGGGATTATAAATAGGAACCTTCATTTTGTGGTCTGTTGTTGGATACTAGTAGTAAAGCTACCTTCGCACCATCAAGATTGCATAAGCATGGGAATAAGAGGTGGCATGTGTGGAGGGCCTCCTCGTGTGCATGGGTTGTTTGCCAAATGAAGATCTTGAAGCCATTGTTCATGTATGCCTAATGGTAGAAGCACAAGTCGCAGTGTTGGAGGGGGAAAGTCTAGCTTAGCCAACGTGTCTGCTACCCGATTGTGACGTCCTTTTGCATAAACAAGCTTCCCACCAAGAGAAACTTGATAGAGACTTAGAGAGCTTCCTCCAAGCCATCATGAACTGCCACGATAAATTTTCAAACTTCTGGAGAGAGAGTTGACGAGTAGAAAGAAATCTCCTACTATAATAACATGTTTGGATTTGCTTTTTTTTTTTTTTCATATGTATATCCCTTCCAAAAAAAAGCTTGAAGCTCAGCCTTTAGAGCGTTACTAGTTGTCACCCTACATGCATAAGCTGTAATCAAGGAGCCAGTGCTGGTTCTAATGATACCTCCTACACCTGCTGCCTGAGAAAAAGGGTTAAAAGATCCAAGTTGAGTTTCACATGGTTAGCCGGCGGTGGAAACCAGAGGAACACCTAACGCATAAGAAGTTGTCGCCGAGATATGGTTAGACATGTTCAACTCATTGAAAGCATAAATGGCTTTAGCTTTGACAAATGATGGTAAAATAGGGGAGTTATTACAGATGTGGTCATTCCTCATTTTCCAAAGAAACCAACTTCCCAAATGCCCAATTTGATTAAAAAATCCCTATAATGAATAGGGCTTTTAATCTTTTTGGACTGCGAATTCCACACTAATTTACCACTAAAAAAACTTCTTATCTTACTTTAAATTGTTTTACCTCATGAAAAAAAGCAAAAATCTCGCCTTACCTTATTTCTTATTTACTCAACTATTGCATTTCCCCATTGATTTGACATTTGCCTTATTTTACTTTATCAGTCAATAATTCGAACATGCCTCGAAGGATTGAGCTCGTTTTGAGTGATTGGCAAGTTACTTTTTCAATCTATTGAATTGAACCTGTTTAAGTTTTTTAACTATGCCCTCTGGGGTGATGGTTCACCCGCATAGATCGTGAGTTTACTCCATGTACTTTGTGTTCGACACTGATCACTCCATACTCACATGGTGTGCATATGTTGCGGGGTAGTGCGTGTGCATTGGGGAATAGTTCTATCAAATAAAATACCACGGGGTTACCTCATCATAAAAAAATATTAACTACAGTATACAACAATTAAAAAAAGGTAATTTCTTCTTATAAACATCAATATCTACTTGTTAAAAAAAATATATTCATGACATAGAAAAATAAGTTTTGTATATATAATTATAGAGCACTATCCTTGTACGAGGTGTACATGGAGGCTTCCATGTGTGCCTCATCGTGGGGCCTACTTGGGGATGGGATTAGGGGATCTATTAATCTGGGTGAGCCATAGGGTGTCGATGGTGGGGCTCACGTATGATCCTAACATTTTGATCAATGGTCGACAAGTTTCACCTCTTAAATTTTTGACAAGTTGATCCAGCGGTACAATCCATTCGGAAGAAGTTAAGGAAGGAAATGAGGGATAGAGAGACTCACAAAGGGGTGTGTGTCTGTGATCCATTCAGATGGGTCATCGAGTAGGGTCCCACTATGAGTGTGCAATGTATGATGTGTGCATAGAATAATTTTTGCATAAATACATACACAAATGTCACACATGTGAAGCACAATACCATATAAATAAGTACATTTGACATTTTATGTGTCGAGACGTTTTGGGACTTTTTTCGCGAATTTCTCAAAATACATGAAATTTTAAGATATAAAAACTAAAAGTCTTGGTGCTTATCAATAGCATGATAATATTAAATGTGGCTATTCATGAAGTAGGGATCCACAAGATTGCATAAATCGAGCCTATGTGTTTTTTTTCACAAATTCTCAGAAGCCATATAGCATTTGTTGATAGATAAAAAAAAAAACCAGTTACACAATCTGATGCATGCTTAATATTATGGCATTCTTCATCAAAACAGTCAATTGAACGGTGAAATAAACTCAGGGATATATCATGTGATGTTTATTATGAATAATTTGGATTTTAATAGTTGGGCTCACGTTATGAAATTCCACTCCTTTTGAGTCAAAATTTCTCCAAAGCGTTAGAGGACTTGGATTGGTTAAAAGTCCCAATTGGATAATACTTTCACCCCATGTGATATATCTGTCTCGATTGATTTCCATGGAAAAGATGAGCCCGTGAAAGGACTTTCCACAATAGCTGCTTTTCACGGACACACAAACTCTGTCGGTGGTTCTTAATTCTTACTTCTCTACCCGACAGACAGTCAAATAGATAATGTTAGTCAATTCCACGCAATCTTAGCTCATTCATAGCTCATGGCCCACCCGAGGAGGGCCCACTAGATTGATGGTTCTGATCATGCTATTCAGATTTCAGAAACAGCTGGAGCGTGATGTTGATCACATGGGCCTACCCCTTCGTCACGTGATCTGGCTTTTCGGGAGGTCGGGTCGGGTCGGGTCGGGCCGGGCCTGCAGAAAGAGTTTGACCCAGAGCTCCAATGGCAAAACCGTTAATTTTGTGACAAGTGTGCCTTGAAGTCAACTAACGTCAGTGGGCATTCTCTCTTTTTCTTTCTTTTTCCCCACCACATCAGAAAGTAAAACAACGAAAACGCGGGTCACAGAAACTCTGAAAAATGGCAATGATCAGGATAGCTGGGGGACCATCCAAAATTGTAGTCCGCTCTAACTGCCCACCTAAATTTGGGACCCACCAAAGCATTTTGCTGGCCCACTTCATTTCTACAAACAAGTGGGCCCTTGTCGAGCCTCTGATCCATAAGGGGAATTCGGGTGGGTTGGGCCTGGCTCTAGATGAACTCAAATCTGGCCTCACTATTGTAAAGGCCAAATTGAATCTGACCCAAGTCTCTGACCGACCCAACTTGAGACCCAAACGCCCCTAGTAATAAAATTTCACAATGTATCGAATCAAATACCAACACATACTAAATCAGTTCAAATTCAAACAAGGGTTTCATTTGGAGGCCCAAGTCCAACCTAAATAAGAAAACGTCTAATTCAAACTTGGGCTTGGTTTTGTCAACTGTGAATTGAGTTTGCCCCAACTGATATTGCATTTGGCCGGCCCATCAATAGTGAATTTTCTCAAAACCCGAATGACTGAATTCACATTATCAGTGTGTCGTCGATTAACCAAATTTTATTCCAGTATGAGTTGGGCCATTTTTAGATAAGTGCGTAAAACACATGAATTTATTCTATTTCTCTTTGCATTATACAACTGGTCGATCCATCCATTCTAGTGAAATTCACTGCATTAAACAATACAAAACTTCATTGATTTGGGCGGTTTGGATTCTAACCCCATATGATGAACTCCCAGACTGGCCTCAGGCCTTGGTCTCATTGGACCAGGAAGCCAAATCCACCTAAAAGGCACAGCATGTCTTGTGTGGAGCATGATAATCTGAAAAATCACATGGAGCATTAGATCCTGTCCGTCCAAATGTCTTTGCCAAAGGTAGACAGGCAATAGGAAAGTGGATGGAGGTTCAAATAGACCACTCAGGTGTCAGGACTCAGGACTGCCCATTGTCAGCTGCAGACTAGAATGAAGGCTTGGCCCATGACATATACGGTCTGGATTTGCACGTATATGACTATGGATATAGGACTTCAGGTGTCCTGTGGATCAGCTGTCAGCATGTCATAAAAAGTCCCTTGACTTGGAAGGATCGAGTCCGTGCATTCTACTGCACTTTGTACCATTTGAAACTCTACTCCTCAATTGGACTCCGTGGTTTGCGGAAATATTAAAACCCACCCACCCTTGGTTTGCGGAAATAACAAACCACCCCACAACCCCCAATGGGTCATGATGGCCTACCAACCGAAATATGAGAAACAAGCCCCAAAGAACCCACTTAATTTTTTTTACCAAAAAACTCTTTTTTTTTCGCTATCAGAGTAGTCCCAACCCTTTGGACTTGACTAATCCCTCCGGGCCTAGGAGGAAGTCCGGTAAACTTCCCTTAGCCCTGGTATGGTAGTGCAGTTTCAAACCTACAACCTCTGGGTGTAAACCGTGGTCCTAAGCCAACTAAGTGAACTCATTTAATTTTTTTATCCAAATAATTTTTTACTATTGGAGGGTTCTCAACCTTTTGTGCTGGACTAATCCCTCCGGGTCTAGATGGAAGTTGGGTAAACTCCCATATAGCTTTAATGTAGTAGTGTAGTTTTAAACCTCTAACCTTTGGGTGCAAACCGTGGTCCTAAACTAACTGAGCTACCTCTTGAAATTAAATTGAATCTTTACTCCTTTTATGGCCATTTGTGCTGATATTAGATTAGACTCTATGAATGAACATATTAGAGACTTTAGTTGATCCAAGCCGTTTACATCACACTTTTCAATATTTAGTGTTTGATTGCCATTTGATTGATCATGTTTGAAATGACCCCATCGTATTATTACCCATTAATGACATGAAATGATCATTTCTCACGTAGAGTAAATTACGGTAAAAAAAAATTTGTTGAAAGAAACCCACTCTCAAGACTAATGCACCCTGGATGGGTAATTAGCATACATGGATGTAAGTTGTATTTAATTACTAATGCTCCCTGGATGGGTAATTAGCATACATGGATGTAAGTTGTATTTAATTACAGTTATCGTCATCTGGATGTCAGCTTTAATCTCAACATTGAAGACTAGTAATAACCACAGTAACTACACATCACCATTAATCTCTCACTTTTTCTCTCTCATCTTTCTAAGATGGCAAAATTTTCTAGGTTGAAACTATCAACTCAAACAAAAATTCACAAGTAGAGTTGAAGTATATTAAGTAGTAGGTAAAAGTAAAGTGTGTCATCATAAGTCAAATTTGGGCATCAAGCAGCACATTTGAAGTCAAGTTAAACCCAACCCCTTTTTACAAAATACATACTAACTGATGCTATACAAGGCCCACTAAATTTAGTCCAGGGATCTTTGGTGCTCCTGCAACTCACACAACTTTTTGTCCCTTTTAAGAGAAAAGGTTGGCAAAACTCCTTCCTCCATTCACTTTTAAAAATTTAAACAGTACCTGAAAAAAACTGATTAAACTACAAAACCTCACTTAGATCTGAAGAGAAAACAAAGAGAGAGAAGAAAAACCAAGTACTCTAAAATCAAGTCTCAAACCCTAGAAATCAGAAGAAAGGGAGAAAAAAGGCCCTCTTTCCACTCTTACATTTCCATTTCTAAAATGGAAGCGTCTTCACCAAATCCAGAGCAGAAATCCGAAAATGGAGATTGAGAGAGACCGATCTTATCCATGGGGAAGATTGAGGAAGAGCAGTCGCTTTCTACTTCAGCGGCAGCCGAGATCTCCGAGCAAGGCGTTGGAAACCGGTGCCGGATTGGAGGATTCCTCGGAATTCGATGTGTCGCGGCGCTGGTCTTGGGCGTTGCCGTCTTGCTCTCGGCGATCTTCTGGCTGCCGCCGTTCTTGAGAGGAGATCGGGGAGATTTGATCCCGGAAGGTGATAATTGAGATGTGGAAATTCAAATGTGTTTTTTTCTTTTTCTTCCAATTGTTAGAAAAAAAATTTTGGGTGTTAGTTTGTAGCGGCATTGGTTTGAATTGATGGATCTGCGATCAGTTTTAGGTTTTTTGGTTGATGATAAGTAGTGGGGTTGATCTGAAATGATGTGAATTTTTGTTTACTTGTTAGGGTTTTTGGAATTTGGGGTTTGTAGTGGCAGCATTGCATTGGGATGCTACTAATTTTGTTTTATTTTTCGCTGAAGTTTGGTTTTTTTGGTGATTCTGAGGGGATTTCTTTTTGGTGGCAGTGGGATTACTTATGTTTGGTGGAAATTTGATATTTGCATATGGTTTATAGGTGTTCGGCTTTGCTATGTGTTGTTGGGTTTTGGTTTGATTATGATGGCATTGGTTTAAATTGATGTATCTGTGGTGAGATTTAGCTTCTCTGTTGATTAGAAGTAGTAACGATGGAAGGTTTAGTTTTCTTTTCAGGGTTTTTGGAATGATATCTGGGGTTTGTACGAGCAGCATTGCATTGAAATGCCTCTTAATTTTAATTTTTGGCTGAAAGATTCTTGTGTTATTCCAAGGATTTCCTTTTGATGCAGCGGTGTTTCTTCCATATGATGGAAATTTGATATTTAAATAGTGCTTATAGTTGGTGGCTTTGCTATGTGTTGTTGGGTGCTGGCTTTATTTTATTGAATTTTGGCGTTTGTTTGATTGTGATTTATGAGGTTTTTTTGGCGTTCTTGTGACGATTTTGATGCTTTCTAGTGATGGGAACTTGAGTTCTTTTATGTCGTGTCGTTTGGAATGACTCAGGGATTTTTAATAGTGCATTCTTTTGACTTGATGGGTTTGGCCTCTGGATTAACAAAAACTCTGGGGATTTTTGAATATTTTACAGTTAATAGTTGGTGACACTCCGAATTGTTGGAAATTTGATTTTATCAATGGTGTTCTGATCATTCTCGGGCTTGAGTAGCATCATTACCAAGACTCGGTTGAATCTTCAAAAGTTTTACAAGAATTCTGAGAATTATTGCAAAGGGTTTTATGAATTCCCCAAATGCTGTCCCCAGCCTTATTTCACAAATGCTCAAGTACAATATAGCATTTTGGAAACTGGAATTCTACAAGCCAAAAGTGACATTTCACTTTGCTAGTTTATGAACTCGCACCTTCCAAACAGGGAAATAAGAATTCCTAGGGGAAGTTTGGGAAATAAGAATTCCTAGGGAACATCAACTTTATTGCTGTCAAGAATCCCCATCATTTGTGTCTAAACTATAGTTAGAACATAGTTTGAACCGTGCTTTTAACCATTGGTACAACCACATTCATGTTTTAGTTCGAAAACTCTTATTTAACTGAAGTTAAAGGCTCTATTTTTGTTAGAACTTTTGTTAAAACTTTTTTATGGTGAAGGTTATTGTAGCTAGGGTTAGCATAAGGCTGTGGAGAAAAAACTTGATTGCGCAACTATAGGACCGAATGGGCATGTTTTCTTGAAATTCAGAACCCACATTCCAGCTTTTATATATATATATATATTTATATTAGTATAATTCTATATTTTATGTAATTATTTATTTATTAAAAAGGGTGTGCTCATGAAGCTTACAACCCACACGTTGAGGCTTATGCAATAATGCCTCATGTTTTGGATAATTGAATGCCTCACTTAACTCCTACGGGCCCTAAGGGCCTATTTGTTTACATGAGAGTAGTAGTATAAGAGGAGTAGGGGTCAAATCATGAATAAAGTTAAAGAGGAGGGGTTAAAGTAAAAAGAACTATAGGACAAAATCCTACTTCTCCACAAGTCATTACACAGAGGGGATAAAATCAAAGTGGGATAAAACTCCTACTTTATTTCACATCAAATGTTTACTGTCGCCTCCCCCTTTTCCATCCAAACACCTATGAAGTAAAACTTAATGGCACATCAATTTTACTCGCTCACATCAAATGTTTATTGTCCCCTTTTCCATCCAAACACCCATCAAGTAAAACTTAATGGCACATCAATTTTATTCGCCTTTTACTTCTTCCATCCAAACAACATGAAGTAAAACTTTATGTCCTATTACTCACTTTTTTACTCTCCTACTCTACCCCTGCAAAACAAACAGGCTAGGGTTTTAAAACATTAAGGGGGACCGATAAGGACCTGGAATGAAGTAGTGAGAGAAATGTCATACCGTGGAGTTACAGCAAACACTTTAAGTAGTGTTTAGAAGAAAGAATTTTTGTTGATTGTATGAATGAAAGATAATAGAGGACGGGAAAACAATCTTGCCTGTTACAGGTCCTACATAAGATTTCCTTTGCTCTTCATGAGATGATTGCATGTCAATCTCTATTTTCTAAATAGGATTTTCTTTCCTTTGTTGTTCTGATTACATGTCAATTAATTACCTTGTGGACCTAGGATATCTACCTAAGATCTTCTAAATTAAGACTGGATAGCTAGAAAAGTCTTTTTGAGAAATTTCTAAATCAATAATGTAGATGTAGGGACATTTATTGTAAACTGCTATACTGAGAAAGTAGACATGGTTGAGCCAAATGGGCTGGCTGACCAATGGGCCGGCTTTCAATGGGCTTGGCCCAGTGGGTTATAGCTGGTTGGTTGGTTAATTGTTGTGGGCATAATTTCTTGGGCCTCCTTTTGTAGACTTTGAGGCTCATGATGCACTTGGACTGCATCATACATGTTTTTCGTATTATATGACCCTTCATTTTTGCTAACTTGGGTCAGTGGTACAGTACATGTGGGCAACCTGCCCACCTAAGGACCAATCCCTGGGTAGCTATGTGGGATGAGACACCCCTTGCCACTTGGGTGTCTCGTGTTTCTCATTTTATGTCTCCAGTTGTTTTGAGTCTTCTTTCAAATGTATGGGGGGGTTTGGAAGGCTAATAAAACTTATCTCTTCAGCTCTTGTAGTGGCAAGTTTTGAATTGCAAAAGCCTGTGCCCCTGCTGAAGGAAAATATTTGGAAGCTAGAAAATGACATATTTGACGAAATCGGTGTTGTAAATTCCATGGTACTCTCTCTCTCTCTCTCTCTCTCTCTCTCTTTCTCTCCAGTTATTTATTTCTTTGCTAAACTCTGAGCATATTAACAAAACAGGTGCTTGTTACATCTTTGGAACCTTTGGCGGGATCTAACCGGACAAATGTGACATTTGGGGTGTTGCCATATACTAAAAATTTAAATATATCTACCTCTGCGCTGAGCGTACTGAAAGCCTCCTTTGTATCCTTGATTATACAGCAGTCAACTCTCCACTTGACTTCATCATTGTTTGGGGATCCATCTTTCTTTCAGGTGCTGAAATTTCCAGGAGGAATTACTGTGATTCCCCAGCAGAGTGGATTTCTACTGCAAAAAGGGCAGGTCCTTTTCAGTTTCACCCTAAATTTTTCTATTTATCAAATACAAGAGGTATTTGATGAGTTGAAGAGCCAGCTTGAATCAGGTTTACATCTGACGTCACGCGAGGTATGCTTAAGTTGGAGCTGTTCTATTTTTCTGTTTGCAGTTCAGTAGCTCTATTCTTCTTTTTGTAGTTTCTGCAACGATGTATATTAATTTACACGGATTTGTATTTGTTAGTTTATCTTTCTTTCATTGGATGGGCTATGCCATGACGTTTATAACTTGCTTTTCTTTTCAATGACTTGTAAATGTAAACTGAACCATTCAGCTAGTAGGCATCCACTGATTATGTACTGTGGTGGAAGTTCTTTTTTGTGGAGGCATCTGCCTTTCACTTTGGTGCTTGTTCTTTGCTTTGTTTGTAGATGCTGAATTTGGGTGAAAATGTGGCTGTTGTTCTTCTCTCATTACGCTTGCTAGCTCTTTTTTTGGGAAGTGAATTTCTTGTATATTGCGAAGTTACTCAGTGAAATTATTTTACCATTAAAATAGTTTTTAACCATCTATTTGCAAGCCTTTGATTGGAGGTTAAGGCTGTCCAAATTGGTTAATTTTGGGGCATAAATATTCATAATGTGGTTGGTCAATCTATTAGACTGGAATCTGGAGTGGATCACTGATCAATAGGCCTGCATTCTCATACTTAAGGTGGCTCTATTAGATATCTTTGTCTTAAAGAATAATCCTCAGAATATGGATATCATATATGAAAAGATTCTAAAAAATAAAGGAAAAAAGTATAGCTGAAATTTCAAGTAAAATTCATCGAATATTCTTATATATTATTTTGTACCTTTTTTTAATTAAAAAACAATTTAAGGGTTAGAGTTATCCAACATTCCAATCATGTATGCCAATGGCTGTGGGCTGAGTAGTTCAGATTTCGTGTGCATGTGCATCATGTACTAGAGTAATCATTGAGAACTTGAGCTAAAATAGAAGATAGGCACCTTAGTTTTGCTCAGAGATAAACGTGTGATTTATGATGATTAATCCTAATTACTTGTTCTCATTTTTATATTCTTATTTCCTTGTTTTTAATTGGATCCTACTTTTCTGCACTCATGAAGTACTGTGATTGTTCAAATTCATTTTTGTGTGTTCGATGTTCTTAGGGCAATTGACTGACTACATTCTGTTGGATGCAGAATTTGTATATTACATTGACTAATGTACAAGGTTCGACATTGGCACCTCCAGTTATTGTTCAGTCATCAGTTTTGCTTGCCATTGGGAATAGTTTTCCCTCGTCACCAAGGTTGAAGCAGTTGGCTCAAGCCATCACGAATTCTACAGCAAAAAATCTTGGCCTCAATCATACCGTTTTTGGTAAAGTCAAGCAAATTCAACTCTCTTCAACTTTGCAACACTCCCTCAATAGTAGCAACAGTAGCAGCACATCCTCATCACCAAGTCCCTCTCCAGTGTCTCAAGAAAAAAACCACCATCACCACCACCAACACCATCACCATCACCACCATCATCATCACCACCACCGCCACCGCCCTGATGCCCATATTTCTCCTACTCCTTCACCTGCACCTCAGCATAGTGCCCAGTCTCCATCCCGCCTTGGGTGCCGACATCAAATTTCAAGAAAGCATGCCCATTCGCAGTCAGTCCCTATTTCTGCACCAGCAGTTTCTCCTGACCCTTCAGCTGCTCGACATTTTCATGGAGTCCCACCTGCTCCATCCCTTCCCCCACCCTTGCTCAAGCCCACACCTCCTGCTTCTTCCCCTCTGCCAGCTGTGTTCTTTGCTCGTGTTCAACCTCCAAGCAAGAGTGTAGCTCGCACACAGCCTCCTGATGGGAAATTGCCAGTATCACTGCCACCATCTTCGTGTGAGTTTTTTCTTCACAATTTTCATTTGATGAGTTGTTTTAGATTTAAGCTGCCAGTTTCTGCATATATTCAAATTGATTTGGTTGGTCTCAGATGCTTTTGCCTTTGGATACAAGTTTTATTTTAGTTCTTTTGGGTAATTTACGATGTTTAACCATCATTGATACTAATTTCTGCTTGACCGGCTCTTCATCGTTTGAGGTGAAGCATCCTATCTAGTTTAACAGGTTTTGCAATGTTAACTTGTCTTTGTTGTTAATATTTATGAAATTTTCTGAATTTCTCATCCAGTGGGTCCTACAGCCAAGGGGCCATTTCTGACAAACTCACGATTGAAAAGAGTTTTGAATACTCTTGAAAATATATTATTCTGTGTGTTCTTCTCTTGAGATTATACATCAATATATATATCTTTACATGCCTTTAATCTAGGCTCTAAGAAAGGAAAACTCTCTAATTTACATCAATCAGGATTCTAAGTTAAGAAGGAAACTAATTACAGCTAATTACAGCCATAGTATTCTAAGTAAAGAAGGGTCCTCCTGTCTCCCATTCAATCCCACGTGAGTTATAACAATGGGCTCTTTTCTGATGGGCTTTGGGCCTATTTAACACTCCCCCTCAAATTGATGCGGGAGAATCAACAAGCATCAATTTGGCAACCAAGAACTGATGACGTGGTCGAGGAAGCCCTTTGGTGAGAATATCAGCAATTTGGAGTTCAGTGGAGACATGTGGGAGACTGATGACATTACGTTTAAGCTCATCCCGTATGAAGTGACAATCAACCTCGATATGTTTAGTGCGTTCATGAAAAACTGGATTTTCAGTAATCCGAATTGCACTGGTATTATCTGCATGGAGTGGAGTAGCTCCTACGGCGGGAAAACCAATGTCAGAAAGCAAACCACGGAGCCAAAGAATTTTGGAGCATGCAGCAGACATCTAATGAAGGTAGTGGCGTCCGATTCATCAGAGCAGACCGGACACTTTCAAATTCATTCCGCAGTTTCATCAAAAACTGATCGCGCTGACTAGAGGCTTGAAGGTCTTGAATAACGGTCAACACATTGTCAGCCACATCCGCATACTTAATACTATCGTATTCTGACCAGAGTGTACGGAAACCGGAATAGTAGTCTTGTACGGACAAATTCCCTTGTGTATATTCAGCAATTGCACATTCAAGATGGAATTGTCTGGCAGAGTTATCTTGATGGTATATTTTCTTCAAATACCCCCACATGGCTTTCGAAGTGGGGTAAGGCTTGAGATTCATTATCAGATGAGGCTCAACGGATTCCAGAATCCAGGATTTGATTTTGGCATCTTTAGTATACCAAGAGGAGATTTTCTTCTCATCCTCAGTGGGTTTAGGGTCCGTGCCAGAAACAAAGCCCCATAATTCCTTTGCTTCGAGATATGTTTGAAATTGGAAAGACCAGGCAGGATAATTCTTTCCAGTAAATTTGATCAAAGTGATCTCAGATTTTTCCATCTCAACTGTATAGTGTGAAACAGTGAAACAACAAGTGATAAACTCAGCAAAGTATTTGAACTTTAGTTTTGTGAGTGCTGGAGAAGGTACTGGACAGATCCAAACACAAAAAAAACACTCAGGCCAAGCAGAGAACAAAAACAGGATAAAAAAGGACCCTGACGTCCTTGATGTTTACTAAAAAAAACTTTTCGTGGGACCCACAGATGATCCTAGACACTGATCAAGAACTTGATCTGTGTAGACACAAAATATTCGCTCAGATTGGAAGAGGTTTGAACTCAATCTGCTGAAGATCCAAAAATCTGTACGGTCTTGATCAAAACTTGTACCAGTTTTGAGAAATCACGAGAACGATAAAAAAGTACCTTACAGTGTTGAAAAAATTCTGAAAAAATCACCAAAATACTGAGAAGACTTGGGCGATCTTGACTGGAAGGATCCTTGATGATGCTGTGATGATCGCAGGTGGGCCACAGTTAATCTGAGCCTATCGCATGAACAGGATGGATGCCGATCTCTTGAAAACAGATCCTCTATCTGTTTATTTTCTTCAAGAGAGAAAGATTTCTCTTTGATTGATTCCTTGAATGAACTTTAGTGCTGAAGATCATAACCTCGCTCTGATACCATGACAAACTCACGATTGAAAAGAGTTTTGAATACTCTTGAAAATATATTATTCTGTGTGTTCTTCTCTTGAGATTATACATCAATATATATATCTTTACATGCCTTTAATCTAGGCTCTAAGAAAGGAAAACTCTCTAATTTACATCAATCAGGATTCTAAGTTAAGAAGGAAACTAATTACAGCTAATTACAGCCATAGTATTCTAAGTAAAGAAGGGTCCTCCTGTCTCCCATTCAATCCCACGTGAGTTATAACAATGGGCTCTTTTCAGATGGGCTTTGGGCCTATTTAACAATTTCTAGATGGTGAAGATGCGTAGGAGAAGCATGTTTCACTAACAAAATGCATTTTGCTTGTTTGATAACCCTCATGTGGGTTCCACATCCTGTGAGCCTTAAAAGAGCATTCTTTTAGTGTAATCCTCAAAGCATTGTACTTATAGTAACTTTATTAGATATGATTATAATCCTTTTAGATGGACACTACACATAAGCATACCATATTTGTACTTACTACATGTGTAACATATCAACATTATAAATTCACTCTAGGATGTGTCGCATTGACAAATGAAGCCATCCAAAATCTCTCTCATTTTTTACTTGGTCAAGTGATACCAGAGCAGTAACCGTGGGAAGATTTGTCCATCATGTGTGAATAGAACTGGGTTTGGTGAAACCCTTCTTCTACTGTTTCCCTGCTGGTGGGTTTTATTCCATTTTGGAATATATGGTGGGGCCCATTTCAAGGAACGAAACACTCCAGATCTCTGTTCATGGAAAGGAAACTCTTCCTATTACAATTCTGGTGCAGATTATGCACAGATCCTTTCCAGATTGGATCTGGCTTCTTTCTTCCTCTTTTTTGCAGCCCATTGAGTCCATCTTTTATGTTTTAAAATCAGATCTGATCTCAAGATCTGTCAACCAGGAGCATCTGGTCATTTGATTAGGACAGATCCTAAAACTCCAGTTTGTGGAATCAACTGCTGGGTCCCACTAGAGTTGGTATTTCTGGAAGTCAATACAAAATATCTGATCATCTATCATAATGGTGATTTCTACATATTTCTCTGGATTTTTCTTTGCTTCCGGAAAGGGTTTTTTTCTGGCCAATTTTCCTTGGCACTGCCCCAATCTCTGGATTCTGAGTTCTTTTCTGGAATTTCATCCAGTCGTACATATTTGACTCATCGTTATTATTCTTGGATCTGATCTGAGCATACTTTAAATCTACAATCAGTTCTGGAGGTTTCAGTACCTATCAAAGGGGTCACCCAGCACTATTTTGGTGGATTCATTTTATTTCAGCCCTTATTTCTGTTCAATTTCTGCTTAATTCTCACGTGCAAGCCCCAAACTTTCATTGTAGAGTTAGATGTTTAAGACTTATTGTCTAAGAATTACCCTGATGGGTATTAGTGTGGATGATAGCTAAAATTTCATGGAGAAGTGCCTAGCAATTTGAAATTTTCTTTTCAGTTGTTGAATTCTGCAATCTTGTGATTGTGACGTTGAGCACCTTCCAGCTGCGATATGGGGTCTCGCCAAATTAAAACTACATTTTCTATTTTATGTTTTTTTTTTTTTTAATTTTCTTTTTCTGTATCTATCCTACTTTTTTTTATGTCGATGGTGGAAACTCGCATTTAGAAAAATGAAAAAGGGGATGGTAGAAAGGGTTGAAAAGCCATCAATAGACTTGCTTTGGCAAGGAATGTTCCACCTTTTGAAACATAAGTTTTTGTAAATCATAACATAATGAAGGGCTTCAGATTGCTAACACTTGGATTATAACATTGCAACCTATGTCAAGTTTGGAGAAAGGAGTGGAGCTCAATACATTATGGTGGAAAATGATTAATGATTAATGCTAAGTATGGGCTACAGAAGTGTCTTCATCAAGGGGAAGACGCTTTGAGCGTGTTTTGTGGTCATGTCAACTTCTTGGAGTTGAGAGTTTATTACAATTTGACATTCAAGACGGGCACCGGAGTGTTTTTTGGAAAGATCGGCTATTAGGTGATAATCCTTTCGGGTTGTTTGCCATGAATTTATATTCAATCCTGTTTCTGGCCTTCCACAGGCCATTTTCTTTGGGAAGAATTTTCTAATTCTATTGTGTTTTGGATAAATAACTCCTGCATAAACCTGTTTTTCAACTGTCCCAACTCAAGGGAAATATATTGTTTACAACCTTTGGGGAGCTCAGGCTCAATCTGGAACGGAGCCCAGTTTACCCTCCAAAACTTGTAGTAGTGTCAACCAAGTTGCGTTGGGTTTAACATTTCCTGTATTTAAGGTCTTTAAAAAAAAAAAAACTATTATTGAAAAATGCTGAGGATATTTGAAGATAATATGTTCTGTACTCTTATTTTGTTAACTTACTGAAGTTGGAAGGAAGTGACTGTTACTGGAAACAACTCAATTATTTAATGGTTTTTGGATTTAGCACTAAGAGAGTTAATTTGATGCAGTCCATGCAAATGGGACCCACTTGATCACAAGTCTCAATCAAGTGGCCCAATCCATTGCCCATGGGGTTGGCGAATTTGACTTTAATTTTCATGTTTTTTAATGTAGCCTGACTTTATGTGCGAGAGATGACAATTATCTTTCCAACGCGCCCAAGTTTGGATGAGATTTTGAATCGTATTGAGAAAGTTATTGCCAATTTTCTAGTTGGGTATAAGAGAATTACAAATTTATGCAAATTTAAGGGCATTTTTGCCATTTTCTATTTTATCATGTTTAGGTGGTCGGGATGGAACTTACACTTTTTAATGGTCATGATTGTTTTTTTTTTCCCTATTCAACTTTTAAAAGAGACGTAAAGGAGATGAGTGCACTAGTTCTCTATCAATGAAATTCACCCTTTATGGCCTATTTTGTGTGAAGTTCTTGGAGGTTCAACAATTCTCTTTACTTAGGTTGCTAGTGGTTAATTGATTTTGTTTCTATGCCATTTTGTTTCATTTGGTAGTTCTTAGTGAGGTAAAGGGATATACCCTACCCTCAACTATATTAGAGGTATATTTGGAATTGCAGCCCTTTCAATTCATACAGTTCACAACCTCTGCTCCGTCCCCAAACACCCACAAACCAAACCCCACCACCGTCACTTCCCCCCCTCTTTTTTCCTTTTCCTTCTTTCCTCCTCTCTCTTGTTTTCTCAAAAAAGAAAAAAGAAAAAAAAATCTATGACTAAGAAAATTTATAGGGCCTGGAATTATGGAAGGAAAGTTTCTGAAGGTCCAATTCCCTACATCTGGGCCTGTGTTTTTAGTGATTCAGAGGATTTGATATCATGGGCTCCAATCCCACCATGAACTGAAGATGCTTCTAAACTCTCCTGCATTAAAGATCGAAACCATTTTTTCTTCCGCCATTCTTCTCTACAATTGGTCTTTCATTTCTTGATCATTTTAGGCCTCCAACCGAAGGGCTGGAATCTTCCAATTCTGGAGGTTTCACTGAGGACTTTGTTTGTGCAATAAGAGGATTCTGAGCTAAGGGAGGAATCGTGCATACGTACTCCCGTACATCAAAATTCGAAATCCTCTCTGTCAAGGAATATCAATTTATTTTTCCCTTTTTTTCTAGGAAAATGTGTCGCACTGAACAACGAAACAGTGGGCTGTACTGATGATGTAGCCTAAGCTCATCACAGGCCCTAAGTTTGGCCTACTGTCAGTAGGCCATCAGGCCTAACTCATGGTGGGCCAGCCCATTGGGCCTAACCATAATGGATCAGCCTATTGGGCCACGCCCATAGATGACTGATACATTTGGCCCAATCCAAACCCAGTAGCCTAACTATGCTTTCTTTCTTAGTATAAAGCTTTCTAGATCTAGATAAGATCTAGTAAGATAATTGATTGACATGCAATCCATTAAGATAATTGATTCAATGCAATCAGTTAATTGACATGTAATTTTTAATTAGTGAAAGAGAGAATATTAAGTAATAAGAAGGGGAAAACGAAAACTATATCTAGGTCCCTATTAGGCAGGATCGAGCTCCCTTTATTAATACCTTGTAATCTATCATTATGAGAAAAAATTTCCCGTTGTGTTAAGATTCCTTGGGTTCCTTATGGTAATGACTCCAAAGGCCGGGCATATTTGGTGAAGGTGTGAAGACTCCATCATCAATGTGTCTCTTTAACTGAAATTAGAATTTTTTTTTCTCCACCATAGAATCCTCTCCTCGCACAAATATTCCCTAAGGAATCCTTTGTCCACAATGGGCTTCAGCAAATAGGCAGCATGGATCACAGAAACAGCTGCCCTCACGTATGGAAAATGGGAATCGAGAAACTGTACATTTTCTGCACCTCAGCTCTCTATAGGTCTTATACATACTATCCCGACCCAAAAGCTCCCGCTAAATTTATATTGGATTCTTCTAGTTTTCTAGTCTAGCACCTCAAACAGATGATTGCTGTATATTCTCAACTGGATTGTTTGAATTAGGAGGAAAAAGTCTCCAGAACATTCTGTGCACATTTAAACTCAATCTCTAGATAATCCTGTCAATTATTGATTAAACACAGAAGAACCCTTTCTGTTTTGAAGTAGGAAACATTCATCAGTTTTGTGTTCAACCTTGTTTGACTTCCTCTGCTTTTCTCTATCTGAATTAAACCCCCAAAACCTGTCATTGTTATTGACACCTGAATTTCATGTTCTGCAGCATTTGGTGGAGGCCTTCCTACTGTTCAGTGGCTCCAATGGGCATTCTTGCTGCTCCTATGCCTTGTATTTCTTGTATGATAGAATGAGAGCACTTCTTTTTCTATTTGCAGACAGGTCCAGTTTTTGATAAAGCGGCTCGTGTTATTCCACCATGCAAAAACCAGTGCTCTATGTGCGGGAGCAGTTAATTGAAAGGCATTGCTTCACAATGGGAATCCACGATGGTGTTTTTATGCGCCTGTAAATATGAAATATAATTCAATCAGCAGATGTGTTTCAGGTCAAAGCCACAGAGGTGGCAGGCCCTTGTTAACATGTAATGCTGTTATTGCTATGTCAGACCTGCAAAAAAAGAAGTTAAGAAAATGAGTTTCACCCCATAAAACAGAGGGGTGTTTGTTATATGTTGCCATAAAAAAGATGGTCTTGCAATAACTTTTTGCTGTCCTCAGGCATTTGAACCTACAGAACGGTGTTCTTGGTAGGTAGTTACTACAAGGTTCATCCAAAAGACATTGGGTCCAAACTAAATGCGCAGCTGTGGTCTTATACTCAGGTTAAATGCAGGGCGGTGCAGGCATACTTAGCTGAATATGTTCCCAACTATTGGGTGGTCTAATCAGATATAGAAAAGCTTGCCAATAATTGAAGAAAGCCTTATACAGCATCCAATTACGAAAGCTCCCAAAGCAAACACAATTAAGGTATGGTGTGCAGTTTTTCTCAAAATACCACTTTGTGAGGACAGTGTCCACACAAATTTCTGCTACGGATCCACCATCTAATCATCTCATTTTACTCCCTCCAAGCACCCCTACTTATTTCATGATTCTAGATTTACAGTCTTATTAATTTACTACTCTTTATCTATTTTCCAATCATTTGATTCAAAGCAGTTAAACTATGCCACATTCTTATTGTCAATTAGATCAGAACTAGTAAGTCTTTACGTAGCTTGATTTTGGGACATGGTCTTGTTGTAGGAGGTCTTTCACCAGTATTGGGCTCTTGCTTTTGTCAAGAGAAGTCATTCTATTTAAGGTCTAAATAGGACTCATTTTGAAACTCTCCACACACATTCCTTGAAACTCAGCTGTACTGGTTTTGGTCGCGGCCGATTACCAGTTTATAAAGAAAACTCTTAATTTTCTAAACGTCTTAGTCTTGTTTCAGAAAAAAATGAAGACTGATACAATGAGGTTTAATATTTCATATTGGCAGTTGGGTCTCATATGAGTTTTAAAGCAATGCAAGGGACCTCCAGAATAACGATTGTGAAGAAAAGGGGGCCGCCATAAAGAAGGAGAAAAAAGACTTCACATTGATGAACATATCTAGCACAATAAGCCCAAAAGATATATAGCACAATAGAAAATAAGATCACATCTGTCTTCCCTTGTTAATCGTTATTAAGCACCATGTTCAGAAATAGAGTTAAGGACCATTTGCCAAGCATGAATGCACCCGACCCAAATTTCACTTTTGGTTGTTATGCGTCATGCAGCTTTGGGTTTGGCCTGCCTGACCCAAATTTCACCTTTGAAGAATTTTGTCTGCATTTGGATGCACCCAGTATATACATCGCAATCTGGAATACTTTTCTGTTCATGGATCATGGCCTCACCTCACATGCCAAAACTCCAGATAACTGGACCGTTTGCAGTCACTGGAGTAGGGACGGCGAGCTCAAGGGTGCGTTTGTATATGATGAAATGATTCCGCGACTTTAAGAGGAAAATTGATTTCATATTAACTATTCTGTTGTTTGATCAAATGCATTTTCCTTGTAGGGGAGAAAATGAACTGATTTTTCTCGAGAAAGAAGATCACCATTTCATACAAAATAGATAGGACGCAAGATTCCTCTTTTTGATAACAAAAACCTGTAGAGCACAGAATCCACTGATTGTACAAACAAGTCTTAAACGACCAAATTTGAAGTATTCCTTTGAATTGAATCAACTGCCTCACGCGAACAAGATACTCTTGTTTTGCACCCATTTTAAAATAGAGATAATTAGCGAAAGGTCCCTAGAATTGAATCTATCTAGCCTCTAGTCCAAGCAAATTCTTTTTAAGGGCTCTGATCCAAGCAGCTAGAAGTCCCTGGATACAATTTACATGACTAATTTGCCCTCTTTCAACTGTTTAGGCATCTAATTTTAAATTTTAAAATTTCAAATCTTCCATTCTCCCCCTCATTACAAGGGGGGCCACGATTGTTGATTGGAGAAGATCGTTGATTTGTGGCAAAGAACGCAGAGGATACCTGACTCCTTGCCTCCTTGCCGAGGAAGACAACAGGAACAAAGAACCCGGATCCAGATTGGCCCAGAGCTGCTCTTGCTGCTACGCCGGACTTTGGTCCAGATGACGCAGAGAACGCAAGCAATTGTTTCGATTACTGGTCAGAAAGGTTGGAGACGATTTGGGTCTAGGCGCTGACGACGGGGCAGTAGTCTTGGACGACAAGGAGGCTGTAGAGGGTGGCGGAGGCGTTCTGGGCGGAGGCGTCGTTGGAGGGTTGGTGGAGGATGTGGGAGAGGGCGTTGAGGAGGCCTGGCGTCGCCATGAGGGGCTCTCGATCGGAGATGGAGATGTTGAGGAGGGTGGTGATGGCGTTCTCTTGTGCGGCTGGAGAGGAGGAGTAGAGGAGGTGGAGGAGAAGGTGGATGGCGCTGGCCTCGGAGATGTAGGCGTGGGAGTTCGGATCGTGCTTGGAGAAGAGTCCGGATCTCGCAGAGGTGGAGTCCAGATTTGCTCAGAATCCGAGTTCAACCTCTGTACCAGAGAGCGAGTCGTGCGTCTCTTCACGTCGCCGGAGCCCCGTGTTAAACTGCCTTTGCGCCATCGTCGTTGTAGGAACATTCGCGGTTCTTGTTATGGAACAGGAGAACGAGAGGAGGAAGAAGATGATCCAGAGGGTCGGTTCCAGTCCGGGTGAGGTCGGGTCAAGTTTGACCTGGTGTTAAAGCCCAAAAGCAAATCTATTTGAGTTTTTAAGAAATTTATTTGTGTTTTTGGCAAATATATATGAGTTCCTGACAAATTTAACTGAGTTTTTGGAAAATATATCTGAGTTTTTAACAAATTTATCTGAGTTTCTGACAAATTTATCTTCATTTTGGAAATTTTAACTGAGTTTTTGAATAAGACTTTCTGTGTCTTAAGGAAATTTATCTAAGTTTTTGGAAAATCTATCTGAGTTTTTTCGAAAATTTATTTGCGTTTTTTAATTTTATTTAGTCTTTAGAAATTTATTTGTGTCTTTTCAAATTTATTTATATTTTTTGAATTTTATTTGGATCTTTTGAAATTTATATGCCTCTTTGAAAATTTATTTACATTTTCTGAAATTTATTTGGATCTTTTGATTTTTATTTGCGTATTTCTAAATTATCTATGTTCTTTTGAAATTTATTGTATTTTTTGAAATTTATTTGCTTTCTTTTGAAATTTATTTGCGTTTTTTAAAATCATTTCATTTTTTGAAATTTATTTGCATTCTTTTGAAATTTATTTTCGTTTTTTAAATTTATTTCAGTTTTAGAAATTTATTTGAAATTTGTTTCCTGTTTTTTGAAATTTATTTGTGTTTTTTTGAAATTTATTTGAAAATCTCATTAGTGTAATTTTATTAATCGTGATTAATTTAATGGTAGTTGACCATTATTAATGGCTTATCCCACTATTCATGGGATATGATTTGAAGAAATGGTAATTTAGAAATTTTAGGTTTTCAAATTTGGAAAAATGACCTATTATGTTATAAGAAAAGATTGTGGACCTAAGGCAATAAAGTGAAATGTTCAGGAACCTGTCGCCGAAACCCCCTTCAAATAATAGTGTCAAATTGATCAGGTTGACTGATTTGAGGGGAAAAAAAAGGCCTTCAGCAGGGGAAGCAAAATATATTTCCATGTCTCATTTCTTACTGTCAATACACATGGAGAATGAATGCCTTCTGGAGAGGTTTGTAGACAAGATCATGGGCCCTACTCATTGATTAAAATGGACATCTGACAACTATTGGTAGCAGAAAATAATGTCTCATGATACAGGTTTCTTATTTTCATTTGGCACATGATGTACGATTCTGCAGCATTCTAGAAGTGTTCCCATTCCCAGTTCCTTTCGACTGACATTTTACTCTAATGTTGTGTTTCATGTGTTACCTCTTATGATATATTATGTGGACAGCAGTTGGTACCTGTCATCCTTCATTAGT
This sequence comes from Cinnamomum chago, assembly GCA_038049695.1. Classification (NCBI taxonomy): domain Eukaryota; kingdom Viridiplantae; phylum Streptophyta; class Magnoliopsida; order Laurales; family Lauraceae; genus Cinnamomum; species Cinnamomum chago. Next base: position 32,370,145 of record CP142453.1, on the reverse strand, counting down.
TGAGGCCGGGTCCTCACCCCTCTGAGTGTGTCTCACGCGCTTGCAGTGGATTCTAATATTCTTTGTTCTTGTTCCAAAAAAATTCCTCATTCGATCCTTAAGAATAAGATATGCTTCGCGATATTGAAGTAGAGATCTCAAAAGAATATAGGATGGGGTGGGGATGGAGGCCCATCTATTGACAATCCCAACTCTTAAAATAAATGCCATCCCCCCTACTGACAGATCCTTCAAAATTTACTTCAATATAAATTTGTACCATTGCAACAATGAGCAGATGACAAGTAACATAATTGATGCACATGATTATTAATGCATAAGATTGTGTTGATATGTTAGGAGTCATGTGTTCAATCTTATTAGGACACACTTCAATTGGAGTGAAGTGAAGTTTGTGGATATATCATTATCGGAGGGGATAGCATTCACTTTGAACCATTTCGATTATTAATAGATGAGCCCCATAGTGGAGTTATGCACATCCTACTTGCAGAAAGTTTGTGGGAGATGCTGCAGGGATTTATACTCTCATTTTTCGCAGGAAGTTGTTCCTAATAAAATATTGTACACATGGTATGTACCTATAACTGAAAAAAAAAAAAAGAAAAGAAAAAGAAGCCTTTTGATATATAAGTAAAGAGATTTTTACAAAAATAAGTCTTAAATATCTCCAGACCTCCGAAAGCATCCTCAATAGGATGAGACAATATATGTAGGGGAGATTTTTACCTAAAAAAGAGGTGTTAAACTAAATAAAAAATGCTTCATAGAGCCGACCGGCTATATAGAATTACCAAAGCATCCTTATTGGTTGCCATATCAAAACTTAGCAGTCCTTTTTTTAATGTTATAATTTTCTATTTCACTTGTTTTCTTGAGGCTAAATAAAACAGGTTGAATCTAGAAATGGAATCCAAAGATGCATTATATGTGATTTATTCCTTAACTCTAACCATTCTGACAAAATAAGTTGCTTGTCCTCTTAGACACATATAGATGAATGAAGATAGGGTGACTTGAATATAAATTGAGTTTCTAATTACTTTAGATTTCATGATTTAAAAAGAAACCTAATTTCTCTATATCTTACAATCAACCACAAAAAACACTTGGGAGAAAAAGAAACCTAATTTCTCCATATCTTACAATCAACCACAAAGAATACTTCTGCAAAACCCCCATATCCCTACCATTCAATAAAAGAATTTGTAAATGGAACTCATTGACTTGTACATGTTTTTTGGTAACTTCACAACATGTCAACCTGTATGAAGCACTCTGCTGTATTTTTTTAACAGCCAATTATTGCCCCATAAGTAACGTCTCTAAGGGATTCCCACCCCCGCACCCCCCCCCAATAAAAATCTCTATTTGCAATATTATTGATCTGATTGTTGTATCACCCATATTGCAGTTATTTGTTTTTAATAAAGAAAAAAGAAGGGTCCATATTGAAATGCATTGGCTTTGTATCAGTCAGTATAATTAGTGCATTAGAGTATTACTTACAAGCTTTTTAACAATAGAGGCGTGAATCAACTATCACACTAATGCTTTGTATCAATGGAAAATGTTCTTCTACAACCAGACTGCATGTGTAACCTAGTTCTATAGAGCCCATTTGGTCCCATCTTTGGTCAGTCTAGCCCCTTTGATAATTTTGTCACCACATGATATGACACCATGTCTAATTCTACACTTATTGAACCTTCACTCTTAGATTGAATCTCAAAAAAATAATCTACGTTTAAGGTGACAAATTTTAAAGCTGTTAAATCTAAGACTAAGATAATTTGGTAGCGCTGACTTTTTGGGTCCCTTGGTCTATAATGAGACATTTCCCTCTCCTTCCTCACATTGATAGACATTCATCTAAATGAGCCATACGCCTGCATGTAAGCAATATTCAGTCACACAAAAGACACTCAAAACACAGGGGAGAGGCCTGTAGTCCACTCTGAAGCAGATTCTTTTAGATGATCAGGAATCAGGACTCCCTGTATATTACAGCATCTACGTCATTACTCCAAAAGCCACCAACCTCAAATATGGTTCTTAGGGTTGACCATTTTCTGGGCCGGTCCATTGAGCCTTCAAGCTTTTGGGCTCAGCCTTCTCCAAGGCAGTCTAGAGCCGGCTCTTAAGGTTGGGTTAGAGTTGGACCATAACAGTAAGCTCATTTAATACAAGGGTCAGGTTTTTGTTTCAAATTATAATGGATGATGCTACATGGTTATACATTTGACTTCCACTTCAACTAAAAATAGTTGATCATTTGGTAGCTAAAATGTTGGGTTTGGGCCTAGGCGTGACTTTTTTTTTTTTTTTTACGAGGGTCAGGCTTGGGCTTCACATGAAGGTTTTAGCTTTGAGACGGACCTAATTTTACGGCCGATTAAAATGGGCCGAGTCCGGACACATTCGGGGCCTGTGTGGTCCTATCGCGGCCCATTGACTCCCATTTTGGTCGTCATACCCTTTACAACAATAGGTGGGACCCATTACTCCTTGAGTCGTTGACCTCTAAATGGTAAGGCATCTTTTTTTTTTTTTTTTGGCACCCTAGCGAAGGGGGTTGGGACCCAAAAGAGAGCCCCTACACATAGGGGAAGCGAGTCCACTTAAGTGGGAAAGGAGCCCGCATAAGGGGAGAATAAAGCCCACACAAGTAAAAAATGAGGCAGTACAAGCAAGAAGAGGTGGCGTCCTCAGGACTCGAACCCTAAGTAGCCAGGTGAGAATTGTCACTTCTTACCACTCGGGTAAAGTGCCGTTCTCAATTTAAGGCTAATTGAGTCCTAAACTATTCAGTTTTGATTAAGCATGGTGAAAGGTTTTAGTTATACTGACATCTCATCTGGTGGGCCCATCTTTTGTGGGGAGATAGTCTATAGAAAATCATAGCCATTCAACTTTTGGGTTAAGAAGGGACACTAATTATGACTCATGAATCCCACAAAATGTCCATCCATCATAAAAAAAAGTTTTTTTTAATCCATTTTCCCACCTATGGTGTGCCTGACCAGGTGATTGACCCATTTGGATCTCTAAAACTGGGCCCCATCCAAGAACCCTCCTCAATAGATGAGGCTAGCTTGGGCCCAGAAACAAGATAACAGTAACACAGCATAAAAAAAAAAATTAATAATAATAAATACTTACAAGAGGAGCCCAGTGAGAGATGCATGAACTTCAGGCTCTGCTGCCTTTCTTGAAATTCTGACGAATCCATGTACATGTGCAATGGGTTTTTCGTGTATATTTAGTCAATACTAAGCCTTCTTCATCTCCTCTCTCTGTTTCTGTCAACATGGCTGCCACCCAATTCCTCTGCCAAAGCCTCTACCTTTCTTTCAAGAATGGGAAAAAACCCAACAATCTTTGCAAGAGGAGCAGTTTTTCTCCTCCTTCTGGACATGGGTCATGCTTGTTCAATCAAAAGTCCCAAAATCAAAGATACCCAGTTGTCAGAGCTAGTGCTTCTGAATCAGCTGGAGGGAGAAAACAGGTGGAGGTATGTGTGTTTCACCAGTGGGCAGTGGCTTTTCTACTAAAAATTGGTTTTTTCTGTTAATTTATTTTAAATTTCAACATTATTAATTTATTTTTTCTGTTTGTGGGATGTTTGGTTTTAGATTGTATATGATCTAGATGAAAAGATTAACAGATTGGCAGATGAAGTTGATATCAATGCTGGCCTTCAAAGGCTCTCTCTGTTCTCACCTTGTAAGGTAATCTCTCTCTCTCTCTCTCTCTCTCTCTCTCTCTCTCTCTCTCTCTCTCTCTCTCTCTCTCTCTCTCTCTCTCTCTCTCTCTCTCTCTCTCTCTCTCAATAAGGAATTGTTTTTATTCCGTCCTAGAACTTGGGTACTGCATTGGATTGGAGGCCAAATTGTTAGTGGTTTGAGGATTATGGAAAAACGTGTTCTTGGCTATTTATCTGTGCATTTGGGGTGGCTTGGAAATCAAAATTGGTGTTAGGTGGGACACGGATTTTTCTGGTTTTTCCACAAATCATTGCCCAGGGCTCGTGCTGATGATTTTATGGAGCTGAGAAGGTAGAAAAATGGCACCCCGCTCAATTGTTCAAGAGAAAACTACAAAAAAACCTGTTTTTTAATAACCCCTTTCTACTACCATTGAGTGGGTCTCTCAATTTCCATCCAAATTCTTCCCATATAAATTGTCACACCTCCGAAATTGACGATTATCAACAATTGGATTCAATCATGATATAGAATGCACTTATAAAATCATTAAAGTTTGAGCCCTATATCAAAGGTTAAGATGGGCTTACTGGAGTGATAATTGGCAACCCCTTATCCACATTCCATCTCCTGACCCCTGTGATTGGCATGCATCAAAGTGCCTCATTCAAGAAGGGGCATGCTTTTAAAAACCGAACATTTGTTTTTTTTTTTCTTCTGCAATATTCCCCTACATGGCCATTTTTTTTTTCCCTCAAGTAAGTTTCTTTTACTTATGTCACCATTTTTTTTGCCTTCTTCTTATTATGGGTTTTGTCAATCTAAATCAAGCAGTTTTGGCTAGTGCAGATTAATGTTTTCTTGAGAATAACCAGAAAGAGGGAAGATGGGTTTCATGATTTGGCTTCTTTGTTTCATGTAAGTTAGTGGAACGTGTCTTCTTCTTTATACCAGTTTGTCTTCATAGTACTTCTGTGAATTGAAGTAGAATGCAATGTTGCTAGTTGTTTCAATGCCATCTCTGATGCAAAAATCACATCATTAACCAAGGTCACAGGAAAGTATGCTTTTTTTTTTATTACCTCTCGATTTTTGGATGGACCTGAAAGCATCATATTTTGCTGTGCTATGGTACATGAAAAGCTGAAACCATGGATGACTTTGTGAATTGAAGTAGAACAGAAGGTTGTGCAGCATGGAGTAGCATAGAGTACAGCATATTTGTCTGCATATTACTTTGTGCAATAAAGTAGAATGGAAGCTTGGTGGTTGTTACATCATCATGTTGATGCACAGATAGTATCATTTGGATCCACCCAAGTACAAAATCAATAAATTTTTTTATTTAAAATTTTTGATGGATCTAAACACAGTTTTGCTGCACCTATGCATGCGTGGAAAACTGAAGCATCAGACAACTTTTATCAACCTTAATGTCTTGGTGCATTCTTATTTGGATTATTATTGAGTCTCCCAATACAAATTCATGAGAATCAAACTACACTTAACTATTATGTACAAAATTCAGAAACCGTGTTCAGACAAGGACTTGATGGGACTTGGCCATATGTCCAATCTCCTGTTGGTTTTACTCTTATCTCCATTTTGTTCTCATTGATTTAAAAAAATAGTTAACAGAATTGACAGGATTTTTTTGTCTGTGCAGCACGGAAAACATCTTGTTTGCCTGAATATTATTTTTGAATTTAAAGTAAAAACAAACAGAAATATGTTTGTTTCGACATGGTGTTTGATGCAAAGATAACATCATTTGGATGTTCCCTAAGTCACATTGCAATGGGAAAGCATGGAAAGCTGAAACCACATACAACTTTTCAAACCCAAGTGAATGGTGAATGCTTATTTCTGTTGTCCGAGTCACCAGCTATAAATCCATAATAATTAATATGCACTGTTACTTGACCAATTTGTACAAAATGCAGAAAGCATGGTTAAGAAACAAACTCAAAGGGACTTGAACCTTCATTTTTCTATTTCTGTAAAGGCCTCCTTCATTGTAATCTATCCATTTGTTCATAGTGATTTGCAAATAAAAAGAAAAAGAAAAAGAAAAAGATAGAAGAATTGACCAAGTTCATGTCTTCCTGTTGCCTCAACTTTGGTCATTTCTGAGTCAATTACTGTTTGAGTTTTTATACTCGATCAGATATTTTTCTTGAGTACTCAATAAGTAATGTTTCTTTCCCTTGAAATTGTATCCGGTTTTCTTTCTTAATTTTTGAGAGGCTTTTGTTGAATTCCAGGTTATAAGTTTGGGGGATACAATTAAGTTTTCTTTGTCACCAACAAAAACCAGAGATCGTATGTCAACAAATGTGCCTGGAGTCCCACTTGATGAGCGAAACTTGGTAAGCTATAATATCAATCTTTAATATACAATTATTTTTCCTCTATTGGGATGCTAAATGCTTTTCATCTAGTTCTAACCAGTAGACTTAAAGGGTTCAGAATTCCAAATATGCTTCGGTTGGACTGATCCAACTGGTTAGGCCTTCCATGTTGCTTGAAGTTGGATCCAAGAAGCCGGACCTAGCCCCTGCCTCTTGGTAATAGGTTGACTGCTAGCAGAATTGGATCTTCGGGATGAGGTTCATCTGATTCTTATGGGACATTGATTGCTTTTGGAGCTTTTTCTAAAATGGATAAAATATCTATCTATCAATCAATAAATCAATTTAATGGAAAGATCATTCACCTAACTCATACACACACAGTAGTTATCTAGTGCTCATGATGTGCATTTTAGCTTAAATGCACACCTCAATGTGGGGCCCACATGGGACCCCACTTGGGGATGGGACCCGTGTGGATCTCTTCATCTAGTTGAGGGCTCCCTGAGGCAAGGTATGAAATATCAATTGAATTTAATTAAGTGGAAACTTTTCTCATTAGTTAATTTTGATTTATTTACCTTTTTTTCTTTTTGTCGAGTGGCATAATTTTTCTCGACCATTCACATAATGTGTGATCAAATTGTCTGTCTTAGAGGGGTGGAAGAAATGTTTTGATCCCTAAACCATTTGATGTTGATCAATAGCATTCCTCCTTCAGAATGGTCTAAACCATCCATCATGCCTAATGAATTCCACCGTCAAGGGTGGAACCAGGAATTTCTCACTGGGGAGGCCAAAGGTAAAAAACTTTCAACAAATTTTCAAATTTTTGTGATAAAATTAAAATACACAAGGAAAAAATAATTTAAGTTCTGCCCAACATTCTTTCATTTACTTGAAATCATCTATTATGATTATGAGAATATTATGTTTATGAAAATGAAAATTTCAAACATTATAATGATGATGATGGTGATAAAGTAAGTGGATTATTGAATTTTTGCTCAATGTTCTTTCATTTACATGAAATCATCGATTATAATATGAGAATATTAGGATTATGAAAATAAAAAATCCATATGTTATTTAAAAAAAAAAGACAAATCCATACACCATTGGGTTGAACCACCATATTAACTCCATTGGGTGGGCCCATCACAATTATATTATATGATTGGTCTCCGTTTTTCTTCCACCATTGGTTGTGCCAATCATGATTCCCATGATAGGGTGATCCTGCTGTGTTGCTACCATTTGGTGGCATCACTTGATCTCATCATTTCGGTGGGCCCTCCCATTATTAGTTTTGCTATTATTACTAAGGTTCTTGCCATCGCAACAACTCTTTTCAAAACTATAGGAAAGACAAGTTCACAAAGGGTACATGACATGTAAGTGGGACCCATTAGTTCCACCACATGCCCCACAATATGAAAAGGGGTTTGGTGGATTAGCTATTTCTATAAAAAAAGCCCCATTGAACGTTGTTAGCTCCCCATTGAAGGTAAATATAGAAGTATTGTTGACGAACATTGTGATTTAGTTTTGAATCTAATAATATATTTATAACACTAGTACAAAACATTTGGAATTCATATTTGAAAAAATTTACCTAATCCATTGTCAAAGTTGCATGTGGATCATATTATATACAATTCTTATCTTAATAAGTAGCTGGTTTCCTATATGTGGACTTTGGATTTGGGTCTCAGAAATGAAATGGTTCCATACTTGGATTCATACTTGCAAATTCAAATGGATACGGATAAACTTACCTTAGAAATGAGGGAAGCCCATAGGACAGTTGGAAGGAGCTTAAGCGTTGCAACCATAAGGTTGGGTCCAAGTCAGCTTGTTTTACTTCACCTTCTCCAAAAGTAGAAAGAAGAAAGATTAAAAAAAAGCAGATCTGGTTTTGCATGCATGTGGATTCAGTCTAGATCTGACGGGTTGATTATGGTACTAACTACTAAATCCTAGTTGTCAACACCTTTGTCTCAGTTGTGCAAATATCAAGTCATCTATTCACACTGCAACTGGTACCAGTGGTGACCGAGACCAACACCAGCATTGGGAATACCATCTGTTGGCATCCCTAATTTCAAAACTAGGAATTATCCATTTGAATAATTTTCCTCATACCTATGATTATAAAATGTACATGTGGGTCCCATTTTTTGGGAATCCAAACTAAAGAAGGCTTGGCTGATTGGGATAGAAGCTCCGAACCAAGAAATTAGATCTCCTAGAGACTCAGAAAGTGGAAAACAACCCTCAAATGTAGAAATTCTTTATTAATCTTCATCTCTCTCTTTTTGCTGCATTACATATCCCTTTATAAAGGAAACAAAAACCCTAAATATAGAAGTTCTCAAAAAATAAAATTATATCTTAACCTAAACAAACCGCTAATTAGGAGTCCTAATCATAAATCAATAAATAAATAGTTACTAAAAATTTAAAATCTCTTTTGCTTTGTCATGGAATCCTCTCTTTTTTGGGCTTGAAACTTGGGCCATGGGTTTGGTTGTGTTGGTGGCTAGGTTGGCCCGCTGAACTTGCATCATTCTCTTTGGGTTTCAAGAGAGTTCGACCTCGATCTCAGTTCCTATTTGTATTTCCAATAAAAACATGCCGTACTTGAAGCCATTACTTCTTAATACTTGACCTCAATCTTCTCTTTAGTGATTCCGGTTTCGTTGGGTAGTGTAACAACTTTGCCATTTCTAACAAATGCATATGAATTATTTCTCATCCGATGAATTGGATTTCATTCTTGTCATATGTCCATGGCCTTTCAAGTAAAACATCCCCAACATACATTGGTACTACATTTGCACAATACTTTGTCCTTGAACTTGTAGTAAAGGCAATTTGAAACCTATGGTGAACTTGTACTTCATTACCTTTCCTCAGCCTCTGAACTAAATAAGGTTGAAAGTACCTCAACTGTAGGCGATCCACAAGAGCTCGTGATACAATATTATTGGAGCCCTTACTATCTGTCACTATCGTACTATCCTGTCCATTTACACAGCATGTCGAATGAAAGGTGTTATTACATAACCATCTCTTTTCAGCAGTTTGTGTAGGTTTCTCTAGCACTACCCTTTGAATCATCAAAACCTCAGCATCGTAGTCAACTTGCTTCTTCTTGTGTTTCCATGGCCAACTACTTAGATTTTTGTTCATCATGCTCATCTTTTTTTTTTTTTTAATCACATGTACCGAAGTGTTCAGGGGTTGTTTCTGAGATTGGAATGAGAAGTGTCCTCTTTTCTGACCATGATGATACACAAGCAAGTGGTTCTTCTCCTTAGAGAAAACACTTGACTTAATATCTTGTCTATCTCCCATTGATGGTTAGTTTCCACAATTACGCTTGAGATTTGTAAGTTTAGCATCAATTGTAGTTAACAATTGTAGAATTTGTGGAAGACGTGATGTTATACATGATCTGATTGATATCTTTTGTTAATCGGGCATGGCATGTGGCAGTTTGGTGGAAACTGGCCGTACCCTGTTCCCAGTTCATCTTTTTGTTCTGTCAAATTGGAGAACAACTCCCTTTTGTTTTGGAGCCAAAATAGTCATCTCCACTTGTTTCTTCGGAAGGCGTCTTTTTTTCTTCTCCTCTCTTCCAACCCCCCACCCCAACCCCCCCACCCCCCCCCCCCCCCCCCCCCCCCCCCCCCACTCCCCACCCACGCACCATTATGAGCAACAAATAATAACTTCTACTCATCTCTTGTACTGCTTGCTTTCATTAATACAAGTAGCCATTCAAAAAAAAAAAAAACACTTGAAATTAAAATGGACTAACATGCTTGTAGCTCTCGTTCTCAAGAGTGTGAAGATGAAAACGGATCGTAATTTAGAGTCTGGATGAATTTTAAAAATCACAAATCAATTTTGAGCAATCAATGTCGCTGCTAGTGTGGCAATTTCTGTGTGATAGATGTCACAAGTTTGCTTTCTATGGCAAATGGCAGAAAACCCTTTTTGCCTTTTCTCCTCAAGATTCTTCTCCTTCTCTTTTCAGCCAATGAATAGTGACTGCTGCCCCGAGTCTTTGCTTCTTTCTGTTGTGACCAATTTGAGAAGGAAAGCATTACTTATCCCTATAATATATAAAGGAAAAAGAAACCCTAAAACTAGAAGTTTTCAAAATAAGAAACCATATCTTAACCTAGCAAATTGCTAATTAGGAGTCCTAGTCATAACTAGTATGTAAATAATATTAAAATTTTAGTGGAGAGAAAATCTGTTTCGCTTTGTCAAGAAATACTTTCTTGTTAGGGCCTAAAATTTGGGTCACCAGTTTGGTTAGGTTGGTGGCTAGGTTGCCCCACTGAACTTGCATCAACTTGCATGCCATTTATCCGACTGATAGTTGTGATCATCAAATAATAGAGGTATCAGGATGGCACATACCACGATGGACCACCATATAACAGTTGCTGTAAGGTACATGGCGGGCCCAATGTAGGTCTAACATAGAAAATGCCATTTTAAGTGTCTTCAACAAGGATTGTAGATATTGCTTTTTTCAAATGATGTTACATATAATTCTGTTCATCCAGTTGTCATACTATTGATTGTTATGAAAAGTTTAAACTTGAAACTGAAGTCTTTGGTGTTAACTTTTATTATCTGAAGAGTGTTTCTTCTCAGATACAATGTTCTTGCTGTGTCCTTGGCAGATAATTAAAGCACTTAATCTTTACAGAGAAAAGACTGGAAGCGACAACTTCTTTTGGGTAAATGCTAGCTCGAGAGAATTTAAATCAGAACCGTTAAACTGCCCCATACAATCTTTTTTTTTTTTTACATCATGGGTTTTTCTTGAAATTGTGTACAAGCTTGCAATTTATCTTAACTGCATCCAGATTCACCTTGACAAGAAAGTTCCCACTGGTGCTGGTCTTGGCGGTGGAAGTAGTAATGCTGCAACTGCATTATGGGCAGCAAATCAATTCAATGGTGGTATTGCAACTGAACAGGAGCTTCAAGAATGGTCAGCTGAAATTGGTTCGGACATTCCTTTCTTTTTCTCACATGGAGCAGCATATTGTACCAGTAGAGGTGAGGTAAGTTTGGCACAGTCTCTCTTAAGTAGGAACATTCTATCATTCTAGTCTCTCTTAAGTAGGAGCATTCTGGGTTTAAATTTACATTCAGCACTTCATGGCTACAGAAGTTGTTGCAGCATAATTATTTAAGTGTGGTTTTGAACATGCCTTGAATCACTGGCAGTGGGTACATTGTTGTCTACTCCATTGTGCATTTGATTGGGTGCAGATATTGGAAGTCATCTTACGAGGGCTGCTTTTTTTTTTCCTTTTCTTTTTAAATTTTTTTAGCTCCAATTCAATATCAGCACTGCTATAGATAATATTTTAATGTCTCGCGTTGTTGGGGTTTTGGGAAACAGTACCTGCTGGATGAGGGGTTCCAAATTTTGCACCATCTAAAATGCATAGTTATAGCTGAATGGATGACCATTCTTTTCCAAAATATATGCTTGCGATATTGGGTACACAATGCACTCATGAATCTTCGTATGCTATTTAATATTAAGTACAAGGATGATAGCCACTCAACAATCTCATCACATGTAGGTAAAACATGTGTCATTAAAAAATCAACTGCTTGTGAAACTAATAATTTTCTGTCATTTTACATTTTCACTGATTCTTGAATTACCTCTATTTGATTTGTATTATTATGAATGAACTGCATGTGTATTAAGTACATTATAAATAACAAGACAAAGATCCATAGAGGCCTCCGTTTGTACGAGTTATTTTCGTTATAGTTGTCCATATGTAATATATTCCATTTTCACTGCAGTTTCCAGTTGTGATTGAAGTTGCTACCCTAGCTGGCAAAAGCTGACCTGACCAGACCATAGCTGACCCACATTTTACCTGCAAAACTCAACCCATACCCAATACGAGTCAGTCATGGTCAGGAAAATTTAGCATGCATTTAAACGTGTTGGGTTAATGTTGAATGTATAATCCGTCTTAACCCATTGGTATTCTCCTTTCTTTTTTCTTCCTCTTCTTGACCCAATGAGCAAGAAAGTGGATCTGCTATTCTTCGTTTTGTTTCTCCTTTCTTCTCAAACCCCTTTAACCTTTGTGAAGCATCTATGACCAGCAAATACGTCGTCTCCTTGGCATCTTCTTCTATCTTCTTGTGAGCAACGCGCATTTATAAATCCATTGTGCCGCATGGATGATACCCTTGCTCCATTGTGCTTGTGAAGTTTCACTCAAATATGTTGTTTCATCCATATCAAAAGATATGCCCATTCCAATTCTCAGCTGTAAATGGAGGTCAACCCTCATCCTTTTGTTTTAAATCAGTTCAGCACTCGTCCTTAATTGTAACTCACCTATCGTTGCACATTCCATTCAAACACAAAAGTAATGTGATGGCAAGGAGGTGTAAGAGTAGAAGTTGATGGAGACACATGTCTATCATCCTTCAGTGGGTGCAGAAGGCAGTACATTGAGATAATGCATCTAAATGCCCATAATTGGAGAAGGGAAGAAGCTTTTGAAGTGTAAGATAAGAGGAGATGTGTTGAGTACAGATTTGAGGCCTACTCTCACTTGATTCATTAGTGAGACAAGTGGAACCCAACAGTGGGTCTAAGCTTTTAAAAATCTAAACTGTTCAAAATGACCGCACCGCTCTTTTATGGGACATAGCAGACTTTACTTGGATAGGAGTTGGTCCTATTATAAGAATGAGTAGTAATGTATGGAAAACATGAATTTTTATATTTTATTATGTGTTCTCTGTTCTGTATATGCTCTATCTTATAATGGGACCAACCCTTATTAGAGTAAAAATTGGCCACACAAAATTCCAAGCTGTTTGCTTTGTCAAATTTGGTCACATCACACTCAAAGCCGTTCACTTTGAGTGGTTTAGATTTTAATATGTGGGCCCATCTGTGGAATTTCACTTGTTTATCACGTGAAAGCCTCAGTTGATCTGCACTATCGTTTGTGGGGATAATTTTTCTCATTCATGAGAGGGCTGAGCTATTGTGGCAGTGCTCCCACTAAGGTGGCGGTGTGTGTCACGTAACAGAGAGTAGGTTTCAGGGTTTCCATTTAAATGACACTCCTCATTTGGGGTTGTGACTTCAACGGCCAGGACTTGATTGTGATTTTAACAGCTGGATTTTATTTCTCTTTTAATAATAGATGATGGTGTATTTTCTGCTCTCTTTCTTCCTCCCTAGCCGATTTCTTTTCTTTTTGCAGGCTTTCTCCTTTGACTTCAAAATGCTAAGTTCAGACCGTCCCTTCTTTCTTCCTCCTATTTCTTCTTATCTGGGGTTATGTGGGTCGGCACAGCATGACCCTCATTGAGTGCAGGTTGAGACTGCTTGACCCACTACTAAAATGGGTCGGATACAGGTGGGACCTTAATGTGTATACATCCCCTATCAACCCTACCCCTTTTTACTTGACTTGACCCTTTTGCCATCCCTAGCTATGATGGCCTCAAGCACTTTGAAAACTGCTAAAAGTTCATTTTTGTTTCCTGAGTTACTAACATTTTTTTTATAAGATGCTTCTCAGATGATTCTTGAATAATTTAAAAATTGATGAAACAAAAATATTTTTTGATTCATCTTACCCATAGTTTTTCTTTAAATATCAAAGATCTTTCTGTAAGTAGACAGTGACTAAATAAAAAAAAAAAAAGGATTTTGTTTTAAGTTTTTCCATAAACTCCCCAAACTATTGCCTTGGCTTGTGTTACCTGAATTGTGAATAATTGTCTTGCCAGATTTTTCCAAATCTGAACCTTGTAGTAATAGTCTCAAGTGTATGTCCCATGCTGTAGCTCAGCTGGTGAGGGACACAACCCCCACACCCCACCCCACCAGCAGGCAACAGAGTGTCAGTTTTTAGTTCTCAGTGTAGCAAAAAACGATAGAGAAAGATCTCAACTTCGCTTTTATTTGAAGAAAACCATAATGAAATTTTGCAAATTGAGATAATTCATTCTATTTGGGTTTTGTTTGTTCAGGTTGTTCAAGATATTCCACCACCAATACCCTTGGACCTGCCAATGGTTCTTATAAAACCACCTGAGGCATGCCCGACTGCTGAAGTTTACAAGGCAATGCAAATCTAATCTCAGTTAATTTTCACTCCACAACCTTGCTTAATTTTCCTGCATAGCCTCCCTTCTGATATCAGTTTTAGTGATGCAGCGGTTTCGGCTGGATCAAACTAGCTCAGTCAACCCTTTGACCTTGCTGGAGAAGATCAAACAAGCAGGGATTTCTCAAGATGTTTGTATCAATGATTTGGGTAAGCAATTAATCCTGGAAGAGATGATGTTCTTTTCCATTTATTTTTTGGCATGCAAAGGGATTTCTCCAGTTGGTTAGGAACACCGCTATGTGTGTGAGAGAGTGCGTGGGTTCGAGTCCCAGTTGTAGCAGAAAAAAACAAAAAAATAAAGAAAATGAAAAAGATATTTTTCCATTGACATTCAATTAATCTGTTCTGTCCAGAGCCCCCTGCATTTGAAGTCTTACCGTCTCTGAAACGGTTGAAACAACGGATTCATGCCGCAGGTCGCGGACAATATGATGCGGTTTTTATGTCAGGAAGGTAATAATGTTATTGCCATTTATGGGACTCCGTTCTTTATTTCATTGACTATTATCCCAGCTTGATGTCCTATGTCAATTTTTTACATGGTATCTTTTTATTGCTCTATAGTTGCTTGACTTTCCTAGTTACAATAAATGAGCTGTCGAGAATAGTTAATCTTATACAGAAGCTGGATTATTTATGGTAAAGTACTTTTAGTTTGGCCTCATTTCCTTTTATCCATGTGGAATTTACTCAGTTTTCTTTGGATCCATGTAAGGAGGACATATCACACTTTTCAGGAAAAAGAAAAAAAAAAAAAAAAAAGAAGAGAAGAAGAAACACTGTGGACATAACACTTCTAGGGGTTTTGCTATGTTGACAAGGACTGTCTGACAGTCTAGGATATTGTCTTCTGCACAATTAGTTCTAGTTATTGTAATAGTAAAATGTAGTACTAAACTAATAGTATTAATTTTATTGTTTTGACTTCGTGTGCAAATAATTATAATATAATATTAAGTATCTGCACCGTTGCATCAAGTTTTATGTCTTCTTGCACATGTTCTATTATTTGACACTCTCTGCTGGGTTTTAGTGTCAGGCTGAAATAAGTCCCCAAATTCCTGAAGACCCAAGGACTTGAATTGGAAAAGTCGGGTTTGGGTCCAAACATTTTAAAGTTGGGTCTGGGTTTTTCCATGGTCGAGATCCCGTGTATGTGACGCCACAGCTGTATGTTATATATCTATTACCCAGCGTCGAAACTGTTTATTATATATGTATATAAAGCATTTTAGTCTTGATTTGGTTCTAGGTCCAGGCCCTTTATTTGGGTCTGGGCCCGGGTTCAGGTCTTTAATCTAAATCCAGGATCCAACTCAGGTCATCCAGTTGTGTGTCCCGTGATAGTAATTTGGGTTTGCATCCAGGTTCACTCTGGACCCTATCCATGACCCATCCTTTTTCATCCCTATTTTAGAGACCATAACAGTGCCAAGAACAGCAGCTGGATTCTCTTTCTAACAAAGTTACATGATTCCTTTGTAGTCTGCATATTGCATAACCACCACTAGAAGAACAAGAACTTGTTGCGCAGTTGGAAGGTGCTCTAATAAGCACTAGTGTCTAGTAGAATATTTTTTGAGTGCTGAAGGTGGATTGTAGTTGTGTAATCTTTTCCCTTAGTTATATTCTTGAAGACTTTGCTATCTATTTGGGCAGACCCAAATTTTAACAGTAATACCAAAAAGAAAAGAAAAGAAAAGTAGACAAACCATCTAGTGATTATAGTCAAAGCTATCGGAGCTGCGGTGGTGCCACCTTATTATCACTAAGACCATGGAGGAAAGGAGCCTAGCCCAACGTCATTATCTTATACTCAGGCATTTGCATGAGTTGATAGTTAAAGAAGGAATTTTTTTACGGTTGATTAGGAATAGGATATTGTTCACTTTGGTGCTAACCATGCGTAGATTTGGATGTCTAAGAGGGAAGTCTAACCTTTAGGCTAATCATTTTTTCGAAAAAAAAAAAAGAGTTAGTATTCTTCCTTTTCTGAATTTTGTGGTGTTGGCTTATAGATAATATATGGGAAAATATATTTCAAGATGCTTGAGAGACCTTTTCCACAAAATGGTACTTGAAGAAAAGGGAAAAGATGCCGCATGGGGTAGATCTATTCGAACATGAGGAAGACGTAGAGGCAAGTGGAGGAAATGAAAAAGAATTGCCTACTTATGAAAAATTCAGGTTGGTATCCATAAAAGGTTGGAGCAGTTATTGGCGCGATTGGATAGCCTTCAGAAAGTGTTTCATTGCTTTTTGGAACTGTCAAAGAAAAATCAAGATGAAGAGATAGGTGGTTGAAGTGCCATGAACACTGCCAAATTGCCAATTGAGGAAGAGGAAGATAATCATGAGGGAGGACTTGCTGGTGAAAATATGGATGAAGATCATAGTTTGTCAAATAGGTTGTTATTTTAGCTTTAGAACATGTGGATGTTTGTTTTTCTTCCGATAATGCAATTTTCGAGGAGAGCTTTGCTATTGAAGTCCAATCTGTACTGTTGGATTTCAACCTTCCTATTGATTTCATCATTGGGATGCCTGGTGGCAATTAGTTGTGTTCAATGGTTAGTTGGAAGTCGTTCTTTGATACAAGGTTTAAAAACCTGGACTTTGGACTCGACTCGGTTCCCTTCGAGTTGGGTCGAATCTGAGTGAGTCCAACAAAGTCCAATAGGTCCTGAAAAAAGTGGGCCCAACAAAGTCCAATAGGTCCTGCACATCATATTTGTCAAATTGGTTTGGTTCAGGCAGTGGTCCAAACTGAATTACCTCTTGAAAAATTCGGTCTGTATTGTTATATATAAAAAAAGTCGGTCTGCATTGTGGCTATTTTGGGTGAACACTGGAATTCCGATCAACATTCCAAATTTCCCCCAATTTCGATCAAGTTTCCTAGGACACTGTTTTCTATTTTTTAATGATTAATTCTTTAATCATTTTAACAAAGGTTTTAAGGGTTCCTAGGTTCTAGGTTCTAGGGTGCATCTTAGTCCAACTTGGTCGAGTCCCATGAGGGACCGAGTTGCCTCCTGAGTTCAAATTTGAAACCTTGATATTGGCTGCCAAAGAACTATAGAGCTCAATCTTCAAGTATGGGTAATTCAAATCGAATTTCTCACATTTTAATTTGTGTTAGTGTTTTCACTTAACTGTTGTCGCAAGTTTTACTCAGAGTCATTCATTTACTAACGCTTGTGGTTGATTTATAAAATCGCCTGCAGTGGAAGCACTATTGTCGGACTCGGTTCTCCAGATCCTCCCCAGTTTATCTATGATGAAGATGACTACAGGGATGTATTTGTATCTGGTATGACCACTGCAGTCTATTATTTCGCTGTTTGGTACAAAACGTTTTTCTCATAGAAGAGGAAAAAAATGATTTGTTTCCTCAGGGGATTTTAATTTCCTGTGTTAGGGGTAGGAATGTAGAATTCTTCTCTAAAATGGGAACAGTGCCAAGGCTCTTCACATTTCTCTTGAGAGTACCATGTCTGATGGACACAGGAGAAATGCAATAGACATGCTAAGGTCTTAAAGTGGACCAGGGACCTTGTGTTTAAGGTTAAGTTGTCACAAAGTTGAAATTGACAACAATTGGTAGTACCCACGGCTCAGTGGGTCCTAGGTCCTAACAAACAAGAGACTCCTGAACTGAACGTGGTGGTGTATTTCAAAACCAAGTTTGGTTATTGACTGTGTCAAAAGAAAAGAAAAGCTTTTTTTATCATTTAACCCCCTTCATTATGCATTACTGCACATGACCTTATTGTTTGATGAGATGTGTACATCTGATAAATGCAGAGGCTCACTTTCTCACTCGGGGAGAGAACCAGTGGTACACAGAACCAGGCTCAACATTCAGTTCTTCTGAGTCACCCGTCACCGACCGCTTGTCCATTTAAGTAATGTCTATTGTTGTTTTGATGGAATACAAAAAATATTGGTTGGATGGATGCCTTGTTTTCTTTTTATGGATCCAAAGCGACTTTTTCTGTGTTATTCCCCATCTTTCAAGTGGGGGTATAGATAAGGGCAGGCATTTGTTCATGAGATAGAAATTGGTTTATGAATTTCTTACAGTTGAATTTAATATCTTGCATAAAAGAGGATTTGATGGAAATCCCAAAGAGATTACTCTTTAAAAATGGTGCCAGGAACGTAACATTCTCTTCTATTAACTTTCCTTTTTGTCCCTTACCACGTGGCTCTGGGGGGCAGCTAAGAGATACTGGGGGGGGCGGCGGTAGTAGAAGCATGACACCTATAAGTTCAATTCAAACCCATACCTCCACCCCCACCATAACAGAGGTTATGTCTTACTTACAGTTGCACCAATTATAGGGCATCCTCTTGTCAAGAGTTACTCATTGATGACCAAGTACTCAAAATTAACGACACCCAGGAGTGCAATACTAAAAACACAATTCCGCTCTCCCATGAATGAGCGCCTGGTCAGAAGTTAACTAAAGACCATCCATTTTGTAACCCTTGCCAATCAGAACATCCTATAATTCAGCCAGTGCACTGGGATTATGGCAATGTCCGTTGGGCACAACATCAAATCTGCGGTCCAAGGATGGAAAAGGCACATGAAGCAAACAAAGGGATCTATATCCAGATCAGCAACCAACAACATAAAAGCACCAAACAACAGGAAAACCAAGCATCCAGTCTTGTCCTTTTTCATCTTTCAACTCCCCTCTCCTATTGAGATGGGGATGACACAAACTGCCTAGGTAGGCTGAAGATATCCTTCCCTGTAAATGGGGATGTCCATTCATATGAGCCTGATGATGATGATGATGCATCCTGCACTACACCCTCCTGCAAACCCGCATAGCGGACTCCCTTGACTCCCAGCCTCGAACCCTTTGCAGCTTCAGTAGGTACAGACCGCCCATCATATATCTGATTGGTCTTCACACATGATGTGAGCCCCAACCACAAATCACTATGGCTAGAAGACGTTGATTCCAAACTCCAGTCTATATTGTTGTAGTCACATTGTGGCACTGAACTCCCCATGCTCCAATCAACTGGGGAAGATAAAACAGACGTCCCTGTTGAGCCCCAGCCTGTAAAAAGCCCCAAGGAAGAAGGCCCAGCAAAAGACGCTGGCAAGGTTTTTTCTGATAAACTCAATGAGCTCCCCCACCCTGCTGCAGCAGGTTCCATTGTACTTGAAGTGAAAGGTTGACACTGCTGTTGGTTAAAATACCGCTGCAAACTCCGGTTGCTAGAGCCAAAGTTTGCACTTGGGACATGCCCTATACCCCCATTCGCCTTTATGACCTCAACACCACCACCCGTATACCATCCAGCCGTTGGAGGAGAGGCGTTGAGGCCAGCGCCAGGATTCTGCTTCGCATTTACAGTTTGCGGGCGCTGCATCATGATCACCGGTTCCCTCACTGCACCTGCTGGCAAGCTTTTGCCTTCATTTCCCAAAACCACATACCGGGCCTCAGCCTTTGCTGGCGGCGGTGAGACTTGCAAAGATGATGCCAAGGAATAAGAGACAGATGCGCTCGAGTTCACATTTGGCCACCTCTTATCCACAGGTACAGGCACTCCTTGTGGTTTTAACCATTCTGACTTTGACTGAATCCTTCTCAAAGACTGCAAGTTTCTATTTCCAGATTCGGGTAGTGCCACCATAGGAACCACAGCCTTTGTGTAGTTAAAATCTCTTTCTTCCTTCCTTGATTGAATCGTCACTGAAGCAACCGACTTTGCAAGTGTCCTCATAGGGTTCTGTGCATCAGATACTGCCAACTTACTACCATTAATAGATGGTGGATCACCTGTTCCTTCAAGCTTAAGCGGCGCAGCAGCATGTTCTTGCTTTTGCACTCTTAACATTTCATCTGCCTTCTCAAGATCACCTTCACATGACACTACAGTCTTTTCAACATCCTGCTTTGAGCATTTGTACCTTGTTGCCATTTCTATGATTCGGGCAAGCTCTTCTGTGATATCAATTTTCAAATTACCACCACTGTGAAGGTTTGTATCTTTCTGCTCGGCCCCTTCTTCACCCCCTTCAAAAAGCCACGCAACTGACTCTTCAACCCGGCCTTCATTTAGGATCAGAGCCATTGTTGCCCGTTCAGAAGGGAAGCCCATTGCCACAAGCTGCTGAGCAAGTGCTTCCAGCTTTCGAGACATGAGGTACCCGCTGCATCGCTCATGCAGCTCTTGGGCCCGTCTCTCCCTCTGACGCTGGTGCTTCCTCCCATTTTTCTGCCGAATCTTATCACGCTTGTCATTGTCAGAACCAGGTATTATTTCCAGCCGCAGAGTGACAGTGGCAGACTTATCTTTTTGGTCTTCTGACTCACCTGAGCAGCTACCATTGCTCGAAGATGAATCATCCTCAAGGCCTGTCCCAAGTGAGCCACCAGAATGCACATCCGTCTCATCTATGTTACGGAACCGACCATTCTGAGGTGGAGAAGAGGCAGTTGGTGTGGTTTCTAGAGAGTGGAATGTGCCTGAAACTGGATTATATGCACTTGCCGGAGCACCATTCCCTGAATTAGCAGGTGTGGTTGATGGCTTTGTAGAAGCCTTCTGCTGTTCCTTTGCTGCCCTAGCAGATGACTTGGACTTGGATTTTGAAGGAGACATTTTGCTGAGTTCTTCCTGCCATATAAAATGATACTAGAATGATTCAGCTATAGAGAAATATTTGAAATATTATAACTGGGTAGAAAAAGTAGAACCATAGTACTTCAATGTAAAATCAAATTGGAAAACACTCATAACCATGTTAAATGTGATTGCATCAATTATGTGGTTTAAAAGTGTGCGGTTTAAAAGTGTGCAACAACGACTTCAGTATCATTAATAGCACCCAGCCTTTAAGAGTGTTACTTTCTATCTTTAAGAGGTTTAGGATAAACAAACTGGGTTGGGTTAACTGAAAAAGGACATAAGCAAGCAGATTTGTGAAGCTGGGGATGAAAAACACAATAATGAAGATCATCAAGTTGAGTGCCTTTATAAAAGAATGTCTCTTGGGATAAGATTGATTCGTCTACTGTGTGTGTGTGTGGTGTGGAGAGAGAGAGAGAGAGAGAGAGAGAGAGAGAGAGAGAGAGATCTGCCATGCTCATCAGACAATGAGTTACCAAACAAACAGAAACTTGAGCATATCAAGATTTAAAGGGCATAAGAAATTTCATAGAAACAAAAATCGCGAGCAAAATGGATTTTTGAAGGCTACTAAAGGGTTTTGTTCCAGAGCCGTGGCTGCTATTTGCAACAAATAGGATCCAGTCTGTGGAACCAACCTGCATGCGAAAAATGGGTAATAGCATTAATGGGGATCATTACATCATCCAAATCCTGCATGCGAAATATGGAGAGGGAACTTCATCTATGATTTGGGATATGCAAAAAATGGGGATCATTTCATCATCCCAATCCTTACTGGCGTCCTTAAAGTTAAAAACACTTTTAACCCTTAAATGAAGTTTCTGTTTTTTTAGTATTATCAATCCAAAGGCAAGTAAAAGTAGGATGAGCATCAAACAGGGTAATAGCCCCTAATTGCATACTAATGGCCCGGCTGCCTTGGATAACTTCATGGAAACAAAAATACCAAGTTCCTCCGCAGTTCTATAAACAAGATGCAAGGAAGCATTCATGAACAGTAGATAAAAGACAAGCAATTGAGTCAATGCATAAAAATTTGTGTAAAATCAGTGAGCATTTCAAAATATCATCTCCTTACCAATAAAAAAAAAGGTTTCTCCTCTTACACATGGCTCCTACATTGTAAATAGCAGTTCGACAAAGTGACAAAACAGAAAGGCAATTTGCAGAAATGAAACTACAAAATAAAGGGGGAAAACAAATTTCAAATTAAGTGAAGATACAGCCTGCAGAGTTTTTTTTTTCTACTACTACTACTACTAGTACTACTCTACTCTTCCAGAAGTTCTGAAATTTGTAAAGGATGACATACTCCCTGCATTCTCTGAGTTGTACATAAATGAACCAGTCAGTGAATGGTGGATTGCAAGAATGATGGGGCTGAATCCATTGAAAGACTAGGCCAAACAATTTAATTAATTAATTATTTATTTTCGCTTCACTTATCAGGCTGTCAACATGCTGGTAGGCAGATTCTAGTTGGTGCGCTTGTAGCCAAGGAATGCATGAAATGAGCCTGGTGAGTAAGGCCCAATTGTGCTTCTTGCCATAATTGATGCAACACCCTAGTTGTCAATTTTGGTTTGTTCTTTGAAAACAGCAGAAACAGTTCGTTTTGGTCAATGGACCAAAATGGAGAACTCCCCTAGTATGCATCTTTTTTTTTTTTGGTTGTTTTCACAGGCTTTTAGGCTTTAGCTCTTTTAGGTCCTTGTACACGAACTAGTTCCCTTCATTTGACTACATATTTATTCTACTTCATTCTAAAATTCTTCTTTATATATTTATCTTTCCTTCTCACCATAACAGGGATTGGAGTTTTTTATTTGATAAAGATGTATCATATGACATTGTCGATTTAACATACTGAGTTAAATATACATATGCACTTTTCACTTTTCAAGTATTTTTCATATTTTTCTATACATACATACATACACATATATATTTCTTATTATTTTCTGAAACACAACTCTAGAATTAAACACTGAAATGCCAAAATGTTTCACTTAAGAGTCAAACTAGAATGAGTTCTGAAACGAAATTAACAACTACGCGTGATACTCATTCATTTAGATTCAAAGGAGGATTATTTATTTATTTATTTCAAGTAGATGAATCCCAATGGTCCTAAATAGTACTCTGGAGAGTGGCTACAAGATGTGCAAGGAACACGGTTCAAAGTACGAGCATTGAAGGGTTCATTAACCAGCACTCACTCAAAAAATGAATGTATAGGCAATATACACTGCTTAACATCTGTCTTGGACTCTTGGTATTAATATTTGGGAAGGCAAAAGGTTTTGTCTAGGGATTCAGCAATGGTAGCTGTATCTATGGACTTGGCCCCCAAGTCTGTTTCAGCATAGTACTCAAGGAATTAGGAATTACAGTTGTGTGGAGCCTAAAACTTGGGAGGAATCCATTAAGGAAATAAACTAGGGAGGAATTTCAAAAGGATGAAATTACTATGTTTGCTTTGTCTATTTTACCCCTCTGGAACTTAACAGTGTTGATTTGGGGTTTGGGCAGGAGAGGCAAATGGTGCATGCTCAGGTGCAATCCTTGTACAATAATAAGTTGTTAAATCCTCACATGAATTCAGCCATAATTTCTTTGGTGAGGTCAAATGATTTCGTATCTAGATTTATGGTTTTTGCTTGTTAACAATAAAATGAAAGGTACTTTCAATTGACAATTTACATATAAGGCAGTAGAATCAAATAACAACAATTTTTTATGGACCCTGTGCACTACACCCACTCTCTTAAGATAGGATGTGTTCTCTACCTTTTCCAATTTTCTTATGTAGTTCAACATGGAAGGCCTGTTCAGCCTATAGATATTTTCTCAGTTCAGCGTAGGCAAAATTATCACAGCTGCAAAGTTTACATGGCAGAGAATCTTTGTGGATTAAGGAGTTTGATACATGGTTTTAAGAATCGGCTGAGTCCGAGTGGGCAACTATCCCTATTGAGACGTGTCACCTCTAACCAATTTCTATCGGAAAAGGCCAAAAATGTGTTTTTCCGCAAATCTCATGTTATGAGAAGATGTGGGAGTCTCCTGGGTTCACTATTCACTGATTTTCGGAAGACCAGAAACACACTTTATAGAAGATATAAGCATTCAAAGATCACAGGTATTGCTCATTCAACTTCACTGAAATATAACACAGCCACCTACTTGATTTTATTTTTAATAATTAAAATACATATATCAAAAATGTTAAATTACCATTCCAAAAAAGATTTTCAAAGTTCATAAGAAAATTTTCTGTTTTTTAAGGGTTTTTTTTTATCATGAACTTCTTGGCTTCTCAGCGCTCTAGGGTGCGACTTGGTGCAACTCGGCCAAACTGGATCATTTTTTAATATAGGATTATAGGCATCAACTAAAGGTGGACCAAGTAGCCCCCACGAGTTTTAAATTTTGGTCCAAACATTGGTTTGCTAGTTGGGCATCTAAGGGCAAAAGGCCTCAAAAATCTCTCAGCAGCCAATATTTTTAACAGATGGGTACTAGAATCTCCTGATATAAGAGAATAAATTTGTTGATTAAGACCTTCAGCCAGATCCTTGAAGATAAAATTTGGATGGGTGTTACTTTAAACCTAGATTAACTAAAGATTACAACCGGACCACTATTCCCACTTCGGGGCCAATCAAGGAGAGGGATTCCAATGAGGCAAAATTTGAATGTACTCAGTAGGAGTAAGTTACTCGTGGCTTACACTGACATCTTTTATGTAGAGGGGATTCATTAAATGCAATCAAATGGGTTTCCTTCACTATCCACTGTCTTTAAAGCAAATGGCAAATGAATACTTTTAACACTTGCACACTTGCTGTTGCTCTTTTTTTCCACAGTAATACTTGTTCTGTTCACCAGAACACTGTCACACAGTTATAAAGAATAAGATGAATTACAAAGGTTCCAACAGTGACAATCTCCATGAATCCTGGCTTAAGAATTTTCTCTCATTCTAACAAATCTCAAAGGGTGAGAAAAACCTTAAAAGAGAGAGAAGATACAGAGGGAGGGACCTGCATTACTCAAATTTTGTTCTAAATAGTCCAACATAAAATTTAATCTATGTTACCATTTATGAAACCAAAATGTAACCATAAAAAGACCAGGCAGAAGGAAAGCAACATCAATGAATAAAATGAGCCTTTTTTTATTGGTAGTAATAACCCATTCAGTTATGAGAACACTCTGAGAGAGAGAGAGAGAGAGAGATAGAGAGAGAGAGGATTAAATAGAACTGGCAAAAGAAAAACACAAAAGATATTAAATAAGGATTCATTAATGACATCAACGAAGCCAAGTTAATAGCCCAAAGAAATCAGAGAACTTATCATAATCTTGAAATCAAACATAGTAGGAGATTTCAAGCAAAAAATGTCCAAGACCACACAGGACTGTCGTTTTAAGAGTTAGGTATATTATTTCAAGTTCAAATAATCCATTCAGTTCACCATTCAAAAAATAAATAAATAATCCATTCAGTTCCGAACACAATAGATAATAGCCTTTCATATCAATGAACGACTAACCAAGTAAACTTAGGGTGATTTAGGAATAAAATGATTCTGAGATTGCATTTCCTCTATAAAATAATTAGTTCAGGACAACTTTTCAAGCAGGCTATATTAACTCAAGATCAAATACAAAGGCGAATAAGTCATTAATGTATTGTTCTAACTCATGTCCTCATTACAAATAAAATAGACTATTCAGTAAATAGCATGCTTCATGTGGTAAAGAAAGACACAAAAATTGACATCTTTGCACCAATGTCATGATTACCATACTCCTACCATTT
This sequence comes from Cinnamomum chago, assembly GCA_038049695.1. Classification (NCBI taxonomy): domain Eukaryota; kingdom Viridiplantae; phylum Streptophyta; class Magnoliopsida; order Laurales; family Lauraceae; genus Cinnamomum; species Cinnamomum chago. The sequence goes on along the minus strand of CP142453.1, from coordinate 32,344,389 downwards.
GTTTGGGGGGGGGGGGGGTTTGGAATATAATAGAAAAATCTAAAAATATATGACATGCAAGGGTTTGAAAAGAAAACACAAATCAATTAAAAGTCTTAGAACAATAAAAAGTCTGGGCTAAAAAGTACACAACATAATTCATCACAAATAGCTCAAGACTTGAAGCATTAGGCGAGGTCAATGAAATATTATGCAAGAGAAAGTATCAAAACGTGTAGTGCCAATACAGTTTAAGAAGTTGACATGTTAAAGTTACAAATGCAGACTTCTTCATCCATACTTGTGGAGATTTGAATCTAAAAAAGAAAGAATGGCTTATTAGCTATAACAAAAGGCGGACACTCTAAGAGAAATCCATCAAATGCATTACTATTAAATATATGTGTTGATCCATAAACAAGAAAACTACAAGAGAAATCTATCACATGCATTGCTATTAAATATATGCATTGATCCATAAACAAAAAAATTACTAGATCAAATGCGAATAGAAACTAAGCTTCTTCAACCATGCATTGGTCAAAGTAAGGCATCAGCTCCATTCCAAAGAACCCCAAGCATTTGCCATCAATAAAAAAACGTCTAGCTTTACGACGCCCAAAATGCTCAATTAACAGGCATGGCAGCAACAAAGTCCTAATCAACATATGGCTCTAGCCTGAAGGGGAGGAAAATATCAAATCAAAGGAGGATTTATAGGCCTCATGGGAAAAAAACACAATCACCAAACATCCTACTTTCCCCCATTCCCTATAATCATAAAACTGAGGAATTCCTAATCCCACCGACACCTTCAAATCTCTAAACAGTTGAAATAGAAATATCTCTCACATATGAATCGGATTTCTTCTCGCAATGGCTTCGCAAACAGAATAACACGAAGGAAACCATTGACATCTCTTACATTTCGGAAAACACTAAGCAAATGGCAAATGAATCGCCAAATGAGATCACTAAAACCGATTCGGATTCAGAAAAAAAAAAAAAGATAGATCGAGAGAATAATAGCAAACAGCAGCATTTGGAATCCGAATCGGAACCATGAAAAGCCTAATACAGACCTAAAACCTAAAATATCCAACCATTCCACCACAAAATCCGCCGAATCAAAACTATGCAGATAACAAATGCCGAAATCGAAATGAAGAACACGAAATCTTTCCCATTTCCTCCAAATCTCAAAATCAGAAACGGATGGAAAACAGATCAATCAGTATGAATGAATAAATGGATGAAATTGTGAGGGATTGAGATTGTTACAAGGCTGACCTGATGAATGAGAAGAAGAAATCGGTGTGGTTTTGTGGAGATCGAAATGAAATAAGGAATTCTAGGGTTTTGAAAGAGCGGGTGATGAGATTGGAGAAAGAGGCGTTGAAGCTCGATCGCTCGTTTGATCTCTTTCTCTCTCTTTCTCTCTTCTCTCTATGCGGAAGCGAAGCTGAAATTGAGACGGATTTAAATTAGGTTTGAGATCCGCATTCTCTGTCTATAAATAGTGGGGTTCTGTTCAGCTTTGTTCTGTCAAACACCGACGGTGGGGCCCACATCTTTTACAACCCTAAGCTTGAATCGTCCGAGTCTACTCTGACAACATTTGGTTTTCAAACTCGGTCAAATTTATGGCTACTCAGAGCTGGACCACTTGTTTCAATTTGGGCGTTGTCTTTTTGGCCCATGATATTATATGGGCTGGGCCTGAGGCCATTTATATTTTCTAAATGGGTTGTGCATTGGACTTACTTTTAACCCGCGGTCTTGATCTAGGGTTCAGTAAGGAGCCTGATAACTAAATTTGTTGATCTTGGAGGCATCTGAGGCTTCCTAGGGTTTCATCAGATCATTGTTGTCCAAGTGGTGGGATGCGCATGTGATTAGATAGATCTTGATAGATCAATGAAGATCTAGAAAGATCCGGAAGAGTTTGGAAGACTCTGGATAGTCTAGATTTATTTAGCATGTTTTTTAATGTTGTGGTGTGAGGGTAGATTAGTGTGGAGGTTTTTATAGTAAGTTCACATCCATTTGATGAGTGACATCTAAATAGATATTATTCATTCATTTTATATGATAGCTACTAGGGTTGCCAATGGAAAGGTTTCGAGCGAGAATCATACTGGATTCGGACTCGTTTGTACATAACGGTTCCTCTTATAACGGTTCCTCTTTTGACTCGGAACCTGTTTTTTCATGGTTCCAAACCCGATTCTGATAAAAAAAACCGGATCCGTTTTTAGAACCAGATTCACCTAGAGGACTAGATCTAGTTTCAAAACTGGTTCTAACTTCTCTTCAATTTCTCATTTTTAAAAAAAAAATAAGTATATCATTCAACTTATAATAATGCATCTAGTCTACTACCTCCAGCATTAAACACTGAAATGTCCACAAAAGAAGTTTATTTTGAGATACAGTTTATAATATCAAAGACTCATATGCCGGGTTCACGGGTCAAAACCTAGATAGACTTGGAACCGCACCTGTTTATCAATCAAAATCTAAATTAGATTCCGAATCCAATCCATTTATGAATCGGAACCTAAAGTAGGTTCCAAACCTAGATTTTTTTCAGGTCGAAACTTTCGGATAATCAAAAAATCGGATACCTGTTTGGAACCCTAATAGCTACACATTTAGTTGTAAGCAATCAATGTAAGCTCTTGTGTTTTCTGTGGTGTTTGGAAACTCTAGTCTAATTAATTAGAGCTAATTTGACTAAGATTTAAAATAAAAATCCTAATTTTTAAGCACCAATCTACAAGTAGTTTGCTTGGCAAAATCATAAAAGAAACCCTCATTTCATGAAGTAATTGGGGCCCACCTTTAGGAACTGTATAATCGGGTACCACCTTTTAAAAATTACAATGTAGAACCTACCATTTATATCATTTTGAAAATTTCATGAGGTTATTTTTCTTCCAAAAACATACATATAATTTTTAATTGCCCACCTTCGTCCGCTTTAGCTAAAAATGTACCTAAAAAAAGTAGCCCCTCTAAGCTTATTTCTTTAGAGGGAAAATCTCTAATTTGTAAATAAGTTCTAAAAAGAAGAAAACAAGTACAATTAGAAGTTTACCAACCACTCTAATATGAAAACAAGCTCTAAATGATAAAATCAAAGCCTGTTTTTAGAATCTCCAAACACCCCAGATATTCCTAAGTATTTATTCTTCTTTGTGTGTGAGTGTCCAAGCTCGGTGCAAGTTTGATTCAAGGGCCAGACCATTACTTTAGGCTAACGATAATTCTTACTAGAAAAAAAAAAAAAAAAAAAAACCACAAAAAAACTATACAGCACTGATTCTCTCGTTACAACTTGCCAATTGCCATCTTGAAAGTTAGACATGGAAGAGAAAATGCTGAAGTTAGGTGCTTGAAGATTTAGTTAAATGTGCATCCACCTATTGGGCATGTATCAAGGTAAGCTGGTTTTTTTTTTTTTTTTTTTTTTTTTTTTTTTTTTTTTTTTGTGGTTATTTGAGGTATTGATTCATTTGAATAGGATATTTATTTGGTGTAAGAAAATCACATTTTAGAATCATTCAGTAGTTTGATTAGATTAAGCTAGGACCGTTATTGTGAAGTCAAGGGCTACCATTTAGTTTATCCTTGAAAGTGAAATAAATGTGTTATTTAATCTAATGTTGATACACAGCCAGATCAATTAAAAATTGACTGCCAATTGCCCAAAATAGAATGGGAGAAGTGAGCCCGGGTGAAATGGATCAATTTCAATTAAATTGACTGTGTACCTAGACCAAATCAATACCTAAAATGGATACTAGTCCATGACCCAAATCAAGTCTAGAGTTCAAATCTCTTTTTCTGGTAATGGATCTGATTTTTTTGATAGACCCTAAATCAGCAACCACTACAACTTTACATGTTCCAATTACAATTTTGTTCGCTAAACTATGAAATATTTTTATTTTGACTATGAAGGCTCTTTTAAACAAATAAACTTTAGGATGTGATTGTGACTAAAAACCACTACATATGAAACGGAGTGGAGTGTTAGGCATTGTCAATATTGTCACTGTCATTTCTTTCTTTTGTTGGTAAAAAAAAGGAATTTCATTGAAAGGAAAGAAAACAACAATTAGCAGGCAAAAATCAATGCCACTGTCTTCAATGCTCCAAGTGGATGTGCTCCAAGGGACCAAGACACGCACTACTTGAGTGGATTACACTTGCTTGATTTTAATGTTAGGGCATGAACTATGAAGCCATGAGAAGGGTTAAAAAAAAGAAGCAATGTCCATCAATGCTCTAATATGTATAAAGAAAGCTATTTATGTAAGGAAAAGAAGAGAAAAGGACAAAACATGTTTTAGGGACTGTTCTACATGAACCAGCATTCAAGAATTCATGCACAAAACATGGAATGAAGAAATGTTCCTAATTTAGTCAATGGCTTACGGATGACATTAGAAGTCTGCAACATGAGCAATAACCAGTAAGTCGACGTAGCGGTGGTGGAACTTGGCCTTGGCCAAACCCAAATCCTTGGGCACGTTTGGTAAATGACCCCCGAGAGGAATCCTCTGCCGTTTTTTGTGCTATTGGTTTACACAAAGATCAAAGAGAATGGAAATCCAGAATCCTCTAAATCAGGTAACTCCCCCCCCCCCCCCGGGGGATGCTACAGTAACTCACGTGGGAAATTTGGGCTGATCATATTTTTCGATTTTCTCATTTATGTGGGCCTTAAAATCTCAATCCAAACCGTTCATCTTCTTAAAATGGCCAAGTAGGGCTATTTTATCAAATATTAGCCGCTGATTCCTCATAGATTTGAGGCATTTATAAAAAAAAAGTCCAGCCCATTGGATGACGATTTCTGAAATTATATGGGGGCCATTTGCGAAATCTAGACTGTCCAATCTCTTCAGAATGCCTAAAACGGCTATGAGTCCAAATTTGGTAGCCTGATTCATTATGGATCATGAGAAATTGACTAGAAACGCCTGATTGTTGAATTCACACCGTGCAGAGAAGGGGATTAAAAATAGTGTGTTTTTTCAATTTTTGGGTGCCCGTAGGGCCCAAAATCATGATCTAAACCGTGAGTTATTTTCGGAAGGTCAAGAACGGTTAGTTGCTCAAATTTTAGTCGTTGATCCTTCCTAGATTTCAAGATATTTGTTAAAAAGTCCAAATTCTAAAATGTTAATTTTTTATTTTTGTGGGCCCCCTTCCCATGATCCGAACCATTCAAATACACTAGATGGCCAAAAAAGACAACCTGCGGTGTTGATTCTTCATGGATCTTGAGTAATTTAAAAAAAAAAACTTACAACTATGAGATTATATATTCTACTAATGGTAAAAAAATCCTCTTTCAATGCCAAACTTAGAATTCTCATTACAAATCCTATATGAGAATATCTTGATTCTAGGAGATGAAGGGAATCCTCTAAACAAAGGATTTCCCTCCGTTTACCAAACGTGCCCTTAATGACCCGCTAAAAACTTGCATTTGGGCTACCGAGGAGGGTAGGGCTCAGTTGAAGTTGGAGAAGAGCTACGTATTGGCCCTTCTAAAATTTGGGGCTTAGTTGGTCTAAATCTCAACCAGTACCGAAGTTGAACCCTTAGGGCATACTGTTGAGATCATTGTTGAAAATATGAACATCAACTTTTTGTTAGGGATAATGGTCGTATGACTGCCTTTATTCCTGGCAATTGCCCCAAAACGGCTCAAAAATATATAATTCCCACAGAGCTATTCATATAAGAAAGTACAATCTAAGGGCATGTTTGTGTAACACTTTTCCGTGGAAAAGTTGACGGTTTTCGTCGGAAAACTCATTTTTCCGGCGTTTTGTATGGAACAATTATGTGGAAACACTTTCCCACCTCGTTAACATTTTCCTTGATAATGGTGGAAATTGGTTTCCTATGGGTATGGGAAATGAATTTCCTCAAAAAATCTCTTTCTCTTTTCCTCCCTCGTCCATTTCAACCCAAAACCCTACAACTCTTTCATTTTTTATTTCTTTAAATAAATTATTATTTGATATTGAATAAATAATATACATGTTATGTTATTTTTCTTTAAAAAAATATTTTACCAAATAAGAAACTTTGATTTTCTATAAGAAATCAACAGCCGCACCAAACAACATTGGCACAAATTTAATAGGGAATTTTTTTTTGCATCAAACGTGAATTTCTAAATTCTATGAAAATCTTTTTCCCGGGTTTTCATTTCTATGGAATTTGCTGACGTGACAATTTTTCCTTTCCGCGGAAAGGTTGTATACACAAACGTGCCATAAAAGTAGTGATTTTACCCTTAAGCTTGTGATATCCTAAGGCTATAGGATATCTCATAGTGCAATATCCTAAATATTTACATGAGATATCTTGCAACCACAAGATATCGCACAATTCCCCTTCCCGCCCAAACACAATGCACATATTCACTACGAATTTATAACTCTATTTCATCTTCATCATTTTTACTTACGGATTCCTAAGTTGGGGCTCTTATTAAAATTTTCTATCATCGAGAGTCCATTCATTTTAATCATCACAAGAGGTATGTGGGCCCTATCTTCTCTATAACCCTAAGCCACTGAAGATCACTGGTTTCTTTGTAAAAAAAAAAGTTGTAACGAATAAAGAAGGAGAATGGACTTGAAGGATGTCTTCCTGCCATATCAGAAGCAATATTGTAAAATGGAAAAAAGGAAGAGGGTGAGAAAAAAAAAAAAAAAAGAAGATGCTATAGAATAGTTTTCCTATAGAAAGTGGGAGACAAAAAATTAGCCCCACCAAATTATTCTAGTCCTTGATTTAACAACCTTAAATTTTCACAGCATCCTAGTAATATATTTTTCTTGTTGAAATTCAATCCAAGATCCACAAATGTTTCAGCGCA